>OY744495.1:4558942-4900845 GCA_963556185.1 Pseudopediastrum boryanum
AACATCAATGTGTAGTGTCGGGGAGGCTGCGAGGCTGGTCTGTACCAGTTAGCAGTGACAGGCAGAAGAATCAGCAGCTGGGCTTTTTTCCAAGAGTCAGACTATGAGGCGATTGCATTGTGCTTGTAGACAGGGCAGCACGGTCTGACCAGGCAACAGTTCATCCTAAACACATGCACGCCATGACATCAAAGGGATGCCAAGCGATCCAGGTGGTACAGAGTGGCTTCTGGTGATGCTTTCAAGCCACTTAAGGCCTTACATGTGCTGCCCCCGCCCCTCTCCCTTCCCCTCCTTGCCCCCCCCCCTTCTGCAGGACGATGATTTGGTCTCGCTGGTGCGTGTGGTTTTATGGTTGAGCTCTTGCATCTTATAGACTGTGTTTCACCCCTCTGCGGGGCCTATTCCGAGGTGATGTAGGTCGTGGCCTCGCGAGTCGCTTCCAAGCCGCTAAAGGCTAAAGGCTGGTGCCCACACCTCCTTTCCCCGCCCCTCCCCCTTCCCCTCCTTGCCTCCCCCCCTCCCTTTCCTCCCATCCGCCCCCCCCCCCCCAATTCCTCTGCAGGACCACGACTTGGTCTCCATGTGGTGTTATGGTTCGCGTCTTGCATTATTCTGGCATCCGTCTGCAGGACCTATTAGAAGCTGATGCAGGTCGTGTTGAAAACAACAAGTATATGTCGTGTTGGTTCCAAGTTCCTTCAGACTATTAAATTTGCTGCTCCGCCCCCCCCCCCCCCCTTCTCCCTCCCCACCTCCCCCTCCCCCCCCCCCAGGACCTATTAGAAGCTGATGCAGGTCGTGCAGGTGCCACAGATGCCAGTGGTAACCCCATCCTACAAGATGTTGGCATGTTCCTCAAGGCAGAGCTGAAGAGGCACTTCAAGGATGCTGACATCAAGTACATTGACCCCAGCTACATCATCAGGTGTGAGACACGCGGGAGGGCCAGGGGGGCAGGGGTGTTACCTAGTTATCTGCCTGTGCTTGAGGAGCTGAGGAGGTCATGCGGAGCGCTCGCAATGGCACATGAGCGTCCACTGGCTGCATGAGCTCCTCAGCTCCCCAATCACATGAGGCAATCACCCAGGTGTTACGCTGGAAAGGTCAAAAGCCACTTGTCGGGGCTGGCAGTGATGTGCAGGATGGACCCAGGCGAGTCCTTTGTATTGACCCTTGTAGACATATGGACTGTGAAGAAAGACAAGGGAATGCAATGGGGGGGCAGCTGGAAGCCATTGCGGACCAGGTGGTCTTGCAAGGACTGTGCTTGCAGTGTTCAGCTGGGTTTACTGATTGGTAGGAGCTATTCCAGTATTCCTGCCAGTGTGTAATTGTGAGGTAGCTTCATAGTCACTGTAGTGCCTTGGTAGAAGACATATCAATCTGACTCCGTCACGTCAGCATGAACACAGGTTCTTGGCAGGTTCTTAGCACTAAATCACAGGGAGTTTTTTCGGTGAATGTCTTGGATCTGAGATGGTGGAATGGGTGTTGGGTGAATGCGGGTGGTGCCCATCTTTGGCCAGCAGGTTGTAAAGAGAGACCACTGCAGAGCCCTCCGGCTCGTGCAGCACCCGAGCATGACTCCAATTTGTTTTTCAGTGGCAAGCAGGTTGTGAGCGAGGTAGCCTAGCTGAATTGCCGCAGCTGAATGGGCGGTGCTGTGACACCTCACTTTATTTCTGCCTTGCTGCTCCTGCTTGCTGCTGTAATGCTGCTGCTCTTTTGCTGATCTGTAAGGGACTTTTGACATATGTTTGCTGGCGGGCTTGGAAAAGCACATGTCATGAAAGGGTCTGTGTTAATGTGGTACATGAGAATATCAGATTTGGAAGATCTGGCTGCCTATATAAATGTTCGTCCTTGCACGAATCATGCTCTGGACCTCATTGCAATCACCACCCTCAGCCTACTTTGTCAGAAGGAAAATGGAGCAGACTATGTTGTCATATTCAAAGGCCCCTGACGATGCGTGTGTACAAGCAGTGACAGCTAACTAATCCACGCAACCACTGGGTCCCCCTCCTGCTTGAAGGAGGGTATTGCTCTGATAGTCAATGACCACTCCTTCTCTGTTGTCCTTGTGCCATGGCAGGTCTATCCCCGCCACTTCCAATGACCGCATCTACTGCAAGGTCCTGGCCCATAATGCTGTCCACGCAGCCTTTGCTGGTTACACTGGCATCACTGTGGGGCTAGTGAACACACATTATGTGTACCTGCCCATCCCAGTCATCATTCAAGCACCACGCAGGATTGATCCTAGAGGCAAGATGTGGAATCGCCTTCGTGCGTCCATTGGGCAGCCTAACTTCTACTGAATGAAGGGGCTGTGGGGAAGTGCGTGTTGTGTATTAGGTGTGCAGTAGAGGGAAGTATGGGGTGTTGATGCAAAAGGTTTTCTATGGGCAACGTTGGGAGGTTGAACTATGTCATTTGTTTGATAGCTGCAATGTGCTTGCCCTGGCTATGGGGTGCTGGTGGCGCACGTATCAGATGTTGTGATTTTCCTGGCATAAATTTAGAGAAGTTAGTGAATGTCAATGTTTGATGCCCGGGTTGTGTCTCTGGCTAATTAACACCTAGCCAGTGGCTGAGGTTAGGTTAGTTGATGTTTCTGCACTGGATGTAAGGTGTCAGGCAGGAAGGTTCCGCTCGAAAGGCTTGATGTACCTATGAAAGTTATACTCTTGGAATTAGAGCTGGTGCTTGGCAAAGGCAGCAAAGACAAGCTTGCAAACGCCCAAGAACACCGGGGCAGTACTAGTGACTCACAAGCACTACAACTGACCCTGGAGCTTCAGCTGACTGTATGCTGCACTCAAAGCGTCTGTGTATACACAACCTCCAACTTAGTCCCTATCAGATTCGGCCCTCAGAGCGAGGTTTGCAATGGTCCACTGTCTCCAGAATGCTTTATACGCGAAGCTTGTACCACCGCTTGCATCGGCCTGTTCGAGCCTTACACGCCATGACGCATGATGGCCTGAGCCGCAGCACCCAGCTTACGGAATTCACTCAGCGTCAGATAGGCCCAGACGTCGTTGATTTTGCAGCAGGGCAGGTACCGCCATTCCTACCGCTACATGCCGTGCATCCTAACCCATACAAACCTCAGGCATGTTGTCTTGTCTCCTTCTACAGCCAGGTCCCTCGCTATTGCCATTGGAGAAGATCGCCGAAGCAGCAGCACACCGTCTGTCCTCTCCAGAAGCTGCCGACCGCTTCCTGCTGCAGGTATTAAAGCAGTCATCTCTCTAGAGCCAGTGCATACCTCTGAAACTCTGGCACTGGAGCGGTGAAACAGAGAATGTGGCTTGTGCGATATTCATGTAGCATCCCTATGCGTATGAACCCCGGGTCAGCTGCTGCCACTTCAGAGCAACAACACCCTCAGACCCCGTCTGCTTAGCCAGGGCCTGCTTCTCAGTGATGTGATGCATATCTCTATCTGAAAAGTGAATCATATGTGCTGAAAGGTGTGGGAACTGGATGACACTGATATAAGGCACGCTGTGCAAAGCCTATGCGAAACATGTGCAAAGCCCATGTGAAGCCTTGTTTAAAAACTTTGAAGCTGTGTGAAGGCTGAACCCTACACCCTAAAACCCTGTCTGCTATGTGTGGTGTTGCAGTACGGGACTGAGCGTGGCTATGAATCGTTCAGACGTTGCCTGGCATCGTTTCTGACCGAGAACTACCACAATGCGGTATCCTCAGATGATTTGTTCATCACTGCTGGTACGCAGAGGCTGTTTGGGAGTCCTATGGTGCAGGTCCTTGCTATGGTCGGTGCAAGGCCACACTGTATACAGCCATGTACTGTGTTAAAATGCATGTAATACAATGAGCCATGTAGTTCTGCAACTTGTGTGATGCTCTCCGCAGTTTTGTCGTGGTGTGTGTGACCTTTTTCCAATGAGCCATTGCTTAGTTACCGCCAATGTCCAAACTACCCATTGCTGTTCAAGAGATCTCCCCTTGCAGATCACGTTTCAGTTGCATGTCTTGGCTATCAGATGGTCTACGTGGCTTGTGATTGCTGTTACACCTGCTATCACTGCGGGACTGCTGCTGCTGCCGGTGCGGCCGCTTGCTGGCATCTTGCAAGCGCTATGGTGCAGGGGATAGGCAACTTTTGCTATGGCATGGCATGTCATGAAATGTGTATACCTCCATGTCCTGCTGCTGTACTTACATCATAAGCTGAACTTCAGTAATGTAAGTATAAGATGCGACGACTGCTGCTGTTGTTGCTGACCCCTAGGTGTATCTCATGGTCTGGATCTGGTGTGCCGTCACCTGGCGTCACCGGGTGACACAGTGCTGGTGGAGCAACCAACATACTTCCTTGCTGAGGGCCTTTTAAAGCAAAACAGGTGCGAAAGTAACAGCAATGGGAATACCAAAGCAGAGATAACATCACCCGGGGTCCAGCATAGATCACTCGAAGCTGGTGTATGCATGTTTACTAAGCGCGGCTTTCATAGAAGAAGTCCCTTTCACATAATTTGCTCGGCAATATTCTCTGCACCAAGCAGATCTGGAGCTGTTTTTGCCATGGAATAGTCAGCCAGGAAGGGTGTTAGCACACTGCAAAGTGTCATTAAGCCGGAGACTGGTGCGTCTTAGGACACAGCAGACACACTGTCAGTAAGGAGGTGTTAAAGCAGTCACCTCTCTAGAGCCAGTGCATACCTCTGAGACTCTGGCACTGGAGCGGTGAAGCAGAGAATGTGGCTTGTGCGATATTCATGTAGCATCCCCATGCGTATGAATCCCGGGTCAGCTGCTGCCACTTCAGAGCAACAACACCCTCAGACCGCGTCTGCTTAGCCAGGGCCTGCTTCTCAGTGATGTGATGCATATCTCTATCTGAAAAGTGAATCATATGTGCTGAAAGGTGTGGGAACTGGATGACACTGATATAAGGCGTGCTGTGCAAAGCCTATGCGAACCCTCTGCAAAGCCCATGTGAAGCCTTGTTTAAAAACTTTAGAGCTGTGTGAAGGCTGAACCCTACACCCTAAAACCCTGTCTGCTATGTGTGGTGGTGCAGGTTGAACATTGTTGCTGCCCCCAGTGATGAAGAGGGGTTGGATGTTGAAGCACTGGCACAGATGCTGGCAGCACCTAATGGACCAAGGTAGGTATCATACAACCCTAGTGTTTGAGCCACTGTGCCCCTGGTGACGTATATGAGCGTTCTCTGGGTCAGCATCTATCTCATGCCCCTCCCACTCCCAAGCTACAAGGTCTTTTCAGGCCTGTTTCCCTCAGAAGCACAAGCAGGACACCACAGGCCCTCCTCTATAAGAGCAGGAGCAGGGCAAGGGCAGGGTTCAAGAGCAGGAGCAGGGCAGCCCCCTTCAGATGTGGTAGGGGGCATGGAGGAGGGATGTCCTTGTTGCTGGGAGGTATTTCCAGATGGGCGTTCTGTGTACCAGTAAGGCCATGGCTCATAGCAGTGTTCCAGAACCTCTACAGACCTCTACAGACAACATTTCCCTCTTGAAGTAGCAAGCAGAGCAGCCTGCGCCAGTGGTGCTACTGGGATGGAGCCGGGGGGGGGGGGGTAATAGCTTTTGCTGAGGAAGCCGTTGTTTTCAAGGACGCTCTTGCCGCCCTCAGTGAGTTGCTACTGGTATTCACCTGGCAAATGTGGCAATGGAAGCATCAGCACTTGTAGAGCACCTTTGGCTTTGATACCGTTATTGCGTGAGCTTTTGTGTGTCTTGTCTTGTCCACAGCACAAGCGTCGTGCTTCTGCTTTGCCTCGCTTGTAAATGCTTGCTCCATATGGAGTCCATGGGGTGGGAGGCTCAATCTCAAGAAGCTTCGATGCATCGCTCGTCTGTCCTGGACTCGTGTTCTGTTTCTCGCTCTGTTGCGTTGCTCCTGTTGCTCCTGTCGCATTACTCGCTGCTGCTACTGCTGCTTCATTTTTAGGCGCTGTTACCACTGCATCTACTGCTCCTCACCTTGCTGTTGCTGCTCCTGCTCCTGGGTCCACTGCTATTGTTTCATCCAGGCCCCGTCTGCTGTACATCATTCCAGTACACAGCAACCCCCGAGGCATCACCTTGCCCTTGAAGCGGCGGCAGCAGCTGCTACAGCTAGCACAGCAGTACAGCTTCCTCGTAGTAGCTGATGAGGTATACCAGCTGCTCAGCTTCCCGGGGGCTCCGGCACCACCTCCTCACATGAAGGCAGTACAAACACTGGCACTACAAGATCAAAACAGTACAGGCAGTACAAAGCATGGCAGTACAGGCACTGGGGTGGATGGTGTGTCAGCGGGCAACGGCAGGAACACTGCGGTGGCAGCAGCAGCAGCAGGAACAGGCAGTGGTAGCAGTAGCAGTACTGGTGCCGATGGCAGTGGTGTTCCAGATGTGGTGGTGTCGTTGGGGTCCTTCTCCAAGATTATGGCACCTGGGCTAAGATTGGGGTGAGTGTGGGAGGATGGATGGATGGATCTCGCGAGGGGGGGATGGAGGATGGCTGTTGCATCCAGGAGCAGCACTATTGACCATTGAATCGGGCATGGCATGGTTACACTAGCTGGCTGGGATTCAAGGTTTGCATTTTTTTGCTAGGACAATGTGCACTTGCATATAAGAGGGATGTAGGTCGGTTCAGAAGGTTCACCTGCACCTCATGTTGCTGTGAAGTGTGCAGCACCACGACCCAAAAGCTATCGTTTTCCCCAGTGGAGCTGTTATTGGAGCTGTCCAAAGCTCGTTCAGGCGAAGTCACACTTGTTTAAAGCCCTCGGCCCACTGCCCTACATGGGCGCAGATAAACCAGACTATCTTGACCACCATTTGTTAGCGCAAATCCCACGTATGCCATGAATGGAGAAATGCAAAGGTTAGTCATGCTACGATGTGATAGCTGCTCTTCTTATGTTGACTTTATGAAGTAATGCAATGGGTAACAGTTCAAAGCAAAGGAAAGAGCCCCATAGCTCACCTTGTGCTTCTCGCGCTCATTGCTACGCACCAGCCTTGCATTCGCCCACTTCCTACGTTCCTTTTGTTTACTACAGGTGGATTGAGGCTGGACCAGAGCATATAGAGAAGCTGAGGCAAGATGGTGTGTTGGCCAGTGGAGGCTCCATTGCAAACCTGGGGTCAGGTGGGTGAACCTGATGCTGCTGGTGCTAAATGTACTCAGGGAGGAAGCTGTTTGGTCATGTGGGGCATGTGCCGCTGCTGCTGCTGCTGCGACTGTTTTCACATGAACTACTGATATCATGTCCTGAAGTGAGAAGTTCACTGACTGACAGGAAAGCTTCACCCACCAACGTTGTGGCTGAGCATTCCGACGGTTCGAGGGCTGTGCAATGATCACAGACAGAGAATAAGCTCTTGAGAGACGTCTGTGCTTTTGAGCTACAGAGTCCTAGCTAGGCATCCTAGCATCAGTTTCCTCTCCTTTAATCCACTCGGGCTGGGACTGCAACAGAACGCCTGTTCACCTGCAGTTGCCCAACCAGCCCTGCATAAGCTCCTCTTGTTGTTTCACACAATTCTGACGCGCTTTCATACTTTGAGGCTTGCACACTAAACCCTACTGGTGGTGGTTGGGTTTATTGCAGGTATTGCTCACAGTGCCATCCAACTTGGCCTGCTCCATGATCAGCTGTACCACGTCATTCGTCCTGCTCTGGCTGAGCGCTGTACTGCCCTTTGTGAAGCACTGAGGGAACATCTGCCTGGATGCTACTTCCATCAACCAGAGGGGGGATACTTTGTGTGGCTGCACCTCCCAGAGCAGGTGGGTGACCAGGGTACAGGCAGGGCTAACTGGTGTTATACCCTAATACACTATAGGGTATAGAGTATATAGGGTATAGACTAGTTACCCATGGTACAGGCAGCAAGCAGACTCATCAGGCCAGGGTACAGGCAGTCCTTTATGTCAAAGCTTGTGACCTGTACAAGCCTGCATACCGAAGGCAGGAGCTACTTCATTAATTGTACGCCACAAATGGTGTGTGTAGGGCGTAGATGTACCCATGTTTGTGTATGTACAACAGAGAGCCTTTACGGCCTTTGCACCAGCAATGGCCAGGAAGCTTGACAAGGTCGTTTTTTGTGTGATGAGTTCATCGCACATCCCACTCCAGGTCCATGCTATCACCTGGTTCTGATTTATGGATTCAGGTCGTTTATGCCTAGCTGTTCCTGGTAGTTCTGGTGGTACAGCTGGTTGTGTGGGTAGCTTGCATCTTTGCTGCTGTCACGGCCTGTGCTTTTGTGTGAAGCTTTGTTCTTTGCCATTTAGACTTGAACGGACGCGGAGTCTAGAAGGCAACAAAGTTGTGCTGTTCAGCTTTGGTGGCGATGCTGACCGTTGCATGGCCCTGTCTGTGCAGGTGGACAGCAAGGAGCTGCTCAGTTTGGCTGGTGACAAGCACAAGGTGAAGTTCGTCCCTGGGCCAGCATGCCATGGGCCCGCTAACTGCATACGCTTGTCCTTCTCCTTCTATGACCCCGAGGACCTCAGGGAAGGTGTTCAGCGACTTGCGGCAGCCCTGAAGGAGTATGCAGAGCAGAAGTAGTAGCTCCTGGGGAAGGCTGCATGTATGGAGCATGGCCAAGGCCACTATGGGGTAGCTTTCCCATGGCGTTGCCATATGGTGACTGCGGGCCGCTCAAAAGCCCTCATCGGCTGCTGGATCCTACAGATCCAAGTCAATTGGTCAGCGCTGGCGGCTGCACTGGCTGTTGTACAGTGTGAAAATGAGGTGGCACAGTGGCAGTTATGAGGCCATTATGCCCTCCCTGTCCACTCGAGAAGTCTGATTGATGCCGCGCCTGATGCTTCCTAGCTGTGTAGGTGCGGTAATGAGACCGAAGGTTGATAGGCAGGGGAGGCTCATTGCGGGGTTCCAAGGTTGCTGCTTGATGCCACAATTGGACTTAAGACTCATCATCTGCCACCTGTTGTAAAGTAGACAAGCCCGCACTATGTAACGCGTGCACCTCAAGTACTGTCGCCGGCCAACGGATAGGGGCCACTGTGCTGACCTGTTGTGCTGATGCGCATGCTCTCCGCACGGCACGGCAGCGTCCACCCTGTGTAATGTATCTTTTTTGGTGTTTGCCATCTGGGTCCGATAACGCCCAGGAGTAGGTAATCATTACGGTATGGCGGTTTCCAGTCCCAATTGGAATAAATACAGCCCACGAAGCCCCACACACTAGCCTGGTGACCCAGCAATCTGGCATTTTCACGAACTTGTAGGTCCCAGGAACTGCACAACAGTCTTTGTTGGGGACTGTTAAGGCTTCGCAGAGCGGTCCGGATTTCATGCGCGTCCCCTGCTTCCATCGGCACCGCGAGTCTCCATGAGTCCTGGTTTGCATCGGACTTGCGTTTGTCAAGCTCTCGGATCCTTGCAAGATTTCTCTTTGCGACATAATCAATAGGTCCATAGGAAAGACTCCTAGCCTATAAGGAGCGGCGGAAGCGCCTTTGCTAGGCCTCACCAGCGTTTGCGCAGAATGCCCGTATTTTCCGCATTTTGTTCCAATTGGGATTGGAAACCGCCCGAAATGCCTGGGCACTCACCGAAATGGGTGCGCAATACCCTAATGCGCACACAACATGGAAATGGACGATCGACAGCTGATTTGGGGGTGGATTTGGGTGGTGCCCCAGGGAGGTTTCAAGCTACACTTCAATCCGAGCATGCCTCGCGTTCACGACCATATGCAAACATGTGTCGCTTAGTAGAGGTGTTCCCTACGTGTGCCCAACGAGCAAATGCAAATACCTAAACTGGTTCCATGCGCCAGGACTAGTAGACTGCTCTACGTCTACTGGCCATGATTAACTGTTCCAATTACTACTCGCTTTAAGAAGCTCTGTTGCAACTGGCAATAGTATTAAAAGGCACGGAAGTGCAGGAGATAGTCGCACAACCGGGCCATGCCGTGTGCATTCTTTTCCCAAAAGTTACGGCTACAAGCCTCAATCCAACCACCATGGACACACAGCTCGATGATATTGAGGCCCTTATATTCGGCGAAGCGCAGCTTCTCGATCTGCAGGGTGAAGCCCCACAGCTTGAGCATGCAGACGCCCAGCGTGGACGAGGACCTACACGGCTCCAGAAAGCAAGCCTTGGGCGCGTTCCGAACGAACGTTCAAGTCGTACAAGCCTGCCCCGTAGACGAGCAGCGCAATCGAGCAGGTTGCCACAGCAGGCAGGCTGCCATCAGCAGGAGCAGCAGCAGCAGCAGCAGCAGCAAGATGCACTTGATAGAGAGCATTTGCAGCAGCAATCACAATCAGCCGAGCTCCAAGGTCCCAACATGTTTGAACAGCTGCCAGAACCTAGTAATGATCCAGACCATTGCAGCTGGCAGCACCAGCAGCAGCAGCAGGAGCTTGAGGACGAGATCCTCGCTGCAGAGATTGCCCTTGCTGCAGAGGCACTGGGAGGTCAGCCTCACACTCAGCACACAGGAGGCGCTAGCAGTCACGTCCAAAAGCAGCAACGGTTACAGACTTCTTACAGAGAAAAACGGCCCCCTACTTTTGCAGCGTACGTTGCTAGGTATGCTGTGCCACCTCCAAACAGCATGTGCAGCTGTTGTGGGGCTGAGAGTAGCCATCTGGCAGTCACCAGATGCCTGGATTGCTCGGTAACCTTACAGTACCTTGAAACTTCAGCTGCAATTATGGACACACATGCTGATAGGCCCATTCCTGCAGGGTTGCCAAACGCTCCTTTGCTATGACTGTGATGTCAAGCAGCATACCTATGCGCACTTTCACAGAAGGCAAACCTGGGGTCATGGCTTCTATGAGAGTCTGCCTCCTACCACCTTTATCACAGCAGCCGGTGCTCGCGAGCAGAGGTGTAAGTTGCAATCAACACCGCATGTCAGCTTGTTAACACGTGTTCGTCTCTTGCTAACGAGTTGATCTCCTCATTGTGCTGCCAGGCCTGTACTTCCCAGTTCCTTTGATGCCTGGCACGATATGTAGCTGCTGCAAGGGCACTTCATGGGCTTCTCTGCCCAGTGCTTATAAGCCACTTAAGCATGTCCTTCATGGTAGGTAGTCCTGGCCTGGGCCTGCATGCTGTTTTATACCTATGCAGGCTACTTAATGGGAAGTGTCTGTAGCTTGTGAGCCTTGTAAGCCATTCTGTTGAGAGTACAAGATTCTATTGCTTAATCTACTGGCACCGTTTCATTCATGTGCACACTTGACATTGTTTGCGTCCACATCTGCAGGGCAGCTTGACTTCTTCAAGGCAGGATATGGCTGCGTCGGCTGTGGACACGTGATGTGGCAGGGCATTGAGGAGTTTGTTAGCATTGGACTGTGGCCCACATCAGTAACAAAGGTTAGGTTGAGTCTATCTTAAGCTAATGCTAAGCAAACCTTCTCCCAGCCTCTTGCAGCTGCCATGGCATTCTATCTCAGATCTGCCGAGTCATAGATGAGCGGCTGCTTCTCCAATACCAAGCACTGACAGCCAAGGCTCCAAGGGTCAGCAGGGGTGCCTTCCTGACCACGGTGGCTGCTGGTGACCTGCAGTATGGTGGGAAGGTAAGCATGTCCCGCATCCAATGGTAGGCCATGGTACACAATTGATCCATTGATTTAACCTCTATGGTGCAGGGGGGGAGCATTGATGGTGCGTCTTTCCAGAAGGCCTACAATGAGTTCAGGCTTGCGCGCATGGCGAGACTGCAACAGGCAATGGACATAAGAAGCCTTGATTGCCTTGCGTGTGGGGATTCTCCTCATGCTGTCCACATTGATGGGAACCACAAGCTGTTTGTGTGGGACAGGAAACAGGGACAAGGCCTCAGCCAGCCCACAACCCGTGGAGAGCTCTTCTATGCTGATGAAGATGTGCAGCGTGTCGTGGAGTTTGTGGACATTGCTACAGGCTCCTCAGGGCAGGTATGCTCCATGTGGCCTGTTGCCAACTCAGTGCAATTCAAGTGGCATGCAAAGGGTCTGCATTTAGCAGCGCTTACTTTGTCATCTCTGTAGGTTGATGCCAGATGCGGCGGCTTGTGGAGAGCAGCTACAAGTGCTGGTGCAGCTGTCAAAGGGGGCAGCAAACTGTGCACTGGGAGGGTCTTTGGTGAGAACAGCTTGAGTTCCTTCAGCAGAAGATGCATTGTGGAGGGCTGCTGCTTGTAGGTGTAGGGGTTTATGTGCTGAGATCACCTCTTGGTTTGTGCAGGTGTTTGCAGGCACGTTATCCCACAGGCTGCGGTGAACATGATCCGAACTGGCGAAAAGTACGCCTATGCAGCTTTCCTTTGTGGAAAGAAGTTTTACCGTGCTGGCGTCAAGTTCATCTACCAGGACATAGGCTGCAAGCACAGCACATGGCTCCCCAATGCAGCAAGCAAAGTGGCTAGTTGCACTGCAGAGCATCCTGGGGCTGGGCTAGCAAAGGAGGTCTTTGGACAACCCTGCACTGCCCAGCATGTCTTGGCTGAAGTACATGGGCGAGGACATTCCCTCTGGTGTCAGGTAACTGCTGCTGCCTAAGGCCAGTTCTGTTCTAGCTGTACGACTCTCCATCATTCCGAATGATTCAGTCCATTAAACGATTAAGCAATAAATCAGTGGATCAATTCATTAATGCATGGTGAGTGTTTACAGTGCATGTTTAATGCTTGTCCTGTCCGCTACTGTGCTGCAGATACTGTATAGTGGGCTGTATCGAGATGGCAGTGCTTACGGTGTCGGCGAACAGGCTGAGCTGTATTTCAGTCATGAGTCCGCCCGTGCTCAGATGGTGAAGACCATGGCACTGGAGCAGAGTGAGGACACCCTAACCCACAGTGGTGAAGACTGGGCAGAGACCAAGCGGCAGGGGATGGCTGCCTATCTAGCCAAAAGGTACCAATAACGAAAAATAAGTCACCATGTCACATTTGCACTCTCATATGGATCTAGTACGTACCCACCATACACATATTGTTCATGCACACCTAAGCATACCTTCTGTATACAACTCTTCTTACTATGTCAAACTAGATTGTTGCCCAATTGGGCAGCAGTGTGGTCACAGAATGCTCAGTCTTTTTGTAGCCTAACCTGGGGTCTCTGTGCCCTGTCACGTAGTACTTTTCGTCTTAGAGATGGACCATGTCTGTGTGCCCTGTAGGCATGCTGATGTGACCAAGAAGCTGCAGCAGACTGAGCTGCAACTAGATGACAAGGCTGGTGCAATCTTTCCACGGGACAACCTCGTAGCCTCTGATGCGACATTCCATAGGATGCTTTCAGAGCTCAAGCAACTAGCAGCAGGTGTGCTGCTATTTTTCCTTGGGTTTGTAGCAGAATGCTCTCATAGTGCATTCTCGCATGAAAGTTGCATGCTTCAAGCTCACAGCCAATCCCAGGCTGAATTTTATTCATGGATACATTTCATAAGCTTTTGTAAGCATGCTTGCCCTTCTCCATTCATGTCCTAATCGTACTGGACTACCAGGTGCCAACGTAGCTGCCCCTCTGCTGTACCTGTTATAAGTAGAGGCACTGCCTACATGTGCTTGAGCCGTGCTCTATTGTGCTTTTCAAGCAGGGCATTGCTAACCGCATGTTCCATGTTGTGCATGTTGCAGCTGAGATGAACCGGTGTGCCAGTGGCCATGACGACATGATCATTACCTACATCACTACTAAGCTGGAGTTGGACCAAGCCCAGCGGCTGCAGATGTTTGTTGGTGTGAATGCTGAGGAGCAGAAGCGGAACCAACAGGAGGCGCTCATATGTGCCCCTGTCAACAAGCAACTAGCTGAGGTGCACACAACTGCCAAGGACCTGGTATCCAGCATCCCCAAGCTTCAGGAGAGGTGAGGTGACTTGGGAAAAAGGTTTCCGGATTGCACATTGATAGCAGGGGCATTGTGGAACCCCAGCTGTCGATCCTCAGTTATTTGCTTAGCAGTTGCACTGTCACTTCTGACTCCACTCACACTTGGCCTGGCATTGGATTACACTGCTCCTGTAAAGGCTCAGCTTTCTGCTCATATCAAGAAAAGTGCTGTGGTCACCGTTCAGGCAATTGTTTGTTTTGGTCAGTAGATATCAGTGCTTCAGGGCAAGCACACCCTCTTTTTGCCAGGGATTAATCTGCTGCAATTGTGGGGCCTGACCCTGCTGTGATCCAGGCTGCGGCAAATTGCGAGCAAGCTGAGGGCACAGGGGTTGCCCCTTCCTGATCAGGGTGGCGCACTTCAGGACGGCATGGCTGAGGTAGTGGAGCAACGGCTGCAGCACTATGAAAGGGTCATAGAAGCAGAGGTGGCCCACATCTATGGCCTTTACTGTCAAGTACAACGGACAGCAGGTGAGCACAGGGGCGTTTCCAACTGTCGGGATAGCTGTCAGGCAATGTTCTCAAACACACAACGGACTGTAGCTGGTTGTGACCCTTACCAAGGCAAAGCCCCATATTATTTTCTCTCTTGAGCTTCACTTGGGTGCTGGGCAGACTTGCAATTTGGGGCTACTAGGGCGGTCTCCTGTGAACTTGTGAATAAATCATCTACGTGAGATTCACGCCCTTCCATTGGATGTGCTTGACATGCGAGGCAACCGCACAATAGAGGTTGGGTTCCTTCAACATGTCCTCATGGCATCTATATCGTCTGCTTGGTGACTTCAAGCCATGTTTACAATTTCATAGATATCCCAGCACGTAGTTGTAGCAGTTTGCACTGCGGTCGGCTTACTGTGCACCACAATCGGTATGTCTTTTTCTTTGCAGAATGTGCCAAGCAGAAGACACGCACATCTGGCCAAGCCAGGACCGCTCTCAAGCGGCTCAAGGGTGTCATAAAGGAGTACAATGACCTCCTGCCTGCCTCGACCAGCACTTCTCCAAGAGCCCCAGGAGATCCTGCAGCCATTGAGCAAGCTGCTTTCCCACCAAAGCCGTCGGCTTCAGCAGGCGGTCTAGGTGGAGTTGATCCCGTCTTTCAGACAGACATGCCTTTCCCCTGGCTGGATCGAGCAGCAGGTAAGCAGTAGAAGGCGTGCATACCGGTGCTGGTATCTGGTGCGCATAGATTGTGGGTTGGGACTTGCCATTCACTTCAAAAGCTAGGATTGCCAGCAATGCTGGCCATATCAACAGAAAAGCAGTTGCCATTGCATCTGTACGCATTGGAGGTGGCTTTGCTTTTTCTTAGCCTGTGTCTTATGCTGCTTTGTGTGTAGAGTACTGGAATTACCAAGCAAGCACCACCAGAAAATGTATGTCTTCCTTTGGTGCTGGGTACCTTTGGTACTACCGGTATATTACAATGTGTTACAAATAGTACATTGGAGACTCGTGTTTATCAGTCATCAAATGCATGTTGTACCTTTTTGTGCAACACAGGTGCGCTGTATCCCACCCTCCAAACTGTGGGTGTGCGGCATGCCATACGTCTCTGCGAGCTGTTCTGCAAGCGTAATAGGCTTCAAGAGGAGCTCAACTTGCTGTCAAGCGAGATGCAGACGTATATGCAGCGCATAGAGCAGCATATTGCCACCATCACTGCAAGGCGGCATGCGCTGGTTGAGGAGCAGCCTTTCCCAGCTCCCTCTGCTCAGGAAGAGTTGCCGTATGGGGGATACACACTTGTCAATGTCAGCTCACAGCAACAGCAGCAGCAGCAGCAGCCCTTGCAACTTGACCACAGCGTAACAGAGGGTTTTCAAGCCCTTCTGCTGGAGGCTGAGCGCTACTACCTTGACCTCAAGGAGAAGGGAAGGGTGCATCTTGGTGAGTTTCTAGACGCAGCTGTTGGGGGACAGCACAATGCTAGGGGTGACGGCAATGGTGGTGTTGCTGCTCCTGGGGGTGGCGGCGGTGGGGGTGGTGCTGCTGCTCTTGCTGCTGCGGGCGGTGGCCTTAGGGATGCTGCTGCTGCTGCGGGCGGTGGCGTTAGAGATGCTCCTGCTGCTGCGGGCGGTGGCCTTAGGGATGCTCCTGCTGCTGCGGGTGGTGGGATCGGTGCTGTCGATGGCGGCGGTGCTGCTAGGGGTGGTGGGATTGGTGCTGTCAGTGGCGGCGGCGGCAGTGCTGCTAGGGGTGGTGGGATTGGTGCTGTCAGTGGCGGCGGCGGCAGTGCTGCTAGGGGTGGTGGGATTGGTGCTGTCGGTGGCAGCGGCGGCGGTGCTGCTAGGGGTGGTGGGATTGGTGCTGTCGGTGGCGGCGGCGGCGGTGCTGCTAGGGGTGGTGGGATTGGTGCTGTCGGTGGCGGCGGCGGCGTCTCAAATCCTTGGAATATGCTGGGCCAGGGCCAGTCACGCCCTTTCAAAACTGTTGAAGCGAATCGAGAGCAAGACAAACACCCCTGCTACAGCATAAAGAGCATGCAAACATTGTTTGCTGGCCTTGTTAAAGGGCATAGTATGGCCTGAAAAAACTGCCAACTGAATTTGAAGCAGTTTGGACAACTTGATACCTTTACTGTATGGGGTTCAGGGGTCATAAACCCTGCCTGGCAGGGAAATAGGAGGAGGGTTGGTGGGAACACCCCCTCCTGAAAACAGCACCATAACACAGACATGGTTTCAGGAAAGACAGATGAGTCTCAAATCCTTGGAATATGCTGGGCCAGGGCCAGTCGCGCCCTTTTGAGGACTTGCTTACGGCTTATCAATCACGTGAACTATCCCCCTGCTATGACATTTGATAAGCGTGAGAAGCAGGCATTCACATTCTGCCATAAGCACACCACACCCTGAGCTAGCTAGTGCCAACACTTCAGATCATTGTGGAATGAAACATGCACTGGATGGGTTGGAGGCATGATAATACCCTGCCCGAGAGACAAAGATGGTGGGCGCTGAGGGAAGCACCCCTCCCATAATGTAGAAATAGGAGTACCTTGGCATCTTGTTCCAACATACGCTGATGCAACACATACCTGCCCCAGACTTGGCCTGCTCCACTGTAGGAAGGTTGGTGCCATCCCAGCAGTAGTACTCCCCCTTAATCAGCTTGGTACCCCGATCTGTGCCCTCCAGCTGCCCCACATCACCCCACAGGGAGACCAGCCTGATCTTGATATTCCTCAGGACATCTGGTGACACTGACACTGCCCCCTCCAGCAGACCCTGGTCCGTCAGCTGTGTGAAGAGGCTTTTGCCATTCTGCAAGAATGCGTGATGTGTGAGGACATTTAAAGGATAGATGGGACTAAGAAGGGGAGGTCGTGCTGGGGTGTAATGAACAAATATTAATGACCCTGATTTAAAACGAATGCAGATACTTTACGACTACAAGAGCAGTGGATGCAGTGCCTGAAATGTGAAGCTCCAGCAGGGCAGGTATCAAAGGTATGTCAGTCCAGAGGTACAGTCCAGAGCAGAGAGGGCTGCAAGTAACCATGACATGATAGGTGGTTATGATTGATTGTCTGTGGGCTTGCAAGTAGCGCATCATGCATGCTGTAGCCTTACATGCATTTTGATGAAACACAAACTCTCTCAATTGACTATCAGTGCGGCTGTCAAATCACACAGGTGTAACACGGGTGCATCAAGGACACAGGGTACCACGCTTTACAGGACAGTATCATACCTGCTTGGATCTCGCCATGATGCTAGCTGCCTTGTAAAGGTCGACTACAGAAATGGTGTCTGCAAGGCCTTCAAACTTGATGGTCTCCTCGAACTTAGCACTGTACCACGAGAAGTCGTTAACATGCTGCATGTTCCACTCATAGGTCTCCTTAAGGTGGCTGATGGTAACTTGCTCTCCCGCTGACAGTTTGAGCACAAGTCTGGGGGTCTTCTTGCTGCCCTCCTCGTCTGCAAGCGAGCATGGTGAGCAGCAGATGAAGAGCCAGTCTGAGCAGCATATCTAAAGCCAAACCAAGATTGCATTCCATCTGAAGCCCCCTTCTTCCATTACTGCAACATCGCTGCAAGAGTCAGCACAAGCTCTTGGGCTTTACTCACAAGAGTGCACCATTGAAAAGAAGCCTTCAAAAATGTATGCTGCAGGACCGCCATTGCATAGTGCAGGGGGATTAACCCCGGATTGGATAGCATGCGAGTGCGTGATACAGTGCTGTTGTCTGGAAAACAGCAAATGTGCATATGTGCAACTAGCTCCAGCTGGAAATCTGTTACCTTGACGGCTAGCTGTATTGGAATCTGTTTCCACTGAGATGCCACCAAAATCTCCAGTCTGTCCATCGCCTGCTCCTCCATCCAGTGCATCTGATCCCTGTTCTGCACTGACTGTGCATGCCGGTGCGACTGCTACTGCTGCTGTGACGGCTGGTCTGCCTCCTGCTGCTCGGGGCCTGCTGCTCCCCTCCTCGAGGCTGGTACTCTGGTCCATAGTCACCTGCTCTGCACTGTTAGCCGCAACCTCTGCATCTGGCTCACCTACTGCTGGCTCTGGCTCACCTACTGCTGGCTCTGGCTCACCTACTGCTGGCTCTGGCTCACCAACAGCCGCATCCTGCACCTGTGCTGCTGCCATGCCAGACATCTGCCTCCTCTTGCGAGCTGGGCACTGCTGATCGCCTGCAGGAGCACCATCCCCAGCCGCGCATGAATCTCCAGAAGCTGGCGCATTGCGCTTTTTGGGCACTGGGCCTGCCATGCCTGACTGTCCTTGCTCGCTGACATTGCTAGAGGCACCAGCAGCTGCTTTGCCTCCTGGATGTTTGGCTGCTAATCCTGCAGGTCAGGACAGAGACTGCGCATCAGTGGGCAAAGACAAAAAAACACATCCATCACATACCCGCATGGCATGATGAAGTGGCATCCACACAGCTGTGCTCAATGGCAAGACTCCGGCAATAAGGGCAACTAGAACAGAGGCTCTCAGCCCCTGTAACATTACCTGACTTGAGGAAGCGATCCACATCATAGGCAGCCATGTTGGATCGTAAGCTGCTTGACAGCTTGTTCAGCAGCCTGCTGTCTGATGGCAAGCCCGTACCCCTGCTTGCTATGATGTTTTGGGCCATGGCGTTGAAATCTAATGCAGTCCCCTACAAACGCAAAGAGAACCGACAGAAATGAGAACAGGAGCCAGAGCACTGGCCTCTGCAAGACAACTGCAGAGGCACTGCAAAGACAGCAACCCAGCTAGTAAGGGTACCTATGCAATTTATACAACCAATCATATTTAGGAACTGCACTGGGAACCTATCACATCAGTTCATAAAGATGCAAGACACATACCTGGGGCCACATGGACACGTGCCAGCACATCTCCCCAATGCTATACGTAAAGCTGGCTCCGGCTTTCAGCTCAGCTACTGACTTGATGTTGCCGAAAGCCACGTAACCTGCCTCCAAGATCTCAAACTCGTTCGAATCTGGTGTTCGCTCTGGACCCTGTGCAGCTTCCATGTTGGTATATGTGGACGTAGTAAGACGGATGCTCGCTAGCACTGATACTGCTTTCACAACTTTGCCACGTCCTGAGGTTAATCTTGTTGACAGCGAAAGAATGCACTTGCTGAGGCACTGTGGCGCTCGAACAATGGGCGGCAGTTACGATGGTCCCTGAACATAATCGCGGATCATTTCATTGCATTGAGTGAGTAGTGTACATCAGGTCTACGACGTCTTCCATATCCATTTGGCAAGGCTACATGATCACCAGAGATTTATGGCCTGCTGTGGCTGGGCATGAGACCAAGCAACGCGCTGCGGGCTTTTAAACTATGCACTTCTTTGCTAGCATTTGCCTAGAAGTGCTCGGGCAATACAAGCGCTACTAGAGAAGGGAGGCGATGTGACGACGTGCTCCACAATCTTTGGTGCGACGCCTGCACCACCCAAATCCACCCCCAAATCAGCTGTCGATCGTCCATTTCCATGTTGTGTGCGCATTAGGGTATTGCGCACCCATTTCGGTGAGTGGCCATAACATAAACCGCCATAACATAACTTACACTGCCCGCACTTTCACCTGCAGTGCTGGCCGGATCGCATCGGCAGCGGCCCCCGAGTTACTGAAACAGCCAGCAACTCATTACTGATCCTGCTCGTTACGCTCTATTTGTCGCATTAACACAGATAACAAATTTATGATTGGTGGCCGCGAGGGGGGGGCAAGGAAAAAAATTTCGGACCCCATCGACCCCATCCTCTCTTTTTGGTCAAAACTTGGCACAGGTGTCAGGGAAGGGTTCCTCTATACCCCTGACACCCCCCAAAAAAATTCTGAAGAAAAAAAATTTGGGGGGGGGGAGGGGGGGTCGATGGGTCTCGGAGGTCAGTTTCAGATTTTTTTGAGCAACTTTCTTGTTCTTATTTGACCCTATTTGTGACAGCTATGGCCCTTCACACCATGAAAAGGGACCTAGGGACCCTCTGGCAACCCTAGCTTGCTGATGTCATGCCAGTTAGATGCCCCGCAGCTTCTGCAGAGTCCCTTAGACTGGGTTGAAGGCCTCAATTTGGCTTCGGAAGCATGGATGTCCAACCTAAATTCTTGGTATGAGAATGGCAACCATGCACAGACGTCGCTATGGTCATGCAGGAGGTGTTGCAGGAAAAAAACAGCAGGAGTAGGTGCACATGGTGGGACTTAGGGTTTAGTGACCCCTAAACCCTCAGTGCCAGGCTTGGCTCAATAGCGTGCGGGTTACAACCACATATTCATGCCACCCAAGTCATTTATAGTGTGGAAGCATATGCTGACTCCTAGAACAGCTCCAAAGATACAGCAGGGGGGCCTCTGAGACAGTCTCTCGGGGGGGGGGGGGGTCTGGAGGGCAATTTCAGATTTTTAGGATGGGGTCTTACACTCTTTTTTTGCCCCCCCCCCCTCGGTGGCCGAAAACACATTGCCGGCTAACCATACACAAATCCAGCAGACAAGCAGCCACACCTGTTCGATGGTCAGAAAATCAAGTGGAGGTAGTCACTGTATTCTGCCGTGGCCAGATGTGAAATGTGCTAGTCTGGACACGGCAGCCAAGCTAACACAAGTTGCAACTACTAAATATATATGACAAGAGGCAGCTGTGAGCACAAATACCTTACAGCACGTCTGTCAGACTGTCGCCAACTGCTGACACTAGTTACATTTGGGGGCTTCTGGCGACTACTCTGGTGCGTTAAGAGTACATGATACCGGTAATGCAGCGACATAGTCAGATTCCTCCAGTCACACGCGGTGGTTGGCAGGGTTAAGTGCCACACGGCACCCCTACCACCAGCCATTGCTCAGTTAGCTTTGCCATCCTGACAAAAAGAGAAGGTCTACAGAGGTATGCTTGGACTGTGCGGCAACCCTTCTCTGCCCTGCATCTGGCCTCTGATGGCTTAGCTTTCCATAACCGGAGGCAGCGCCATAACCTGCTGCTGCGGCATCTGTGGTGCTGCTGGCTTTGAGGCTCTCAGCTCCCATCCTCTGAGCAACCCCACTGCTCTGCCATTCTGATCCCATCCTGTCCCTGCTGCTGTGAGGCCCCTGCTGCTGCTGCCACTGCTTCTGGTGCTCCCTCTTTCCCTGCACATCTGGTGCATGTTCTGGTGCCGGGACATGAGTAGAACCAACCACATGCTGCTGCTTGTTTAGTTGCACAGGTCTTAGGCTACAGCCTACTGCGCCTGCACTTGCATGTGGCAGACTACCTGCCCTGGCTCCCGCCTGCCTTTTAGATGCCACGTTGGTCACACCTGAGAGCAGCATGAGGTCATAGGAGAACCTTGCATCAGCGTCTTCTTCCTGCAGATGCTCTCCCTGGACATGCTGCTGCTGCTGCTGTGGCTGTTGCACCTGGTCTGCAGAGTGCTGGTGCCTGGCAGCTTCCATGCCATAGTTGCTGGGTCCAGGCTGGTTGTGAACATGAGCATGAGAGACCTGCTCCTGCACATGCCGCTGCTGCACAGGTCCTTGCTCCTGCTTCCCCTGCATGGCTGCGGCTCCTTGGTCTGGTCTGAGCAAGGCTGGACCATGAGAAGCCTCTCCTGGAGCCTTGCAGCACCTCATGTTGTCCTTCCCTGTGTCTGCATGGCTGTAAAGGATCTGGTCTGCGCCTGTGATGAGGTCCAGCCAGCTTGGCAGGGGCTTTCCTGCAGCTGCCTGTGCTGCACTGCCACCAGCCTGCTTGGAGCACTGCTCAGGACCCATGCTGGCAAGGACAGAAATACTTGCAGCAGCAGCAGCAGCAGGGGCAGTAGTAACAGCAGGTGAAGTTGATCCTGAGGGTACATGTCCCAGTCCTGCATGCCTTCCAGAAGCAGTGTCCAGTCTGCCTGTGCCTGCAAGACCAAGAGCCAAAACTTAGCTCACGTTGCAGTCTCAGCACAACCGTGCGCGTGCTGATGAGCCAGGATAGCACTTATTCTGCAACCTGTGCAAGACTGCTTTGCAAGTTACCAACTGCAGGAAATTCTTCAGCCTGGCCGCTCGCAAGAAATGGATGGATCTGCTGGAATTGCTGGGAAGTTGCAGAAGCTATTGCATGCAAGCCTCACATGCAAGAGAGTTGCACTGTCTGTTGGGGCGGCCCTACCTGTCCACTTGCTAACAGCCCCCATGGACTGTGCATGATCAAGGGAAGGCGGTTGCCACCTTGCACGCTTGGCGGGCTGAACGTCTGCAGAGTGGCTGGACAGCTTGGCAAGCATATCAGAGGTCTCATGCTGCTGCCTTCGCAAGCATCCAGGGGCTTCAGTGGCTGCACTTGCTGCTTCATCATGCAGGGTAGTTGTGTTCAAGGGCTCTGCCAGCAGTGCAGTTGCTGCTGCCTGGAGGTCATGGTGCAGGCTGGTGTTCCTTGGAGGACGGACAACATCTCTATCTTCGAGGTTGTGATCGTCGTGGTGGTTGAGGTTGTGGGTGTGGTCGTAGGTGCTTTCCCAGGCAGCCAATTGCTGTGCACTGGGCCCATGGCTTGCTTTGAACCTCTTCTGACTCTTGCTTCCCTTGTCTTTTTGTAGCTGACGCCTTCTGCCACCTCCGAGCCACGCAAGCATTGGATTTTAAGGTCGCCTGTAGAGCTGATGTCCTAGGAAAGGCAGTTTATTGAGAAGCACACTGTACCCGGTCCACTTTAGCTTCACTATGACAGTATGCGGTTCCCGAGAAGGCTTGTTCAGAAATCCTTCTCATTCCATTCTCGAAGTCTCGTTAGATGACTTAGATACGTTGGTGCTTCTCTACCAATCAAGCAGCTGTCTTGATTCGCAGTTGAAACCATGTGGTCAGAGTGGGTGACCAGGAGTGAGTGAGTCGGTTACGTCAACAACGGTCACGAGCGTCCAAGGAAGTGACTGCTTCTTGCTCCGATCATGCGATGCCCGCAAATGCTCAACGCTTATGCACAGATCCTCTCCATCCCCTGCTGCCAGTTTGACGACAAGACCGTTGGGAGCTACTGCAATACTGCGAGCGCTCGTCAGGTGCCGTTCTTCTGCACTACCGCATAAAGCAACCCTCAGCGTGCTGGCAGTACGAAGCTTCTTGAGACCACTAGCAGTGCATTTTGACCGTAGACCGTACCACAGTCTTCGATCTGCATGCCAGTGTGTCCCATGCTGCTCCATGGCATAAGACCCTGAAGGCGATCCCATCGCATCTAGAACCTCGTTGTCGGCAAAGCTCTCCAAATTACACACCAACTCGAAGGTAAGCTTGAGAAGAGGCCAAAGGTAGGGTAATGTCACAAACTCTGGTATTGGTGTGAACATGACCTGGACATTCCGAGTGTTACCTGGTTGAAGCAGCAGACCCCAGACCCCGCCCAGAGCCCATATCCCTTACTTGCTTGCCGAGGTGCACCACCAATGCCTTCTACTCCATTGATAGAACGTATCTCCTGCTTTCATTTACCCATAGATGCTGAATTCACCCGTGCTCTGCATAAGGGACAATAACTCACTCATATTACTGCCTTCAATTCATTTTTCACATGCAGAGTGCCAAACAGCCCAACGGGCGGCTGAAGTCACTCAGGATTTGAACAGCCCATCTGCCCATACATATCTCATCTGCTATCGCCGAAACCGCCATCCCAGCCTCAACCTTCTCCTTCTGCCTCCTATGATGGCCCCTTTACCCCACCACCACCACCACCCATCTTCACAAGGTGCACGTTCCCCCAGCCACCCCACCACCACCAGCTGCACCCCCAGCAGTACCATCAGCAGCCCCTTTGTTGCTCCTCGTGGCTTGCCTCCTTTGGTGCAGAGGAGCCTGGTGTGTGTCAAAAGCTTCATCCATACCAACAGGCAGCATGCTCGATCTCTAATTGCAGCAGCACAGCAGAGGCGGGTAAATGCTACTAACAATAGCAGCAACAGCTACCATAGACTCTCTGGCGTAGTACACGCCAGTATCAGCAAAGCTGATGCGAATAGTGACACCAGCAGCAGCTTCAGCAGCAGCAGCAACAGCAGCGGGAGCTCCCCCAGCAAGGTGGAGCGCTCTGAAGCCAACCCCTCAAGCCCAACTGTTGCTGCTGCTGCTGCCAGCAGTCCACAGGCGGCAGCTCCTCATGCAGCTGGAGAGGAGGAAAAAGTCGAGTCCAGCAGAAATGATGCAGCAGCAGCAGCAATAAGTCCAGCATCAGTTACTAGTGGTCCTACAGCTGCTGGTGGGGTTGTTAGGGATGAGCATGCTGATGTGGTCAGGGAACGTCAAAAGGAGCCAGAAGCAGCGCAAACAGCACCAGCGCCAGTTGCTCCTGTTCCTACTTCTTCCATGGAGGCTGAGGCCTTGGTGGAACAACTGGAGCAGCAGCAGACAAAGAAGAGCAGGAAGGGGAAGGGGACGAAGCCACAAGGGAAGGGATTTGCGCCTGCTGAGAACCAGAAAGCCAAGGGGGCTAAGGGTGTTGAGGCTGCACCAGGCACAAAGGGCAGCGGCGCAGACAAAGCTCAAGGTATGATTGTGGATTGTAAATCATCCTGCAGTCAACAGTGGGGGATGCGAAGCTAGCATCCTAGCCTCGGTTGCCTCCCCTTTACCTTATGCAAGCTGGGGCTGCAGCGGGGGCTTTGCCCGCTGCAGTCACCAAGCCAGCTCTGCGTGGGTCTTCTTGTTCTTCTTCTTTGGCCTGTGGTCCCAGCGGTGCCGGGGTGCCCTGCTGCAGTCTTTCTATGCTGTAGTCTCAAGCTGTATGGGCATAAACTCAAAGTTGCACTGTCCCTGATTTTGTACCCTATTCACCATGTACCGATCATTCTCTTGCCCATTTCAAAGGTCTCCAGAGAACGTTGTGACGTATAGAAGGTCGTCCTGGCAATGAGGAGTACTTGCTGCTATTACTTTGTTTCCATCGCTGGGTATAGACTATGACAGCTTCAGGTGCAGGGCCAATGGCAGTTTTGCCATGGCATATCAGAGAACGTGAATACCAGCGCACAGCTTCTCATGTGACTGTGCAGCTGGCGAGACTATGCCTCTGTCTGGCGATTCTCCATGTGTTGCTTTCTCCAAACCTGTAATTCCTTTTGCTGATGGTATTGTTTGCATCTCTGATTGGTACTTTCCCTGTAGGCTGTAAGGAGTCGGTGCAAGGGCTTGCCGGGCCAATACCTGCTGACAATTAGGACTGTGAGCATTGGAGCAATCAATGAGACGTCAGCTTCATTTACCTAGTACCTATTCCTACTTGGGCACTCGTTGATGGTGAACATTTGAAAGTGGACCGGGTTCCTGTTTGCTTCGATGACAACACTGTGGAGGTTTTTGAGGTTTTTGAGGTTTTTTTCAGTGGAGGTTTTGGGTGATTTTGACCTAGCTGCTGGACCTCATGTTTAGGCATGCATATATTGTCATACATGTCGAAGTTTACCCGTATTCTGTTCCACCTCGCTGCTCTTTGTGACAGCTTGAGGTGCGGGGCCTATGGCACTTATTGCTATGGCATATCATGAAATGTAATAATAACAACACTATCGCACCCCTTTGTTGCCTTCTGTGGTCATCCTAAAGACCTTGCCGTGTCCGGCTGGCTGCCTCGGCTAATGCGCATCTGCAGAGACTCCAGCTGCTGCTATTGAGACCCAGAGCCTTGCCTGACAAAGCTGCTATGACGTGCCCTTCTGTCAACCCTGGGTTGATGTCTCTTTGTGTCCTCATATTATTCTTGGAAACCATCCAACAAGGCGCACATTACATCTAGCTTCATTCTCTACCTCCACTGTCTGAGACTGTCAAGACTTACCTTTTTTTGCTCTTGCTGCTCATGCATCTGCAGGGCCTCCAGCCACTGTGGCTGTGACCTTTGAATCTCCAGTGGTAGAGCTGCTACAAGTTTCCTCCCAGCAAGCCTCCGCGTTCAAAGAAGCCACTGGTATGGACAGCAGCACCTACCTTGAGCAACTCAACACACCTCACTATGATTCTCTAGAAGTATCTGAAAGGGTGAGGAAGGGAGGAGTAGAAGAGGCCCAAGCCACCCCAAAAGCAGTGGCACAAGTGGAGGGTTTAGAGGTTAAGCCGCAGGGGGGCTCCAAGATGGGTGATGACTCATCATCATCAGCTGCGGCCGCCGCCGCCTCTGGCAGCAGCAGCCGCGGCAGCCGTCAGGGGCCAGTGGGGAAGGGTGGCACTGGCGGTGGCCTGGGGAATGAGCAGAGCATCATGGGTAATGATGAGTCATTATCAGCTGCAGCTACCACATCCAGGACCAGCAGCAGCCGTCAGGGGGCATCAGGGAAGAGTCGTGCTGGCAGTGGCCTGGGAAACGAGCAGCGTGTTGATGGTGATGAATCATCACATGGGGTGGCGGCTGGGGGAGGTGGTGATGATGTGAATGGTAGCAGCAGCAAGGAAGGCACGGGGCATGCTCCTGCTCCTGCTGCTGCTGCTGCTGTTGTAGATGTGGATGATAGTGATGCCATGGCTGCTGATGAGGCTGAGTCACCAGAGAAGGCAGTACAGCAGCTGCAGGACAGCACCATAGGCAGTACAGCAACTGCTACTGTTGGTGAGTCTCTGGAGGGTAAACCACCAGCAGCAGCAGTAGCAGTGCAGCTGGATGATAGTGATGCCATGGCAGCAGTCAGGTCTATGGAGCCTGAGCAGGGGCCTGGTTCCCCCTCTACCACTAGCAGAAGCAACAAGCAAAGCAGCAACAAGCGCATTAAAACTGCTCGCAGCAGAAGCAGCAGTAGCAGTGCCAAGGTGGGTCATATCGGGGAGGGCGAGCTAGGAGGGAAGGGCATTGGAGATGATGCTTTGTCTGATGAAGGTCTGGGCCAGAGGGACGGTGGACCAGCAGCAGGTGATAATGTTGAGGACGATGCTTTGGCTGCTGAAGAGCCCGAAGCTCTGAAAGAAGCAGCTGCACAGCTACAAGCAGCACATGCTGGCAACAGCAGCAGCAGCAGCAAGTCGCAGGGGGTAAAGCTGGAAGCAGCTGGGGAGAGGGGCAGCAGCAGCAGCAGTGGGAGTAAGGGTAGGGAGGAGGGGCCAGCAGCTGAGGCTGGAAAATCAAGAGAAGGTGTGTCAGCAGGAGCAGCAATGCCAGTGTTAGATGATAGTGATGCCATGGCTGCTGATGAGTCTGAGTCACCAGAGAAGGCAGTACAGCAGCTGCAGGACAGCACCTTAGGCAGTACAACAACTGCTGCTACCAGTGGTGAGGCCATGAAGGGTAGACCACCACCACCACCACCAGCAGCAGCAGCAGCAGTGCAGCTGGATGATAGTGATGCCATGGCAGCAGAAGGGGATGATGGTGAAGCAGCTGCTGACACCCTAGCTGCTGCTGAGAGCGAGCAGAACGTGACTGCTGCTCCTGCTGCTACACCTGCTTCTGCTGCTGCTGCTGGCGGTGGAGGTGGAGGTGAGGGTGGAGGTGAGGGTGAAGGTGGGGGTTGGGGTAACACTCACGGTGATGGTGTGAGGAAGGGAGAGGGGGAGACTGTGAGGGAAGGTGGTGAAGGTAGTTGGAAAAAGGAGGGGAAGAGAGGGTCTGGTAGCACTTGGGATGTTGGGGAGGAGAGGGTGGTGGGGTCTATGGATCCAGGGAGTATGTGGGAGCCAGAAGAGGGTGACTTGGTGGGTGACTCGGGTGACAAGGGAGTTACAGGGGGTTTTCAAGGGGCTGTGGAGGCCAGCGGCAGTGTGGCGGGTGGCAGAGGGGAAGCAGCTGGGGAGGGTGCAGCAGCAGTGGTTGGTGGTGATATAGATGCTACTGCTGATGATGATGCAAGGTTCATGGCTTATGCTGCAGAGGAATGTGACAGGGTGGCAGGTGGAACAGCTGCAGGTGGGGATGATACCACTGGTCCTAAGGGTGGTCCCAGTGCTGCTGCTGCTGCTGCTGGTGATAGTGCTAAGGCGACATCGATTACAGCTGGAAGGGGAGGAGGGGGAGAAATGGGAAGGGAGGGAACGGCAGCAGCACCAGCTCCAGCAGTGGGCAAAGGTCTTACTGTAGGGTTCAGTGATGGCGACGAGCCAGGTGTAGAGGGGAGGGAAGGGCAGCAGATGCCAGCAGCAGCTTCTGTTCCTGCTGCTACTGCTGCTGGTGTTGGGGATGAGCCAGCCGGTGTGGGCAGGGAACTTAAAGAGGAGCCACCAGCAGCAGCACCAGCGGCAGCTGCTGCTGGTCCTACTGCTTCCATGGAGGCTGAGGCCTTGGTGGAACAACTGGAGCAGCAGCAGACAAAGAAGAGCAGGAAGGGGAAGGCAGCTAAGACACAAGGGAAGGGTTTTGCTCCTGCTGAGACACAAAAGGCCTCAAAACCCTCAGCAGCTGGAAGCGGGCAGGCTGGCAATGAAGCTGATGCCACACGCTTGGCAGCAACTGCCAGTAGCGCCAGTAGCACCAGTAGCAGCAGCAGTAAAGAGAGTAGGGGGAGCACAGGTGTAGTAGGAAAGCAGGAGGAGGCCAAAGGAATGAACAAGCAGCAGGAATCACCTCCTGCTGCTGCTTCCTCTGCATCTGCTGCTGCTGGTCGTGGTAGCAGTGGACAGGATGTTACACATTCTGCCTCTGCTCCTGTTGCTGCTAGTGTGGGGAGGCAAGCAGGGGAGGGTGCGGAAGTGGCAGTGGTTGGTGGTGGTGATATAGATGCTACAGCTGATGATGATGCAAGGTTCATGGCTTATGCTGCACAGGAATGTAACAGGGTGGCAGTTGAGGGTGAGCTCCCTACAGATGCAATCATTGCTGCTGCTCCTGCTGCTGCTGGTGGTGGTGGTAGAAATGAGCCAGCTGGTGTGGTCAGGGAACGTAAAGAGGAGCCAGCAACAGCCACAGCAGCAGCAACAAGAGCACCAGCACCAGCACCAGCAGCACCAGCAGCAGCTGCTGATGGTCCTACTGCTTCTATGGAGGCTGAGGCCTTGGTGGAACAACTGGAGCAGCAGCAGACAAAGAAAAGCAGGATGGGGAAGGCAGCTAAGACTCCAGGGAAGGGATTCGCTCCTGCTGAGACACACAAAAGTGCTAAACCATCTGCAGCTGAACCAGCAGGAACAGAAGGCAAAGCAGCAGCAGCAGGAGGAGTAGGAGGAGCCAAGAAGCAGAAAGAGATCACTCCTACCGCCACTGCTGCTGGTGGTGAAAAGGGTTCGGACAGTGCCGTATCCAAGCCGTTGGGGGCTAAGCAGGACAGCGCTGCTTCTGCTGCTGCTCCTCATGCTACTGGTAGAGGTGGTGGTGGGGATAAAGAGGTTGAGGGTTTAGTAGCTGAGGAGCTCGAGGCTGCAGGTGCACCTCTGGTGGGGCGGGAGCTGATGACAGCGGCCAAGGCAGCAGCAGCAGCTGGTGTACATGATGAGGCAGTACACCATGAAGCTGGGGTGACAGATGTACTGCTTGATGTCACCCGAGTGACGACAGCTCCAGGGGACAGGGTGGTTGCTGAGGAGGGAAGGGTGGGTCTAGGAGGGCAGGAGGGTGAGGCAGAGGGGGAGAAAGAAGCAGCAGCAGGAGGAGGAGAAGGGGAGAGAGTGCTGGTGCCGGCGAGTGCTGCTGCTGGTGGTGGTGGCCCTGGTGTTAGTAAGGGGCTGGTGAAAGTGGTGGTGCATCCGTTCCAGGATATCTTCACACGTGAGTAGGGGGTGGAAGAGGGGGAGGGGGGGTGGCGGCACTGGAAAGGGGGGGGGGCATGGAGACAGGACAAGATGCAGCTAGGTGAGGCACAGCAGTAACATGGTTGAAAGTAACATGGCTTTAGGCTTGTATGAACAGCATGCTTGGCCATGCAGGAGTTTATCTGCCAACCTGTGCACCTGCTATTCAGCAGTGGTAGGCATGTTGCTGCCCGCCTGAGTGTTGCTGCCTGTCATCTGCTACTGATCTCCAAAGCTTACATGGAGGTTGCTAGCTTGTGGCATACGTTTCAGTCGGCATGAGAAACATAATTCATCATCCAGTTCTGGTCACATGGCCCCGGTTTGCTGCAATGTGCTGCCCTGTATCTTTAGAAGAACCTTGCTATGCAAAGCAAAGTGTTTGTTTGAAGTATTAGTACAAGGGTGCTACGCAAAGCAAAATATTTGTTTGCAGTATTAGTACAAGGGTGCTTCGCAAAGCAATATATTTGTTTGAAGTATTAGCACAAGGGTGCTTCGCAGTAGTGCTACCATCGAACCGATGGCATAATCAATTCAATTTATCCACTTTATTGCTGAGCTATACCCCCCTTCTGCTTGTATCAAGTATGTAGCTAGCTGCCCCCATTGGCTTGGCACACCCCGTGTGCGACATCAGGGCATCCTGGGGGTGGTGGGTCTTGCAAGCTGCCAGCATGGAAGTTCACCTGGTATCCAGGTCGGACTGAACGGCGTGCTGACAATCTGGTAATCACTCGCTCTATTTGATGACCTCACTCAAACCATTAGCTTTTTGGCAGTATTCAATTGATGGTGCCAAGCGTCACCGCGCACCACCATGAATGCCACTTGACTGTAGCTCCTAAACACTACTATCATTACATTTGATGATATGCCATAGCAAAAAGTGCCATAGGCCCCACACCTCAAGTTTCTCACAAAGAACAGCGAGGTGGAACAGAGTACGAGTCATCTTCGGCATGTATGACAACATATGCCTAGACATGAAGTCCGAACACTATCACCCATTTGTTCCCGCTTTGCATCCTATTTTCGCCCTTCCCTCCCATAGGAGCCCTGGCACTGCTTCAAGTTGCTGGCTACAACCTTGCTACAGCTGTTGCACATGCTACAGCCACCCTAGGCAGCTGGCTGGTAGCTGTGCTACAGCTCCTGCGCATTAAAGCAGCACATACAGCCCTGAACCCTGCCGTGAAACCCAGGAGCCAGCTGTTACAAGGGGTGGCAGCACCAGCAGCAGCAGGAGGAGTTGGGCTGGGGGTGCCAACTCCGTTTGAGATGGATATGGGGGGAACAGCTGTAGCTCTAGGGCCCCTGGTGGATGTTGTAGCTGAAAAGGATCAGGAGCAGCTACAGCAACTGCAGCCACAGCAGCAGCAGCAAGAGGAGGAGGAAGAGGAGGGCAGGAGGAAGGTGCAGGGGGAGAAGGAGGAGCGTGAGGGGTTAGTAGCAGTACCACAGAAGAGTGAGGGTGAGGAGGAGTGGGGGGAAGTGGTGCTGGAGCAGCAGGAGGGGGTGGAGGAGGATTGGGGGGAGGGGGGAATGATGAAAGGGGGGGAAGGTGAGGGGCAGGCTTTAGAAGAAGCAGCTCTAAACCTAGGTGCTACTCCTGCTGCTGGTGGTGTTGGCCGTAGCATGCAGGTGGCTTTACAGGGTCCTGTGCTACAGCTTGGATCTGCGGCACCTGATACTGCTACTGCTGCTGATACACCGGTTAGCAGCAGGGGGTCTGATTTGATGGCTGGGGTTGTAGCCTCAGGGCAGTCTGCTGCTGCTGCAACAGTGACTCAGCTGCAGCAGGCAGGGGCGGTGGCAGCAGCAGGGCTGCAGCAGGCAGCAGATGCGACTGCTGCTACTGCGAAGGAAGCACTGGGTGCTACTGCCCCACGCTTACTAGAAGCTGCTGCTGCTACTGCTGATGTGATGCAGCAAGCAGCAGATGCTACAGCTACTAAGGCAAAGGAGGTTGCAGACGCTACTGCTCCAAGGTTGCAAGAGGCTGCTGCTGCTACTGGTGCTGGGTTGCAGGAGGTGGGGGCTAATGCTGCGGAAGGGCTACAGCTAGCTGCAGCTGCTGGTGCTGCTGCTGCCGGTGCTACTGCTGCTGGCCTGCAACAAGCTACAGCTGCTACTGCTGAAGCTGTGCAGTCTGCTACAGCTGCTGCAGCACCTGTGGTAGAAGAGGCCACTGCTGCTGCTGCTGCTGGACTACAACTAGCTGCAGCTGCTACAACAGCTGCTGCGGGTGCTACTGCTGCTGGCCTGCAACAAGCTACTGCTGCTATTGCTGAAGCCATGCAGTCTGCTACAGCTGCTGCTGCCCCTCATGTGTCAACCGCAGCAGAAGCAGTAACTACAGCTGCATCTACAGCAGCAAAAGCTACAGCGGATGGATTAGCAGCAGCAGCACAAGGAGCAGCAGTAGCAGGTAGCACAGCAGTGGCTGTAGCATCAGATGCTACAGCTGAGCCATTGGCTGTAGCTAGCAATAAACTGGCGGCTGCAGGTAGGGTTTTACTGGCAGATCTGCAGGGGATGGTTCTGGGGTTGGATAAGGTAGCAGGGGGGAAATGGGACACACCACACACTGGGAGGGATGCTGGAGGTTCTACTTCTGCTCTGGTGTCTAAGGGCCAGGGTTCTGTCCTGCCCATTACACCAATTGTGGATAGGGTTTTAGCAGTCACTAGTGAGGGGGCTGGGCAGGGAGAAGGAGCAGGTGGTGACACTGCTGCTGGTGCTGCTGGTGGTGGCAGTGGAAGTGGTGCTCTGGGCCCAGCTGCAGCTGTTGATTGGATGTTGAATATGGGCGCAACCGAATCAGAGGTAGCTGCGGCTCTTACTGCTGAAAGTACTCGTGCTGCTGCATCTGGTGGTGGTGGTGGTGGAGAGGGGCAAGTCAGTGGCAGCAGGTGCAGCAGCAGTAGTAGTGCTGCTAACCCAGCTGAGCGCCTGAGCTCTCTCCTTGAGATGCAACAGCAGCTAAGGGGGAAGCTTCAGTCTCAAGTGCAGGAGCTACAGCAGCTCAAGATACAGCTGCTAGCTACAACCAATGAGGCAATACCAGCAGCAGCAGCAGGAGTGGGAGTGGGAGCAGGAGGGGAGGGGGGGGAGGAGGTAGCAGCAGCAGTAGCAATGGAGGAAGAGAAGGAGGCAGAGGCTGGTATCCCAGATCCTGCTTCAGAGACAGCTGCTATGGATGCAAAGTCCTCCGCTCAGGTTTTTGAGACACTGGCTGCAGGGGGGAGTGCTGGACCTCATACCACTACTGCTGCTGCTGGTGGTGGTGGTGGTGGTGAGGTGGTGGAAGGGGAGGCAGCTAGTCCTGCTGGCTTTTCTGAATGGACCAAGACACGTCTAGGGAAAGCGCAAAAGGGACCTGAGGTGCCTGCTGCTGCTGCTGCTGCTGACAAAGACAGGGGTGCAATGAAGCCAAAGCCGGGAGGGGTGGAAACTACTGCTGCTACTCTTGCTAGGGGTAGGAAGAAGATGAAAGGGAGCAGCAGTACTGCAGCCAGCACACCTCCCACCACCACCAGCAGTGGCAGCAGCAACAGTGGCAGCAGTAGCAAGAGTGTTCTGACTGAATCAGATGTTGTAGCAGCTACAGCCAGGCTTGAGTCAGATCTTCAAGAGGCACTACAGCTGATGTCAGCACTGGAGGGGTCAATGGGGGAGTTCAAGCAGCAGCAGTACAACTTACCCTCAGGCGTGGGGAGGACAGGGAGCAGGGGAGGGGGGAGGCTGACAGGGGGGAAATCTGGAGCTGGTGGAGCCAATAGCAGCAGGGGTATAGGTGGTGCGGGGGCAGGGGGTGCTGGTAGGGGTGGCAGGAAGAAGGATCCTCGGGAAATCCTGCAGCAGATGCGGGCACTTCAGGGTGGTGGGGGTGGGGTGGGTGGAGGTGGAGGGGGAAGGGGTGGGGGGAATGGCGGGGGTGGCAAATCTGGTGATGGTGGGGGGTCCTGGTGGGGGGGATTTCCTCGTGATGCAAGGAGGTGGTTGTTTTGGGTGGGGAGGGCATGGTTAGGGGTGGTGGTGTTTCTAGGAATGGGGTGGTACTCGTATGAAGTGATGTTTAAGATTCCGATGAGAGAGGTGCAGAGCTTGGGGTCAGCTGCTACGAGTGTGGCAAAGGCAGGGGTGGGATTAGCTCAGAGAGTTGCACGGGTGGAAGAGGGGGAGGAGGAGGTGGAAGGGGGGAAAGAGAAGGGAGGGGGGAAGCATGGGGTGGTGGCAGGGGTGAAGGGGGGTCTGGGGTGGGTGGGGGGAAAGGTGAAAGGGGTGCTGCCAGGGGGGCGACATGGTGGGGGTAAGAAGAAGGTGGGGGAAGGCGAGGGGGCGGAGGTGGGAGAGGACGGGAAGGAGCTAAGGGAGGAGTTGAAGGAGGCAGCAGCAGCCGCAGTAGGGGAAGTGAAAGAGGTGATGAAGAAGGTACCTGCGGGAAAGACTGCTTTGGTGGGTATAGCTGTGGGGGGACTGCTGCTGCTGCCTAGTTTGGTGGAAGCAGCAGCAGCAGCTGGAGCGCGAGCTGGAGGTGGGGTTAAAGCTCAGAGGAGGGATAAGAAGAAGGGGCTGGGAAATGCCACACCATTGCTGGCAAGGAGGAAGGACAGCAGCACCAGCAGCAGTGTTGGCAGCCGCAGCACTAAGCGGGTCGGCAGCAGTGGGAAGGATGCACGCGCTCGTGGTGATGGTCGAAAGGGTTCTAATGCCAATGCAGCGCTGCTGCTGAACAAGGGAGGGAGGGGCAAGGGGGGTAATCTGAATGGGGGTGTGGTGGCAGCAGGGGGAGGGAGTGGTGGTGGTGGTGGTGGTGGTGGTGGGATGTCCCGCATGTACAGTACAGACTACCTCCAGCAGTACAAGGGGATGATGAGGATGGGGATTGACAGGATGTTTGATATATCTAGGTGAATGGTTAGTGAAGAGATGAGACTGAAAAGTAAGCTAGGGACAGGATGGGTCACATGGAAAGGGTGAGGAAAGTGATCGCATGGAAAGACTGAGGGAGGTTATCACGTGGAAAAAGTGAAGGAGTGATCACATGGAAAAAGTGATCATGCTGAATATACTCATGATGGCAGTGATGGTGCAGAAGGGTGTGGGAGGCTTGCATGAAGATGACAGCAGATTGTTAGGTTGGTCTTCTCTTGTGGGAGGAGTTGTGCCAGTTACCAGGGCACAGATGACAGATTCCATGTCATGTCATGTCAGATATGTTCTGGTCGGGTGACGTAATTGATGGAGTATGTTGACTGGGCATGCAAGTGCACTGGAAGCCAAGTTGATGTTGGTGCTTTCAGTGATCTCCTTAGGAGAGGAGAGGCTGCAGGTCTTTGGGATGAGACTATGTTGAGGGGTGCCTGGGAAGGGCATGCATAATTTGTTGACAGCATCAAATTATAATTGAATAGGGATCACATGAATTACAGTTGCAGTTGAAACATGCTTGTCTCCTTACCTAGGAGATGAATGCTTGCTGGAGTGTTAGCATTACTGGCATTTGCATTGATTACTTGTAATTTGATGCTTTGTTGACACGCTTACCTTCAGTGAAGTGGCTTACAGGTTGTACTGTCATGCCTGGCACATCAGCTGAAGTCTGCGGCTCTTCCAGCTATGGCAGCGTCAGAGCCTCTAAGCCGAGTATCGGAGCGAATGGTCATCTCATTGGCCTTACCAGTGCGCGGCATTGCAAGAGCAGGTGGTTTGCCACCGTGTACCAGGTCATTACAGCTCCGCATCATCTGTGGCAGGTTCTACACCCTATACGAAGCAAACGGTATAACAAGAGTCCATTTCCACCAATGGATGCTGCGACTGGCACGCATCATTTGAAGCGAGAGCAGAGCCCGTGTACTGCAGTAGGCCCATGCAGGCGAGAGCTCCATCGAGCACCACAAGTGTAGCAACAGCTGCACAGTGACTCCAGCGCTCCCACAATTAGAACACTTCAGGATCTTTGCAGCACGATAAATCCGCAAGCAGTACGGGCATTACAACGGCCCACTACCAAGTGACCCGGTAGTGAGCCCAAGGACACTCAGGTTCGGCTGACTGCCAGCAGCTGTCGACTTCATCGGCTTGGAGGCAAGCACAGAGTTGGAATGGGACATGATTCGGTCTCCAAGCCTGCAACACCTGGCAGCTAGGATTCCAAATCGTCAAATGAGCACGAGTATATAAGGACACATCCAACCATGAAGAAGACAGAGCATCGAGTCTCAACAAGTGAAAGACCCACCCGAATTAGCTACCGTTTGTTCTCATTCCTGTTGCCTTTGCGACGCGATCGCTGTACTCCTGCAAACTAGTTTAACTTAATGACGACAGTTTCGGCAACAGCAGCCCTGCTGTGTTTGCTTGTCTATAGTTTAGCCTTAGCTCATGCCGAGCCTGTGCAGCTTGAAATCAATGTATTCGATCGAACCTGCAACTACACCGCGAAAAACATCCCTGCCAACCTTTTCTTCAACGACAGCGCCTCCAGCTTGTACTCCAATCTGTTTCCTCTTGAAGATGATGCAGGTCCAGTTTGGAAATTCTATGATACTCCTTGGAAAGCTTGCTTCGGTCCCTCGGAAACATTCGACCTCGAAGCGATCAAAACCGGCACGAAGCTCCCTTGTCACTACACCAAGAACGCAGATGGCACCATCAACTACTGGGAGGAAAATGCCTGTGACGTCCTCCTGAAGTCCAACTGCTACTGCTTCGCCCTGAACCGCTACGTAGGCAGCTTCTGCGAGCCCGGCTATGGCAGCATGCCCAAGGACGAGCAGTCAATGCTGGGGCTCAACTGCAAGGACCAAACCAAGGCCTTAGTTGCTGATGGGGCTGTGAAGGTAGATCGCAATACCGTCTACAACACCCCTCCCAACGGTCACTACATTGCCATGGCTGTCTGGCCTCATGAAGACTTCCACTTCTGGCGCCTTGATGCAGATGGGGCTTGGGCCAACAAGCCTGGCATGCTCATGTCTCGCCGGACCTTCACCAATGGCAGCAAGATCACAGATGTGGAACACCCGGATGCCAGAGGCTCATACACTGAATTCTGTGGCTATTTCGAGGTCTTCCCTCAGACACATAAGCTCAAGGGCAATGGCTATTGGCACTCGGAGATCCCTCAGCGCTTTGAGGAGTGGGGCGAGGTCGGGGTCAAGCGTGCACCTCCTCGGCCCCTGCTGAAGGTCTCTCAGGCTTGGAGGTATGCATATCCCACGTACTGGAAGATAAGGAGCACCAACAGGCCAGGGGAAACCAGCAGGCGTGCGGTTGACAGGGCAAGCATGTCTTCAAGGCCCAAGGACAAGTGAACGGTTACCAGTATCATGCTGTTTCCTTTTGTGTGAGACATGGAGGCTTTACCCAGCAATGTTTCTCAGTTTGGGTTTCAGAGATATGTTCCATGTGCGGGAAGAAATCCTCCCGCTCGTCATGCTGTAACATGCATGATTTGTTGAGTCCTGAGACTTGGTGCTATGACTGTACAGATGCCAGTGTTGTATATATTTTTCTTGTTGCAGCATATATATACACCAGGGCAGCTTCTGCTGCCCAGTCTGCTACTCGTGTGTAGCACTGCCACATCCTGCATGTGGCCATATGCTGTGATGTACTTTTGTGATGAGATCAGTCCTTACTGATCTTGAGCATGTGCGCAGTTGTTCGTATATGTTCATACATGCTAAGTGGACTGCATATATGGTTTTGGGCGTAAGCTATTGACCAAAGTCTTTGTATTGAGCTGTGTGGTGCCTGGCCATCTGCCAGTTGCCGCATGATGTTTGCAGCTATTGATTTGGGGCTTGCTTGGCTGGTTGCCAAGGTCCTCACCAAAACAATGTGTATGTGCATGCACTCAAACAACCACGGTTGAGTTGTGGGGCAATTTAAGTGTCATAATGCGAGTAGTAGTGTGGCTGTGTTGGGGGCAGCTGCATACAGCCCAGCGGGTTGCCAGAGCTGGTGTCAAGTGAGTGTGAAGTGTACTCTAAGGGTGTCTACGGTGTGACCCGGTGCACATTCCAACATCCTTAGGGTTTGGGCTGCTGCCTGTTATTTGATGTACCTGTGGTTTTTGTTGTGCTTCACTGTACCTGCGCCTCCTGCTTGGAGCGATGTCAAGGTACATGTATATCCGTTCCAACTTCTCCTTGTATTCTGTCTTGTATTGCAGCCTCGTTCCACACAGATGCTGTCGTGGGAGAACGTGCCTTGATGAACTTTGGTATGTTTGCTGTGTTATATTGTGGCAGCTGAAGGCAGGTGCGGGAGCCTTAAGTGCTCTGCTATCCTTGCTAGACTGCACATTAAGCCAAAGTCTGAGTTGGAACAAAATTGACCTTGGGTTGCTTTGCAAGACTTGTGCCAGATTACAGTCCCCTTAGCTGTTGGCCATCATATCTGTGTCCGGCCATGTGCAAGTTATATGAAGTATGTAGTTCTAAGGGGCAAGCATGCTTGTCATGTTGTGTATGGGTGCTGCTGCTCAACACACAACCATTACAGCACAGCAAGGTCTTGGCCAGTGGTGCAGACTTTGCAGCATCGTGTCATGGAACGTTGCAGTGAATAAGAGTTTGCAACCTTAGTCAATCTGGACCGCAGCCAGTTTTGGTATGGTAAGCTGGCGCTAATAAGCTGACGCATGTTGTGGTATGCAATCAGAGCAAAGATTTCATCTGGTAATATGCTATGGTATCTCGTAAAATGTGTTAGTCCTGCCCGGCTGTATGGGCCTGCAGGAGTTGGCACTGCCTGTGGCTGTGGCTATTCAGCTTGCTCGTCATTGTCTTGACCAAATTACAGCTTTAGAGAACCTGTGACATACAGGGGCTCAATATGAACAAGTTCTGGCAATGCGGAGTATGTTGCTGCTTTGACTTTTCCGTCCATCTCACATGAGGATAGATCATTACAGCTTCAGGTGCAGGGGGGCAGGGCCAATGGCACCTTTGCTATGGCTTATCATGTAATGTTATACGAGCACACAGCTTCTCTTGCAACTGTGCAGCTGCCAAGACTATGCTTTTGTCTGGCAATTTTCCAAGTGTTGCCTTCTCCAAACCTGTAACTCCTTCTGCTGATGGAATTGTTTGCATCTCTGATCAGTACTTGTCCTGTAGCCTGTAAGGACTCAGTCAAGGGCTTGCCGCGGCATTACCTGCTGACAATTAGGACTGTGCTCATTGGAGCCATCAATGGGACGTCATCTTCATTTACATAGTACCTACTCCTGCTTAGGCACTTGTTGATGGGATAATTTTTGAACGAACCAGGGTCCTGTTAGCTTGAGTGACAGAACTATGGGTCTCTTCTGTTGCCCTCTTCACCTTTCTACCTGCTCTTCTCTGGTCATCATGAATATTCTGCCGTGTCCTGCTGCTGCTTCCTCGGTTGATGCGCATCTGCAGAGTCTCCAGCTGCTGCTACTGAGACCCAGAGCCTCCCCTGGCAGAGCTGCTATTAGTTGCCCTTCTGTCAGCCCTGGGTTGATGTCTCTTTCTGTCCTTATGTTGTTCTCTGGAAAACATCCAACAAGGCTTGTATTGCATTCAACTTCATTCTCTACCTTCACTGTCTGAGACTGTCAAGGCTTACCTCTTTTGCTCCTGCTGTTTATGCATCTGCAGGGCCTCTATCCACTGTGGATGTGATCTTTGAATCTCCAGTGGTAGAGCTGCCACAAGTTTCCTCCCAGCAAGCCTCCGCGTTCAAAGAAGCCACTGGTATGGACAGCAGCACCTACCTTGAGCAACTCAACACACCTCACTATGATTCCCTAGAAGTATCTGAAAGAGTGAGGAAGGGAGGAGTAGAAGAGGCCCAAACCACCCCTAAAGCAGTGGCACAAGTGGAGGGTCTAGAGGTTAAGCCGCAGGGGGGCTCCAAGGTGGGTGATGACTCACCGTCGCCTCTCGGAATGGTAGCAGCAGCAAGGAAGGCAAGGGACATGCTCCTGCTTCTGCTCCTGCTGCTATTGTAGATGTGGATGATAGTGATGCCATGGCTGCTGATGAGTCTGAGTCACCAGAGAAGGCAGTACAGTAGCTGCAGGACAGCACCGTAAGCAGTACAACAACTGCAGCAGAAGGGGATGATGATGATGCAGCTGCTGACATCCTAGCTGCTGCTGAGAGCAAGCAGAACGTGACTGCTGCTTCTGCCGCTGCCGCTGCTGCTGCTGCTGGTGGTGGGGGTGCTGGTGGAGGTGAGGGTGAAGGTGGGGTGGGGGTAACACTCACGCTGGTGGGGTGAGGAAGGGAGAGGAGGCCATGGAGTCTGTGAGGGAAGGGGGTGAAGGTAGTTGGAAAAGGGAGGGGAAGAGAGGGTCTGGTAGCACATGGGATGTTGGGGAGGAGAGGGTGTTGGGGTCTATGGATCCAGGGAGTATGTGGGAGCCAGAAGAGGGTGACTGGGTGGGTGACTTGGGTGACAAGGGAGTTACAGGGGGTTCTCAAGGGGATATGGATGCCAGCGGCAGTGTGGCGGGTCGCAGAGGGGGAGCAGCAGGTGAGGGTGCAGCAGCAGTGGTTGGTGGTGATATAGATTCTACAGCTGATGATGATGCAAGGTTCATGGCTTATGCTGCAGAGGAATGTAACAGGGTGGCAGGTGGAACAGCCGCAGGTGGGGCTGTTACCACTGGTCCTAAGGGCGGTCCCAGTGCTGCTGCTGCTGCTGGTGATAGTGGTAAGGGAAAGTCGGTGAGAGCTGGAGGGGGAGGAGGGGGAGGGGGAGGAAGGGAGGGAACGGCAGCAGCACCAGCTCCAGCAGTGGGCAAAGGTCTTACTGTAGGGTTCAGTGATGGCGACGAGCCAGGTGTAGAGGGGAGGGAAGGGCAGCAGATGCCAGCAGCAGCTTCTGTTCCTGCTGCTACTGCTGCTGGTGTTGGGGATGAGCCAGCTGGTGTGGGCAGGGAACATAAAGAGGAGCAACCACCAGCAGCAGCAGCAGCATCAGTTGGTAATGTTCCTACTTCTTCCATGGAGGCTGAGGCCTTGGTGGAACAACTGGAGCAGCAGCAGCAAAAGAAGAGCAGGAAGGGGAAGGCAGCTAAGGCACCAGGGAAGGGTTTTGCTCCTGCTGAGACACAGAAGGCCCCAAAACCCTCAACAGCTGGAAGCGGGCATGCTAGGGATGTAGCTGATGCCACACGCTTGGCAGCAACTGTCAGTAGCACCAGTAGCAGCAGCAGTATGGGGAGCAAGGTTGTAGCAGGAAAGCAGGAGGAGGCCAGGGGACAGGTGGAGGCCAAGGGACAGAACAAGCAGCAGGAAACACCTCCTGCTGCTGCTTCCCCTACTTCTGCTGTTGTTGGTGGTGGTAGGGGTGGTGAGGATGTTACACGTTCTGCCCCTCCTCCTGTTTCTGCTAGTGCGGGGGAGGAAGCAGGTGGCGGTGCTGCAGCAGTGGTTGGTGGTGATATAGATGCTACAGCTGATGATGATGCAAGGTTCATGGCTTATGCTGCAGAGGAATATAACAGGGCAGTAGCTGAGGGTGAACTGCCGACAGATGCAAGCATTGCTGCTGCTCCTGCTGCTGGTGGTGGGGGTGCTAGGAATGAGCCAGCTGGTGTGGGCAGGGAGCATAAAGAGGAACCAGCAACAGCCACACCAGCAGCAACAACAGCACCACCGACAGCACCAGCATCAGCTGATGCTGGTCCTACTGCCTCTATGGAGGCTGAGGTCTTGGTGGAACAGCTGGAGCAGCAGCAGACAAGGAAGAGCAGGAAAGGGAAGGCACCTAAGACACCTGGGAAGGGATTTGCTCCTGCTGAGACACACAAAAGTGCTAAACCATCTCCAGCTGAATCTGCAGGAACAGAAGGCAAAGCAGCAGCAGCAGCAGCAGGAGGAGGAGGAGGAGCCAAGAAGCAGAAGGAGACCACTCCTACCTCCACTGCTACTGCTTCTGGTGCTGGTGGTCAAAAGGTTTTGGACAGTGCGGTACCCGGGCCGTCGGGGGCTAAGCAGGACAGCGCTGCATCTGAGGCAGAGAGAGAGAGGCGCAGCAGGAGGAGAAGGAGAAGGAGAGAGCGCTCTGGTGCCGGCAATTGCTGCTGCTGTTGCTGGTGATGGTGGTGGTGGTGGCCCTGGTGTTAGTAAGGGACTAGTGAAAGTGATGGTGCATCCGTTCCAGGACATCTTCACACGTGAGTGCGGGGTGGAAGAAGGGGAAGGGGGCAGGTGGCATGGGAAGTGTAGGGGCATGAAGCTGGAACAAGATCCAGAAGTTGGGCAAAACCATAGCCAATCGTCGAACCAGGGTAGCCCTAGCACATTGAAAAGTGTATAAGAGCATGTTTGGCCATGCAGGAATCTACCTGCATGTGCTGCTTAGCAGTGGTAGGCATGTTGCTGTCTGCCTGATTGTTGCTGCCTGTCATCCTGCTACTGCTCTCTGATCTCAACGCGGAGGTTGCTAGCTTGCAGCATCCTTTTCAGTCGGGAGGAGAAACACCCACTCATCATCCAGTTCTAGTCACATTGCCCAATGTGCAGCCCTGTTGTCTTTAGAAAAACCTTGCTTTGCAAAGCAAAGTATTTGTTTGAACTTTGAAGGGTGCTACGCCTTACTGCTTCGCAGTAATGCTATCGTTGAACTGAAGACATAATTCGTTAGAATGGTCCACTCAGCACTGAGCTATACCCCCTTCTCCTTCTTTCAAGTATGTATCTGCCACCATTTGCATTACCCGTGAGCCGCATCAGGGCTTCTCCTGTTTTATAACCTTTCTCAACCTACTAGCTTTTTGGCAGTTTATGCTGTTAACCATCACTGTTTCCCACCTTCAATGTCACTTGGCTCTAGCTGAGAACACCATCACCCACTTTTTCCATTTGCGCGTATTTCCCCCTTGTCTCTCATAGGAGCCCTGGCACTGCTTCAAGCTGCTGGCTACAACATTGCTACAGCTGTTGCACATGCTACAGCCACCCTAGGCAGCTGGCTGGTATCTGTGATACAGCTCCTGCGCATTAAAGCAGCACAGACAGTCCTGAACCCTGCGGTAAAACCCAGAAACCAGCTGTCACCAGCAGCAGCAGGAGCTGGGCTTGGGGTGCCAACTCCGTTTGAGATGGATATGGGGGGAACAGCTGTACCTTTGGGCCCGTTGGTGGATGCTGTAGCTGAGAAGGATCAGGAGCAGCTACAGCCATTGCAGCCACCACAGCAGCAACAGGAGGAGCAGCAGGAAGAGGAGGGCAGGAGGAAGGTGCAGGGGGAGAAGGAGGGGCATGAGGGGTTAGTAGCAGTACCACAGAAGAGTGAGGGTGAGGAGGAGTGGGGGGAAGTGGTGCTGGACCAGCAGGAGGGGGTGGAGGAGGACTGGGGGGAGGGGGGAATGATGAAAGGGGGGGAAGGTGAGGGGCAGGCTTCAGAAGAAGCACCTCTAACCCTAGGTGCTACTCCTGCTGCTGGTGGTGTTGGCCGTAGCATGCAGGTGGCTTTACATGGTGAAATGGTGAAAATGTTCGCCCTGGTGCTGCCCTCGGCCAATTCTGACCATCAGATTGGACAGCTACCGCATCATCCTGGGACCATTTTTTATACCGCGATCTAGTCCTCTACTCGGAACCCTATCCCAAGTTTGGGGACCTTTCGCACAGAAACGCGGTGTCGTTGCCGGGAATCGAACCCGGGTCTCGCCAACCGAAAGGACAAGGACCTGTGCTACAGCTTGGATCTGCGGCACCTGATACTGCTACTGCTGCTGATACACCGGTTAGCAGCAGGGGGTCTGATTTGATGGCTGGGGTTGTAGCCTCAGGGCAGTCTGCTGCTGCTGCAACAGTGACTCAGCTGCAGCAGGCAGGGGCGGTGGCAGCAGCAGGGCTGCAGCAGGCAGCAGATGCGACTGCTGCTACTGCGAAGGAAGCACTGGGTGCTACTGCCCCACGCTTACAAGAAGCTGCTGCTGCTACTGCTGATGTGATGCAGCAAGCAGCAGATGCTACTGCTACAAAGGCAAAGGAGGTTGTAGACGCTACTGCTCCAAGGTTGCAAGAGGCTGCTGCTGCTACTGGTGCTGGGTTGCAGGAGGTGGGGGCTAATGCTGCGGAAGGGCTACAGCTAGCTGCAGCTGCTGGAGCTGCTGCTGCGGGCGCTACTGCTGCTGGCCTGCAACAAGCTACAGCTGCTACTGTTGAAGCTGTACAGTCTGCTACAGCCACTGCAGCACCTGTGGTAGAAGAAGCCACTGCTGCTGCGGCTGCTGGACTACAGCTAGCTGCAGCTGCTACAACAGCTGCTGCGGGTGCTACTGCTGCTGGCTTGCAACAAGCTACAGCTGCTACTGCTGAGGCCATGCAGTCTGCTACAGCCGCTGCTGCCCCCCATGTGTCAACCGCAGCAGAAGCAGTAACTGCAGCCGCATCTACAGCAGCAAGAGCTACAGTGGGTGGATTAGCAGCAGCAGCACAAGGAGCAGCAGTAGCAGGTAGCACGGCAGTGGCTGTAGCAGCAGATGATACAGCTGAGCCATTGGCTGCAGCTAGCAACAAGCTGGCGACTGCGGGTAGGGTTTTGCTGGCAGATCTGCAGAGAGAGAGAGAGAGAGCTACGCAAGGAGGGGCGTGAGGTGCCCTCCCGCGTAAGATTAAGGGAGGGGCCCATTGGTGTAAGGATTACACTGGGCCAGCCTACCATAGGATAGTTACATCCGTGGGTGGGCTTCCGCCCACCCGCCTTTGTTAGCTTACTTTCTTGTAGTTCCTCCTGTGCCATTGAGGCTCTTTGGGCTTTTCCAGTTTTCTTTTTGTTGTGTATATGCTGTGTAAGGACTTAACTGCTGCAGTATGTACTTCTGAAATGCATTGCTTTAGAGCTTGCCCTTTGATACCGAGGGCTTGAAGATTCATGGTGGTACTGTTGTATATGGTGCCTGCAACTCCGACAAGCAAGGGATAGTACCATACTTTGGCAGTGGGGTCTATGTCTTTGATTTTGTCAATGAGTACTTGGTGTTGATAATCAGCTTTGCTTTGCTGGCCTGTTGGGTCTGAATCCCTGCAGATCTTGACCTCTATTATCCAGTACTCTGCTGGGTTGTTTCCATTCTTGGGTTTGTATAGCATACCATCAGGGCGCTTGTCGGTGGTGCCTTGTGCTTGTTGCACTGCCTCCTTTAGTCCCCTTGGAAGGAGCTCCCACGGGATGTTTCTAGACTGGTGGGCCATGATGCCGTCTTCTGCACAGTTTTCAGTTGATCCAAGGTCCATTTGAATGACAAATGCTCCTTTGCGTCCCCTTAACACTCTTGTCATGATTAGTCGGCCGACCTTGTTATGCCTGTTGATGTACATTCTTTTCAAAGCTGGGCATCCTGAGGCTGTGTGGTGTCCGCCATCCTCGTCACCGCACAGGAGACATTTGCTACTAGGTGCATGTCCACACCTATAGGCCATTTTCCTTGTCCACATGGTCCCGTACCGGTAGCGCAAAGCGGTTTTACGTTCTGCATACTTGATTTTTCCCGAGGTCATGTACTCGTTGCTAGCAGGCAGGTCCAGTCTTTCCTCAATCCTTTTAAAAGCCTCGAAATAACAGGTAGCTCTGTTTGCCATCCCAAAGCGACTCTTTTGGTGGCAGTATTGACGTACCGAGTCGTGAAGGTCTGTCAAAGGGTTCACCCGCTTGAAACGGTCAATTAACGTGCGCTGCCCATTATTGGTCCGTGACCAACGATTGTTCCATTGGGTCTTGTGCGGCCAATATTGGGTCAACCTGTTGTTCCTAGGACTCTCGTACTTCTCACATTCCTCATAGTCGGAGGTGTCCCCTGTCGCAGCCGCCTTAGCGATTGCGTCCGCTCTTTCATTACCGATAATTGAAGCATGGCCCTTGACCTTGTGAAGGGTTGTCCTTAGTCCCCTGTTGACGATCTCGGTTACTATCTCTTTAATTAGCTCACAGTGCTGGTGATTTAGGAGATCTTGTGGGCGTCTCAGCATCTTTTTGATTTGGTACATTGAGCTGAGGCTGTCGGTGGCTATCATGTGGTGGCAGATCTGCAGGGGATGGTTCTGGGGGTGGACAAGGTAGCAGGGGGGAAATGGGACACACCACACACTGGGAGGGATGCTGGAGGTTCAACTTCTGCTCTGGTGTCTAAGGGTCAGGGTTCTGTCCTGCCTATTACCCCTATTGTGGATAGGGTTCTAGCAGTTACTAGTGAGGGGGCTGAGCAGGGACAAGGAGCAGGTGGTGACACTGATGCTGGTGGTGGCAGTGGCAGTGGTTCTCTGGCCCCAGGTGCAGCTGTTGATTGGATGTTGAATATGGGCGCAACCGAAACAGAAGTAGCTGCGGCTCTTGCTGCTGAAAGTGCTCCTGCTGCTGCTGCTGGTGGTGGTGGAGAGGGGCAAGTCAGCAGTAGCAGTACTAGCAGTAGTAGTGCTGCTAACCCTGCTGAGCGTTTGAGCTCTCTTCTGGAGATGCAGCAGCAGTTAAGGGGGAAGCTTCAGTCTCAAGTGCAGGAGCTGCAGCAGCTCAAGGTACAGCTGCTAGCTACAACTAATGAGGCAACACCACCAGCAGCAGCAGCAGTGGAAGAAGAAAAGGAGGCAGAGGCAGGTATCCCAGATCCTGCTTCAGAGACAGCTGCTATGGATGCCAAGTCCTCCGCTCAGGTTTTTGAGACACTGGCTGCAGGGGGGAGTGCTGGACCTCATACCACGACTATTGCTGCTGGTGGTGGTGGTGGTGAGGTGGTGGAAGGGGAGGCAGCTAGTCCTGCTGGCTTTTCTGAATGGACCAAGACACGTCTAGGGAAAGCGCAGAAGGGACTTGAGGTGCCTGCTGCTGCTGCTGCTGCTGACAAAGACAGGGGTGCAATGAAGCCAAAGGCCGGAGGAGCGGAAACAGCTGCTGCTACTCTTGCTAGGGGTGGGAATAAGATGAAAGGGAGCAGCAGTACTGCAGCCAGCACAGCTCCCAGCACCAGAAGCAGTGGCAGCAGTAGCAAGAGTGTTCTGACTGAATCAGATGTTGTAGCAGCTACAGCCAGGCTTGAGTCAGACCTTCAAGAGGCACTACAGCTGATGTCAGCACTGGAGGGGTCACTGGGAGACTTCAAGCAGCAGCAGTACAACTTACCCTCAGGCGTGGGGAGGACAGGGAGCAGGGGAGGGGGGAGGCTGACAGGGGGAAAATCTGGAGGGGTTGGGTCTAATAGCAGCAGGGGTATAGGGGCGGGGGCAGGGGGTGCTGGTAGGGGTGGCAGGAAGAAGGATCCTCGGGAAATTCTCCAGCAGATGAGGGCGCTGCAGGGTGGTGGGGGTGGGGTGGGTGGGGGTGGAGGGGGAAGGGGTGGGGGGAATGGCGGGGGTGGCAAATCTGGTGATGGTGGGGGGTCCTGGTGGGGGGGATTTCCTCGTGATGCAAGGAGGTGGTTGTTTTGGGTGGGGAGGGCATGGTTAGGGGTGGTGGTGTTTCTAGGAATGGGGTGGTACTCGTATGAAGTGATGTTTAAGATTCCGATGAGAGAGGTGCAGAGCTTGGGGTCAGCTGCTACGAGTGTGGCAAAGGCAGGGGTGGGATTAGCTCAGAGAGTCGCAGGGGTGGAAGAGGGGGAGGAGGAGGTGGAGCGGGGGAAAGAGGAGGGAGGGGGGAAGCATGGGGTGGTGGCTGGGGTGAAGGGGGGTCTGGGGTGGGTGGGGGGAAAGGTGAAAGGGGTGCTGCCAGGGGTGCGACATGGTGGGGGTAAGAAGAAGGTGGGGGAGGGCGAGGGGGTGGAGGTGGGAGAGGATGGAAGGAGTTAAGAGATGGGATGAAGGAAGCAGCAGCAGCCGCAGTAGGGGAAGTGAAAGAGGTGATGAAAAAGGTACCTGCGGGAAAGACTGCTTTGGTGGGTATAGCTGTGGGGGGACTGCTGCTGCTGCCTAGTTTGGTGGAAGCAGCAGCAGCTGCTGGAGCGCGAGCTGGAGCTGGGGGTAAAGCTCAGAGGAGGGATAAGAAGAAGGGGCTGGGAAAGGCCACACCATTGCTGGCACGGAGGAAGGGTGGTGGCAGTGACAGCAGCAGCACTGGCAGCAGCAATAGTATGGGGGTCAGCAGCAGTGGGAAGGGAGCACGAGCTGCTGGTGGTGGTGGAAAGGGGTTTAATGCCAATGCAGCGTTGCTGCTGAACAAGGGGGGGAAGGGCAAGGGAGGTAGTCTGAATGGGGGTGTGGTGGCAGCAGGGGGAGGGAGTGGTGGTGGTGGTGGTGGGATGTCCCGCATGTACAGTACAGACTACCTCCAGCAGTACAAGGGGATGATGAGGATGGGGATTGACAGGATGTTTGATATATCTAGGTGAATGGTCAATGAAGACATGAGACTGGGAAGTAAGCTAGGGACAGGATGGGTCACATGGAAAGGGTGAGGAAAGTGATCGCATGGAAAGACCGAGGTGAGGTTATCACGTGAAAAAAGTGAAGGAGCGATCAAATGGAAAAAGTGATCATGTTGGTTATACTCATGATGGCAATGATGGTGCAGAAGGGTGTGGGAGGCTTGCATGAAGATGACAGCAGATTGTCATTGTCTGAGGTTGGTCTTCTCTTGTGGGAGAAGTTGTGCACATTAACAATGTACAGATGACAGATTCTATGTCATGTCAGATATGTTCTGGTCGGGTGACGTAACTGACTGTGTAGTGCAGTTTGTTGACTGGGCATGCAAGTGTACTGGAAGCCAAGTTGATGTTGGTGCTTTCAGTGATCTCCTTACGAGAGGAGAGGCTGCAGGTCTTTTGGATGAGACTATTTTGAGGGGTGCCTGGAAAGGGCATGCATAATTGTTGACAGCATCAAATTATAATTGAATAGGGATCATATGAATTACAGTTGCAGTTGAAACATGCTTGTCTCCTTACCTAGGAGATGATTGCTTGTTGGGGTGTTAGCATTACTGGCTGGCATTTGCAAAGATTACTTGTAAATTGATGCTTTGTTGACACGCTTACCTTCAGTGAAGTGGCTTACAGGTTGTACTGTCATGCCTGGCACATCAGCTGAAGTTTGTGCGGCTCTTCCAGCTATGGCAGCGTCAGAGCTTCTAAGCCGAGTATCGGAGCGAATGGTTATCTCATTGGCCTTACCAGTGTGCGGCATTGCAAGAGCAGGTGGTTCCACTCAGCAGCTCATTTCCTCCCATGTACCAGGTCATTACAGCTCCGCATCGTCTGTGGCAGGTTCTATGCCCTATACGAAGCAAACGGTATAACAAGAGTCCATTTCCACCAATGGATGCTGCGACTGGCACGCATCACTTGAAGCCAGAGCAGAGCCCAAGTACTGCAGTAGGCCCATGCAGCCGAGAGCTCCATCGAGCGCCACAAGTGTAGCAACAGCTGCACAGTGACTGCAGCGCTCCCACAATTAGAACACTTCAGGATCTTTGCAGCACGATAAATCCGCAAGCAGTACGGGCACTACAACGGCCCACTACCAAGTGACCCGGTAGTGAGCCCAAGGACACTCAGGTTCGGCTGACTGCCAGCAGCTGTCGACTTCATCGGCTTGGAGGCAAGCACATAGTTGGAATGGGACATGATTCGGTCTCCAAGCCTGCAACACCTGGCAGCTAGGATTCCAGATCGTCAAATGAGCACGAGTATATAAGGACACATCCAATCGTGAAGAAGACAGAGCATCGAGTCTCAACAAGTGAAAGACCCACCCGAATTAGCTACCGTTTGTTCTCATTCCTGTTGCCATTACGACGCGATCGCTGTACTCCTGCAAAGTAGTTTCAACTTAATGACGACAGTTTCGGCAACAGCAGCCTTGCTGTGTTTGCTTGTCTATAGTTTAGCCTTAGCTCATGCCGAGCCTGTGCAGCTTGAAGTCAATGTATTCGATCGAACCTGCAACTACACCGCGAAAAACATCCCTGCCAACCTTTTCTTCAACGACAGCGCCTCCAGCTTGTACTCCAATCTGTTTCCTCTTGAAGATGATGCAGGTCCAGTTTGGAAATTCTATGATACTCCTTGGAAAGCTTGCTTCGGTCCCTCGGAAACATTTGACCTCGAAGCTATCAAAAATGGCACGAAGCTCCCTTGTCACTACAACAAGAACTCAGATGGCACCATCAACTACTGGGAGGAAAATGCATGTGACGTCCTCCTGAAGTCCAACTGCTACTGCTTCGCTCTAAACCGCTACGTAGGCAGCTTCTGCGAACCCGGTTATGGCAGCATGCCCGAGGATGAGCAGGCAATGCTGGGACTCAACTGCAAGGACCAAACCAAGGGCTTAGTTGCTGACGGTGCTGTGAAGGTAGATCGCCATACCGTATACAACACCCCTCCCAAGGGTCACTACATCGCCATGGCTGTCTGGCCTCATGAAGACTTCCACTTCTGGCGCCTTGATGCAGATGGGGCTTGGGCCAACAAGCCTGGCATGCTCATGTCTCGCAGGACCTTCACCAACGGCAGCAGGATCACGGATGTGGAACACCCTGATGCTAGAGGCCCATACACCGAATTCTGCGGCTATTTCGAGGTCTTCCCTCAGACACATAAGCTCAAGGGCAATGGCTACTGGCACTCGGAGATCCCTCAGCGCTTTGCGGAGTGGGGAGAGGTGGGGGTCAAGCGTGCGCCTCCTCGGCCCCTGCTGAAGGTATCTCAGGCTTGGAGGTATGCATATACCAAGTACTGGAAGATAAGGAGCACCAACAGGCCAGGGGAAACCAGCAGGCGTGCGGTCAATAGGGCAAGCATGTCTTCAAGGCCAAAGGACAAGTGAATGGTTGCCAGTATCAAGCTGTTTCCTTTTGTGTGAGACATGGAGGCCATAGCCAGTACTTATATTCAGTTGGGTTTCAGACATATGTTCCATGTGCAGGAAGACCTATTTCCGCTCGTCATGCTGTAAAATGCATGATGTGTATAGGCCTGAGACTTGCGGCTATAACTGAACAGATGCCAGTGTTGTATATAGTGTTTTTGTTTCAGCATGTACATAAACCAGGGCAGCTTCTGCTGCCCAGGCTGCTCTTCTCGTGTAGCAATGCCACATCCTGCATGTGGCCATATGCTGTGATGTTTTTTTGTGATTGGAATGGTCCCGAGCATGTGCACAGTTGTTTGTATATGTACATACATGCTAAGTGGACTGCATATATGGTTTTGGGAGTAAGCTATTGATCATGCTTTCTTTACTGAGCTGTTTGGTGTCTGGCCATCTGCCAGTTCCGCATGAAGTTTGCAGCTATTAAGTCGGGGTTTGCTTGGCTGGTTGCCAAGGTCCTCACCAAAACAATGTGTACGCGCATGCACAAACACAACCGCGATTGAGTGGTGGACCAGTGTATTTGTCATGATGCGCGTGGGTTTGTGGCTTAGTTGGGGACAGTGCTGCATAGGAGACAGCTGCATACAAGCCATTGGGTTGCCAGAGTTGGTGTCAAGTGATTCTGAAATGCATATAGGGATACGCAGGGAGACCGTGTATTGTTCTCCAGTGTGGTATTGTGGGAAGGGTTTCTTGGTGTAAAGATTACACGGAGCCCTTACCTTTATTTCTGAAGTATACTAAGGGTGTCTACGGTGTGACCCTGTGCACATTCCAACATCCTTAGGCTTTGAGCTGCTGCATGTTTACTGAAGTATGTGTGGTTTCTGTTGTGCTTCAGTGTGCCTGTGCCTCCTGCTTGGAGTGATGTCGAGGTACATGTATATGCGATCCAACTTCTCCTTCCATTCTGTCTCATTGTATTGCAGCCTTGTTCCGGTAATTGCTGCTGTGGGAGAACGTGCCTTAATGAACTGTTACAACTGTGGTATGTTTGTTGTGTTGTATTGTGGCAGCTAAAGGCAGATGCGGGAGCCCTAAGTGCCCTGCCGTCCTTGCTAGACTGCATAAGCCAAAGTCTGAGTCTTAACAACATTGACCTTGGGCTGCTTTGCAAGACTTGTGCCAGATTAAAGTCCCCTTTGCGTTTGGCCACAATATCTGTGGGTGTCTGGCCATGTGCATGTAGCAAGCATAGGTTAACAACGCTCAAAGCGCGTGCCTACATTGGCACGGCTTCACCACAAGCACACATCATCACTATGGTCAATGAGCCTTCCATTTGTGTTCCAAGGCAAGTCCACCGTTGGAACTAGCTTGGCCCTCGACTGGAGTGATCTTGGACCAAAAGAGTGACCGGATTGGACCTGGATCTCATGTCCAATGGACCATGATTGGACCTGTCATTGGACCATGATTGGATCAACCATTGGACTTACATTGGACCATTATTTGGACTCACATTGGATCAACCATTGGACCACAATTTGGACCCCCCTTGGAACCAACACTGGACAACCTTGGAACCAGTACGGATCAAGTAATTGGTACACAATTGGACATTCTACAAACCATTATGAGTTTGCGGGTATGCATAAGCACTTCCGTACACCTTAAAGGCTACCCCTGCACCCATCAACCATGCATATGCTTGACCATGTTCATAACCACATCATGACATGTGGAATGACCAGTTATGCCTGGAAACCGAGCTGTAGATGCAACGCAGCAAATGGTAGCAACACCCAGTCACAGCCCTCTTGCTCACACATACGTACATAGCAACTGCCCTCTGCCTAGCTATCCCTAATCCATATTTGAATAGTTGTCCTCCTCCTTCTCTGAGCCACCACTCTCTGTATCCTCCTCGATTGCTTTCGCTTTCTTACCACCGCGAGCTTTGCCACTACCCCTCCCCCGACCACCGCCCCTGCCACCTCTTGCCCCCCTCCCGCCTCTGCTACCACCATTGCCCCTCCCCTTTCCCCTGCTGCCTTTAGGTGGGCTGGCTTTCTCCTCAGAGCTGTCAGCCGTGGCAGCCTTGGACTTAGTAGCAGCAGCCTTTTCTGCACGCTTGGCCTTCTTTGACTGCTCCACCTCATCATCTGCCCCATTCTTCCTCTTCCGTCTAACCTCTTCAGTAGGGTGCTGGCTCAGGAGCTTGCCATCGCTGTCACGGCGCAGGTCATTGAAGGACAGGGTCAAGGGGTCGTCTAAGTCTTGCTCCTAGCAGCAAAGCAGTAGGCAAGCAAGCAGCGGTCAGTAGCAGCAGAGCAGAGTGCATTATGCTCTCTAGCAACAATTGCAACGAAAGGACTGAACAGAAGCAACGCAAGTTTCAAGCTGTTGCGATCTGCAAACAACCTTATACCTCCAGAACTTTACAACGTCAAACACCGTAAGCCATGCAGAGTCTACATTGCCAGCATTGTAGACCCCCTGCTGATGTGCATTGCTCAGCATACCTACATGTCCTAGCACCTCGTGCACCAGCAGAATAGTGGAGGAGCCTTCGAGCCATCAGGGCGCTATATCAGCTACATATGGAGCACTCGCCCATTCAAAAAACCCAAGCAGCATATCCCGTGCAAGATGTGAAACTTGCATACAGCACAACACATGTTCTGCTTACCTGGAACTGCGCGGCGTAAGTGTCGCGGATTGTACCAGGGCTGATGCCAGCTGCTTCCATTGCTGCTGTTGCCACCTTCACCGCCTCAATTGCTCTCTTGGCCTTCTTCTCGGCACTGGTCACTTGGGTTTTCTCTACTGCTGCTGCAACACTGTCCACATCAGCAGCAACCGAGCGATTTGCTGCACCAGACCGAGCCGAGCGCCGTCCCTTCCGACCAGGTGCCCCTCTGCCCGCTGTGCCATCTGCTGCTGCTCCATCTGCTGCTATGCCATCTGCTGCTGCTCCATCTGCTGCTGTTCCATCTGATGGCAGTACATCTCCTGCTACTTCATCTGCTGCAAACCCATCTGCTGGCTGATCTTCTTTAGCCGCTGCCCCAAAGCCTGGCTGCTGCTGCTTGCTGCCGTTGCTGCCAAAAGACAGGCGTTGTGGTGGTCTAGATGTGCTGGGGGTTGTTGCAGGTGTCTTCCCACCCTGTTTGGGAGGAGACAACAAAACCATGAATGATGTCAGGAATAGCTTGACAACTCCATGTCAATGGAAGCTTGACATCCCCATCGCTTTTACAAGGTCTGTGAGAGAAGCACGTAAAACGCGACCAAGGCCCTGTTTCCAGTACATATTATGATATGCCATATCAGGAAAGTGCCAAAGGCCCTGCACCTCAAGTTGTTACAGTTACAGCAAGGTGTGACGACATGGACAGAATATGAGGTTTTAACAAAGTTTATCTTCAGCATGCAACCAGAATAACGGCACAAACATGACTAGACATGAGGTGCAGCAGTTAGTTCAGCAGCACCCAAAACCTAGAGTGTCTTAATTGGGGTAAGGACGTCCTTCTTGCTCCAACCAAGACCATATCACCACTTCACAACATAAAATGAATAAGCACAGACTGCTGCTTATGCATGGCTGACATACCCATCCAGTGCTTGCATTACCCACAGCTGACTGCGTTGCTGTGAGTCCCAGGCCCTACAATCGCTACAGAATGTCTCTTGCACACCATTAACCAATCGCTTTTCAGCTCGGGCAAACCTGTCCCCAACTCGAGGCATGGTCACCAAGCATTGAGAAAAGAACGCGACGTAGGGAGAGGCCCGCACGCGAAAAGGGGAAGGCTGACACAGGGAATACCTTGCTTTGTGAAGTAGAGTATCGCTGTGCAGTTTCTAGCTATGTGACAATTCCACTGGACCGATAGCCGCCCATTGGAACTAGTTGGAACCGATTCGGCACTGGGTTGGAACCCTGGTTTGTCATAGTGCATCCCAGACTACCTCAAACATCAAGGACTCTGGCTTGTAGCTTGTTTGGGTGCATGCACTGGGCTCTCCCCCCTCCAAAAGAGGCAGAGGCCGAGATGCCATGCAATAGGATCTCAACACCAACAAAGGTAAGGCTGTAGCCCACGCTACAGACCAACAATTCAAGTCACTACAGCCTGGGCCCAGCACAACAGGACAAACAGAACCTGCAGGAGGGACCAGTGCACATGCTAAACCCTAGAATCACACCACCTATGGAGCATGGGGGGGATAAAGACCAACCAAGGCTGCATGGAAATACTGCATAATCATGGGGACATGGAACAAAGGAGTAATAGCTGGACTCCTGGATGCACAAAGCAGAGCCAAAAGATGTCTAAGATGTCTAAGATACTAAACACTGGCACTGCTAGCAGAAAGCACCATAGTACTAGTCCACAATAGTCACATGTATATAGGGAAGCTGCTCAGTAGAAACACAAAACCCATAGGGAAAAGAATAAAACCACTGACAGCGATGACCAGAGGCCAGCAAGACACAGCGTCTGCACAATGAACACACACTCCCACAGGCACTATGAAGCTATAGAATGTGTCAGCAAGTGGCAACCTGTACGTCTGTCTGAACACGCCAAATGCACTCCACCAAACGGAGGGATATGGGGTCGTAGTATCACTTCATCGTTGCAACATCGCAGCAGCAGGTATCTACGTACTAGCATCAAGCCAAAGCACCTTCACCAACGTGCCAAGGCTAGCGTAGGGCTATTATGCCACAATGCAGGGGCACACAAGCACAGCGGAAGGCAAGAGACAGGCGGTAGAAGCTAACTGCCGGCTCCGCAACCACCTAGTGACCCTGCGCATCCACCCTAGGCCAACAGGCTCACTACATGTATCCCATATGAAGTATGTAAGAAGATTCAAAGGGGCAATCATGCATGGTGTGTATGGGTGCTACTGCTTAGCAGACAACCATTACAGAGCAGCAAGGTCTCGGCCAGTAGCGGGTTTACAGCATCGTGTCACTGAGTCACGGTGCACTAAATAAGAGTTTGCAACCTTGATCAATCACTCTGGACTGCAGCCAGTTTCGGTAAGCTGGCGCTAAGCTGACGCATGTTGTGGTGTGCAATTAGAGCAAAGAACTCATCTAGTACTATGGTATATCATGATATGTGTTAGTCCTGCCCGGCTGTATGGGACTGCAGGGGGTGGCACTGCCTGTGGCTGTGGTCATTAATCTTGCTCGTCTTTGCTCTGACTACTTCTGAACGCTGCTACTAGCATGCCCATGTGAAGTGCAACAGCACATGCGGTGGTGCTGCCATCTACATAACTTACTGCATGGGATATGGTCTTGTGTCATACCTGATAGATTTTCTCTCAGGAGCATACTCATAGGTTGCAATAATGGTGGTTGAGTGCGTGTCCACTGCCCATCCAGTCATGACTGGTCAGGGCTACTTGCGATCAGATACTGTTAGTGCTGTTATCATTTTCTAGATCTATACAAATCAAACAGTAAATGTCTGCATCTGCCTCTCTGACGGTGTATCGAGAGCAAGTGCTTCGTCGTGCGCTGCCTCTGCATGCAGACACATACAGGACCCTGCGGTTACAATCATTCAGTCTGTGCGCGGAGCTTCTTGTAGCGATGAAACCTAATGAACTTTCAAGTATATCTTCACATCACTTCAATATTGCCGTTCAAAATCCCGTTCACTGAGGCCTGAACTGAGTCGGGGCTCCGAGTCCGGCATATATATGCTGTGGCGGTGGCAAGAGCGCAACGTGGGGCTTCAGTTTGAAGGGCTGCGTAGCAACATGCAAGCATGCTAGATCCTCAAACATCTATACGACGGCAAAGGAATACTTTTCGAGATGCATAGACCTGCGCACGCGACTATTGCTCGGGGCAACAGACATGTGGCATCTACACTCAGCAGCTCGTTTGCCACAATGCTCCAGGTATCACAGCTTCGCGTCCCCTGTGGCAGGGTCTATACCCTATATTAAGCAAACTGTATGGCAAAAGGTCATCTCTTCCAATGGCTGTTGCAACTGGCACGCACCATTTGAAGCCAAGCAGCGACGCAGAGCCCGTGTACTGCAGCAGTACTAGGCCCATGCAGGCGGGAGCTCCATTGAGCAGGACAAACCGATAGCAAAAGCTGCACAGTGACTCCAGCGCTCCCACAATTAGACACTTAGAACACTTCAGGCCCCCTGCAGCAGGATAAAGCACAAGCAGTACGCACGGGCACTACAGTTGGTTGCAAAAGTTTTGGCCGGAACATAAGGCTGGGGTTTAAGCAGCAGCAGCAAGACCTGATTTACAACCATTTATGTTTAAGAAAGTAAACAGGCAGAGCATCAATGTGCTGCAGTTGGTATGCCCAAGTGGTACCACAAGTAGCCTCGCACGCGAGACGTCCCGAGTTCGAGCCCCGGGCGTGCCCCATAAATATACTATATAAAAGCCAGCCAGCCAGCCTTAGCCTTAGCCGCAGACACAGACCAGCAAGCCTCTCCCCTGTTCCTATAGCCCTCCTGCTTTTTTTAACCTGGCTCTCCCCTTCCACCTCTGCCCCTCCTGTACACCTCCTGTGGTTGCCAGCCCCACACCCCATCTGCTCCCCTCCCACAGCCCTCTCAGCTCAGCCTTGCACTTGCCCCAACTTCTCGCATGCCCTGCCTACCCCCACCTGCCCTGCCATTGAACTGGTATAGCCCCTGCACCTGCTTCACACCTGGTCTATATGCTACTGCCCCTAAACAGTGAAGAAAGGGCACCTGTGCCTGCTGGCAGTTCTCAGCATTTACCCCCTTAAAAAGCAGCAAAAATGCCTCCGCTGTCTCCCTTGCAAGACCCCTGCTTTTCTCAGCAGCCAAGCAACACAGAGCAACATAGATGCTGACCGCACCCATTGGTGACAACCTGGACCTCATACAGAAGCTGCCTGTGCAAGAGAGCAATGAACGGCCATGCCATTTCACAGAAGCAGACCATTTCCTAACAAAATCTGAGTTTTGGGCCAAAACTTTTGCAACCAACTGTGTCCAATGTTTGCACCTCCTGTTTCCTCAAGTGCAAGCAGAGATAACAGCTGTGTCTAGCCTGTTGCAAAGAACTTGTTGATGCAATTATTGCCTGCTGTGCTAAATTGGTGGCAACCGCAACCGCATTGAGAAAGTGCTTGAGCTGACTTTTCAGATTTTGGTCAAAAGTGGGTACGCCCCTGTGGTCACCTGAGTTAGGGTGCATGGAATGAAACTTCTCCCATTTATCAGCAAGCTTTCCTTGGCTTTACAGTACCATGTCACTAGCTGCAGTCATGCATGCTCTGCACAGCAGGCCCCACATTAGCTATCCCTGCAATGCTGAGCATTGCTACAGGCAGCAAAAAGTGTGGTTTTCAACATGGATGCTTCCCCTGCTGGAGGGGCCCTGCTTCTGGCAATCTTACCATAAGCTTCAAGGTCACTGCCAAGGATTCAGTATTAACAGAAGCTGGTGTGCTTTGCATGCCAGTTTGATGGTAGGAAGCTTCCTTCTACATGCTGCAATCAGCGGCGGGCGAGACGGGCCTATGCTGCAAGGCTGTCACCCACGCTGTCACCACCACTTTGGAGGACTGTTTTCTTTGTCACCTGTCACTGCTTGAAACAAGGTCTAGCATACCACAGAGTTGTTCACTGGGCCAGGCTTGTTGTAAAACAAGACATGTTACGCATATCCCTTCGGTGCAGCACCACCTTCTAGACCCGACGTGCCCTTGCTACTGCTGTTTTAACACTTTCCACCAGATCTTGCCATGATAGTGCTAGCAGATCTCTCAACAACCTCCTCAAAGCATATGTTTTTATTCAGCACCGCTCCCCCTTTCTACAATACCACATCGGCTATGCCAATCATGCTCCACCTGCAGAGAACAGCAGCTCGCTACATGTGCTGGGGGTATACCCTGCTTTGGGGGCGCCAGATATGCCCTTTGGGTATTCCGCATGGCACAGGCAGCTTCAGAGACAGCCCCTGCTCCAGCTGTAATGTCCTATGGCATGTGCTACCAGGGGAAGTGTGCAAGTCAAGGTATCTCAGTTGTTGGTATTTGCTTAGTGTACTGCTGCAGCTGGTGAGGGTAGGGGTAGGAAGGGCCCCCGTCATGGGTTGCCAGCACATGCAACAATTTATTCAACCTGGCTGTGACTGTTGCATAGGTCCAGCCCCTGGTACCTTAAACCAGCCCTGCCCCAAGCCAAAGCCCTTGCCTCTGTCAAACAGCAGCAGCAGAACCAATGTCCACAGTGTCCAATGTTTGCACCTCCTGTTTCCTCAAGTGCAAGCAGAGATAACAGCTGTGTCTAGCCTGTTGCAAAGAACTTGTTGATGCAATTATTGCCTGCTGTGCTAAATTGGTGGCAACCGCAACCGCATTGAGAAAGTGCTTGAGCTGACTTTTCAGATTTTGGTCAAAAGTGGGTACGCCCCTGTGGTCACCTGAGTTAGGGTGCATGGGATGAAACTTCTCCCATTTATCAGCAAGCTTTCCTTGGCTTTACAGTACCATGTCACTAGCTGCAGTCATGCATGCTCTGCACAGCAGGCCCCACATTAGCTATCCCTGCAATGCTGAGCATTGCTACAGGCAGCAAAAAGTGTGGTTTTCAACATGGATGCTTCCCCTGCTGGAGGGGCCCTGCTTCTGGCAATCTTACCATAAGCTTCAAGGTCACTGCCAAGGATTCAGTATTAACAGAAGCTGGTGTGCTTTGCATGCCAGTTTGATGGTAGGAAGCTTCCTTCTACATGCTGCAATCAGCGGCGGGCGAGACGGGCCTATGCTGCAAGGCTGTCACCCACGCTGTCACCACCACTTTGGAGGACTGTTTTCTTTGTCACCTGTCACTGCTTGAAACAAGGTCTAGCATACCACAGAGTTGTTCACTGGGCCAGGCTTGCTGTAAAACAAGACATGTTACGCATATCCCTTCGGTGCAGCACCACCTTCTAGACCCGACGTGCCCTTGCTACTGCTGTTTTAACACTTTCCACCAGATCTTGCCATGATAGTGCTAGCAGATCTCTCAACAACCTCCTCAAAGCATATGTTTTTATTCAGCACCGCTCCCCTTTTCTACAATACCACATCGGCTATGCCAATCATGCTCCACCTGCAGAGAACAGCAGCTCGCTACATGTGCTGGGGGTATACCCTGCTTTGGGGGCGCCAGATATGCCCTTTGGGTATTCCGCATGGCACAGGCAGCTTCAGAGACAGCCCCTGCTCCAGCTGTAATGTCCTATGGCATGTGCTACCAGGGGAAGTGTGCAAGTCAAGGTATCTCAGTTGTTGGTATTTGCTTAGTGTACTGCTGCAGCTGGTGAGGGTAGGGGTAGGAAGGGCCCCCGTCATGGGTTGCCAGCACATGCAACAATTTATTCAACCTGGCTGTGACTGTTGCATAGGTCCAGCCCCTGGTACCTTAAACCAGCCCTGCCCCAAGCCAAAGCCCTTGCCTCTGTCAAACAGCAGCAGCAGAACCAATGTCCACAGTTGGTTGCAAAAGTTTTGGCCGGAACATAAGGCTGGGGTTTAAGCAGCAGCAGCAAGACCTGATTTACAACCATTTATGTTTAAGAAAGTAAACAGGCAGAGCATCAATGTGCTGCAGTTGGTATGCCCAAGTGGTACCACAAGTAGCCTCGCACGCGAGACGTCCCGAGTTCGAGCCCCGGGCGTGCCCCATAAATATACTATATAAAAGCCAGCCAGCCAGCCTTAGCCTTAGCCGCAGACACAGACCAGCAAGCCTCTCCCCTGTTCCTATAGCCCTCCTGCTTTTTTTAACCTGGCTCTCCCCTTCCACCTCTGCCCCTCCTGTACACCTCCTGTGGTTGCCAGCCCCACACCCCATCTGCTCCCCTCCCACAGCCCTCTCAGCTCAGCCTTGCACTTGCCCCAACTTCTCGCATGCCCTGCCTACCCCCACCTGCCCTGCCATTGAACTGGTATAGCCCCTGCACCTGCTTCACACCTGGTCTATATGCTACTGCCCCTAAACAGTGAAGAAAGGGCACCTGTGCCTGCTGGCAGTTCTCAGCATTTACCCCCTTAAAAAGCAGCAAAAATGCCTCCGCTGTCTCCCTTGCAAGACCCCTGCTTTTCTCAGCAGCCAAGCAACACAGAGCAACATAGATGCTGACCGCACCCATTGGTGACAACCTGGACCTCATACAGAAGCTGCCTGTGCAAGAGAGCAATGAACGGCCATGCCATTTCACAGAAGCAGACCATTTCCTAACAACATCTGAGTTTTGGGCCAAAACTTTTGCAACCAACTGTGTCCAATGTTTGCACCTCCTGTTTCCTCAAGTGCAAGCAGAGATAACAGCTGTGTCTAGCCTGTTGCAAAGAACTTGTTGATGCAATTATTGCCTGCTGTGCTAAATTGGTGGCAACCGCAACCGCATTGAGAAAGTGCTTGAGCTGACTTTTCAGATTTTGGTCAAAAGTGGGTACGCCCCTGTGGTCACCTGAGTTAGGGTGCATGGAATGAAACTTCTCCCATTTATCAGCAAGCTTTCCTTGGCTTTACAGTACCATGTCACTAGCTGCAGTCATGCATGCTCTGCACAGCAGGCCCCACATTAGCTATCCCTGCAATGCTGAGCATTGCTACAGGCAGCAAAAAGTGTGGTTTTCAACATGGATGCTTCCCCTGCTGGAGGGGCCCTGCTTCTGGCAATCTTACCATAAGCTTCAAGGTCACTGCCAAGGATTCAGTATTAACAGAAGCTGGTGTGCTTTGCATGCCAGTTTGATGGTAGGAAGCTTCCTTCTACATGCTGCAATCAGCGGCGGGCGAGACGGGCCTATGCTGCAAGGCTGTCACCCACGCTGTCACCACCACTTTGGAGGACTGTTTTCTTTGTCACCTGTCACTGCTTGAAACAAGGTCTAGCATACCACAGAGTTGTTCACTGGGCCAGGCTTGTTGTAAAACAAGACATGTTACGCATATCCCTTCGGTGCAGCACCACCTTCTAGACCCGACGTGCCCTTGCTACTGCTGTTTTAACACTTTCCACCAGATCTTGCCATGATAGTGCTAGCAGATCTCTCAACAACCTCCTCAAAGCATATGTTTTTATTCAGCACCGCTCCCCCTTTCTACAATACCACATCGGCTATGCCAATCATGCTCCACCTGCAGAGAACAGCAGCTCGCTACATGTGCTGGGGGTATACCCTGCTTTGGGGGCGCCAGATATGCCCTTTGGGTATTCCGCATGGCACAGGCAGCTTCAGAGACAGCCCCTGCTCCAGCTGTAATGTCCTATGGCATGTGCTACCAGGGGAAGTGTGCAAGTCAAGGTATCTCAGTTGTTGGTATTTGCTTAGTGTACTGCTGCAGCTGGTGAGGGTAGGGGTAGGAAGGGCCCCCGTCATGGGTTGCCAGCACATGCAACAATTTATTCAACCTGGCTGTGACTGTTGCATAGGTCCAGCCCCTGGTACCTTAAACCAGCCCTGCCCCAAGCCAAAGCCCTTGCCTCTGTCAAACAGCAGCAGCAGAACCAATGTCCACAGTGTCCAATGTTTGCACCTCCTGTTTCCTCAAGTGCAAGCAGAGATAACAGCTGTGTCTAGCCTGTTGCAAAGAACTTGTTGATGCAATTATTGCCTGCTGTGCTAAATTGGTGGCAACCGCAACCGCATTGAGAAAGTGCTTGAGCTGACTTTTCAGATTTTGGTCAAAAGTGGGTACGCCCCTGTGGTCACCTGAGTTAGGGTGCATGGGATGAAACTTCTCCCATTTATCAGCAAGCTTTCCTTGGCTTTACAGTACCATGTCACTAGCTGCAGTCATGCATGCTCTGCACAGCAGGCCCCACATTAGCTATCCCTGCAATGCTGAGCATTGCTACAGGCAGCAAAAAGTGTGGTTTTCAACATGGATGCTTCCCCTGCTGGAGGGGCCCTGCTTCTGGCAATCTTACCATAAGCTTCAAGGTCACTGCCAAGGATTCAGTATTAACAGAAGCTGGTGTGCTTTGCATGCCAGTTTGATGGTAGGAAGCTTCCTTCTACATGCTGCAATCAGCGGCGGGCGAGACGGGCCTATGCTGCAAGGCTGTCACCCACGCTGTCACCACCACTTTGGAGGACTGTTTTCTTTGTCACCTGTCACTGCTTGAAACAAGGTCTAGCATACCACAGAGTTGTTCACTGGGCCAGGCTTGTTGTAAAACAAGACATGTTACGCATATCCCTTCGGTGCAGCACCACCTTCTAGACCCGACGTGCCCTTGCTACTGCTGTTTTAACACTTTCCACCAGATCTTGCCATGATAGTGCTAGCAGATCTCTCAACAACCTCCTCAAAGCATATGTTTTTATTCAGCACCGCTCCCCTTTTCTACAATACCACATCGGCTATGCCAATCATGCTCCACCTGCAGAGAACAGCAGCTCGCTACATGTGCTGGGGGTATACCCTGCTTTGGGGGCGCCAGATATGCCCTTTGGGTATTCCGCATGGCACAGGCAGCTTCAGAGACAGCCCCTGCTCCAGCTGTAATGTCCTATGGCATGTGCTACCAGGGGAAGTGTGCAAGTCAAGGTATCTCAGTTGTTGGTATTTGCTTAGTGTACTGCTGCAGCTGGTGAGGGTAGGGGTAGGAAGGGCCCCCGTCATGGGTTGCCAGCACATGCAACAATTTATTCAACCTGGCTGTGACTGTTGCATAGGTCCAGCCCCTGGTACCTTAAACCAGCCCTGCCCCAAGCCAAAGCCCTTGCCTCTGTCAAACAGCAGCAGCAGAACCAATGTCCACAGTGTCCAATGTTTGCACCTCCTGTTTCCTCAAGTGCAAGCAGAGATAACAGCTGTGTCTAGCCTGTTGCAAAGAACTTGTTGATGCAATTATTGCCTGCTGTGCTAAATTGGTGGCAACCGCAACCGCATTGAGAAAGTGCTTGAGCTGACTTTTCAGATTTTGGTCAAAAGTGGGTACGCCCCTGTGGTCACCTGAGTTAGGGTGCATGGAATGAAACTTCTCCCATTTATCAGCAAGCTTTCCTTGGCTTTACAGTACCATGTCACTAGCTGCAGTCATGCATGCTCTGCACAGCAGGCCCCACATTAGCTATCCCTGCAATGCTGAGCATTGCTACAGGCAGCAAAAAGTGTGGTTTTCAACATGGATGCTTCCCCTGCTGGAGGGGCCCTGCTTCTGGCAATCTTACCATAAGCTTCAAGGTCACTGCCAAGGATTCAGTATTAACAGAAGCTGGTGTGCTTTGCATGCCAGTTTGATGGTAGGAAGCTTCCTTCTACATGCTGCAATCAGCGGCGGGCGAGACGGGCCTATGCTGCAAGGCTGTCACCCACGCTGTCACCACCACTTTGGAGGACTGTTTTCTTTGTCACCTGTCACTGCTTGAAACAAGGTCTAGCATACCACAGAGTTGTTCACTGGGCCAGGCTTGTTGTAAAACAAGACATGTTACGCATATCCCTTCGGTGCAGCACCACCTTCTAGACCCGACGTGCCCTTGCTACTGCTGTTTTAACACTTTCCACCAGATCTTGCCATGATAGTGCTAGCAGATCTCTCAACAACCTCCTCAAAGCATATGTTTTTATTCAGCACCGCTCCCCCTTTCTACAATACCACATCGGCTATGCCAATCATGCTCCACCTGCAGAGAACAGCAGCTCGCTACATGTGCTGGGGGTATACCCTGCTTTGGGGGCGCCAGATATGCCCTTTGGGTATTCCGCATGGCACAGGCAGCTTCAGAGACAGCCCCTGCTCCAGCTGTAATGTCCTATGGCATGTGCTACCAGGGGAAGTGTGCAAGTCAAGGTATCTCAGTTGTTGGTATTTGCTTAGTGTACTGCTGCAGCTGGTGAGGGTAGGGGTAGGAAGGGCCCCCGTCATGGGTTGCCAGCACATGCAACAATTTATTCAACCTGGCTGTGACTGTTGCATAGGTCCAGCCCCTGGTACCTTAAACCAGCCCTGCCCCAAGCCAAAGCCCTTGCCTCTGTCAAACAGCAGCAGCAGAACCAATGTCCACAGTGTCCAATGTTTGCACCTCCTGTTTCCTCAAGTGCAAGCAGAGATAACAGCTGTGTCTAGCCTGTTGCAAAGAACTTGTTGATGCAATTATTGCCTGCTGTGCTAAATTGGTGGCAACCGCAACCGCATTGAGAAAGTGCTTGAGCTGACTTTTCAGATTTTGGTCAAAAGTGGGTACGCCCCTGTGGTCACCTGAGTTAGGGTGCATGGGATGAAACTTCTCCCATTTATCAGCAAGCTTTCCTTGGCTTTACAGTACCATGTCACTAGCTGCAGTCATGCATGCTCTGCACAGCAGGCCCCACATTAGCTATCCCTGCAATGCTGAGCATTGCTACAGGCAGCAAAAAGTGTGGTTTTCAACATGGATGCTTCCCCTGCTGGAGGGGCCCTGCTTCTGGCAATCTTACCATAAGCTTCAAGGTCACTGCCAAGGATTCAGTATTAACAGAAGCTGGTGTGCTTTGCATGCCAGTTTGATGGTAGGAAGCTTCCTTCTACATGCTGCAATCAGCGGCGGGCGAGACGGGCCTATGCTGCAAGGCTGTCACCCACGCTGTCACCACCACTTTGGAGGACTGTTTTCTTTGTCACCTGTCACTGCTTGAAACAAGGTCTAGCATACCACAGAGTTGTTCACTGGGCCAGGCTTGTTGTAAAACAAGACATGTTACGCATATCCCTTCGGTGCAGCACCACCTTCTAGACCCGACGTGCCCTTGCTACTGCTGTTTTAACACTTTCCACCAGATCTTGCCATGATAGTGCTAGCAGATCTCTCAACAACCTCCTCAAAGCATATGTTTTTATTCAGCACCGCTCCCCTTTTCTACAATACCACATCGGCTATGCCAATCATGCTCCACCTGCAGAGAACAGCAGCTCGCTACATGTGCTGGGGGTATACCCTGCTTTGGGGGCGCCAGATATGCCCTTTGGGTATTCCGCATGGCACAGGCAGCTTCAGAGACAGCCCCTGCTCCAGCTGTAATGTCCTATGGCATGTGCTACCAGGGGAAGTGTGCAAGTCAAGGTATCTCAGTTGTTGGTATTTGCTTAGTGTACTGCTGCAGCTGGTGAGGGTAGGGGTAGGAAGGGCCCCCGTCATGGGTTGCCAGCACATGCAACAATTTATTCAACCTGGCTGTGACTGTTGCATAGGTCCAGCCCCTGGTACCTTAAACCAGCCCTGCCCCAAGCCAAAGCCCTTGCCTCTGTCAAACAGCAGCAGCAGAACCAATGTCCACAGTTGGTTGCAAAAGTTTTGGCCGGAACATAAGGCTGGGGTTTAAGCAGCAGCAGCAAGACCTGATTTACAACCATTTATGTTTAAGAAAGTAAACAGGCAGAGCATCAATGTGCTGCAGTTGGTATGCCCAAGTGGTACCACAAGTAGCCTCGCACGCGAGACGTCCCGAGTTCGAGCCCCGGGCGTGCCCCATAAATATACTATATAAAAGCCAGCCAGCCAGCCTTAGCCTTAGCCGCAGACACAGACCAGCAAGCCTCTCCCCTGTTCCTATAGCCCTCCTGCTTTTTTTAACCTGGCTCTCCCCTTCCACCTCTGCCCCTCCTGTACACCTCCTGTGGTTGCCAGCCCCACACCCCATCTGCTCCCCTCCCACAGCCCTCTCAGCTCAGCCTTGCACTTGCCCCAACTTCTCGCATGCCCTGCCTACCCCCACCTGCCCTGCCATTGAACTGGTATAGCCCCTGCACCTGCTTCACACCTGGTCTATATGCTACTGCCCCTAAACAGTGAAGAAAGGGCACCTGTGCCTGCTGGCAGTTCTCAGCATTTACCCCCTTAAAAAGCAGCAAAAATGCCTCCGCTGTCTCCCTTGCAAGACCCCTGCTTTTCTCAGCAGCCAAGCAACACAGAGCAACATAGATGCTGACCGCACCCATTGGTGACAACCTGGACCTCATACAGAAGCTGCCTGTGCAAGAGAGCAATGAACGGCCATGCCATTTCACAGAAGCAGACCATTTCCTAACAAAATCTGAGTTTTGGGCCAAAACTTTTGCAACCAACTGTGTCCAATGTTTGCACCTCCTGTTTCCTCAAGTGCAAGCAGAGATAACAGCTGTGTCTAGCCTGTTGCAAAGAACTTGTTGATGCAATTATTGCCTGCTGTGCTAAATTGGTGGCAACCGCAACCGCATTGAGAAAGTGCTTGAGCTGACTTTTCAGATTTTGGTCAAAAGTGGGTACGCCCCTGTGGTCACCTGAGTTAGGGTGCATGGAATGAAACTTCTCCCATTTATCAGCAAGCTTTCCTTGGCTTTACAGTACCATGTCACTAGCTGCAGTCATGCATGCTCTGCACAGCAGGCCCCACATTAGCTATCCCTGCAATGCTGAGCATTGCTACAGGCAGCAAAAAGTGTGGTTTTCAACATGGATGCTTCCCCTGCTGGAGGGGCCCTGCTTCTGGCAATCTTACCATAAGCTTCAAGGTCACTGCCAAGGATTCAGTATTAACAGAAGCTGGTGTGCTTTGCATGCCAGTTTGATGGTAGGAAGCTTCCTTCTACATGCTGCAATCAGCGGCGGGCGAGACGGGCCTATGCTGCAAGGCTGTCACCCACGCTGTCACCACCACTTTGGAGGACTGTTTTCTTTGTCACCTGTCACTGCTTGAAACAAGGTCTAGCATACCACAGAGTTGTTCACTGGGCCAGGCTTGTTGTAAAACAAGACATGTTACGCATATCCCTTCGGTGCAGCACCACCTTCTAGACCCGACGTGCCCTTGCTACTGCTGTTTTAACACTTTCCACCAGATCTTGCCATGATAGTGCTAGCAGATCTCTCAACAACCTCCTCAAAGCATATGTTTTTATTCAGCACCGCTCCCCCTTTCTACAATACCACATCGGCTATGCCAATCATGCTCCACCTGCAGAGAACAGCAGCTCGCTACATGTGCTGGGGGTATACCCTGCTTTGGGGGCGCCAGATATGCCCTTTGGGTATTCCGCATGGCACAGGCAGCTTCAGAGACAGCCCCTGCTCCAGCTGTAATGTCCTATGGCATGTGCTACCAGGGGAAGTGTGCAAGTCAAGGTATCTCAGTTGTTGGTATTTGCTTAGTGTACTGCTGCAGCTGGTGAGGGTAGGGGTAGGAAGGGCCCCCGTCATGGGTTGCCAGCACATGCAACAATTTATTCAACCTGGCTGTGACTGTTGCATAGGTCCAGCCCCTGGTACCTTAAACCAGCCCTGCCCCAAGCCAAAGCCCTTGCCTCTGTCAAACAGCAGCAGCAGAACCAATGTCCACAGTGTCCAATGTTTGCACCTCCTGTTTCCTCAAGTGCAAGCAGAGATAACAGCTGTGTCTAGCCTGTTGCAAAGAACTTGTTGATGCAATTATTGCCTGCTGTGCTAAATTGGTGGCAACCGCAACCGCATTGAGAAAGTGCTTGAGCTGACTTTTCAGATTTTGGTCAAAAGTGGGTACGCCCCTGTGGTCACCTGAGTTAGGGTGCATGGGATGAAACTTCTCCCATTTATCAGCAAGCTTTCCTTGGCTTTACAGTACCATGTCACTAGCTGCAGTCATGCATGCTCTGCACAGCAGGCCCCACATTAGCTATCCCTGCAATGCTGAGCATTGCTACAGGCAGCAAAAAGTGTGGTTTTCAACATGGATGCTTCCCCTGCTGGAGGGGCCCTGCTTCTGGCAATCTTACCATAAGCTTCAAGGTCACTGCCAAGGATTCAGTATTAACAGAAGCTGGTGTGCTTTGCATGCCAGTTTGATGGTAGGAAGCTTCCTTCTACATGCTGCAATCAGCGGCGGGCGAGACGGGCCTATGCTGCAAGGCTGTCACCCACGCTGTCACCACCACTTTGGAGGACTGTTTTCTTTGTCACCTGTCACTGCTTGAAACAAGGTCTAGCATACCACAGAGTTGTTCACTGGGCCAGGCTTGTTGTAAAACAAGACATGTTACGCATATCCCTTCGGTGCAGCACCACCTTCTAGACCCGACGTGCCCTTGCTACTGCTGTTTTAACACTTTCCACCAGATCTTGCCATGATAGTGCTAGCAGATCTCTCAACAACCTCCTCAAAGCATATGTTTTTATTCAGCACCGCTCCCCTTTTCTACAATACCACATCGGCTATGCCAATCATGCTCCACCTGCAGAGAACAGCAGCTCGCTACATGTGCTGGGGGTATACCCTGCTTTGGGGGCGCCAGATATGCCCTTTGGGTATTCCGCATGGCACAGGCAGCTTCAGAGACAGCCCCTGCTCCAGCTGTAATGTCCTATGGCATGTGCTACCAGGGGAAGTGTGCAAGTCAAGGTATCTCAGTTGTTGGTATTTGCTTAGTGTACTGCTGCAGCTGGTGAGGGTAGGGGTAGGAAGGGCCCCCGTCATGGGTTGCCAGCACATGCAACAATTTATTCAACCTGGCTGTGACTGTTGCATAGGTCCAGCCCCTGGTACCTTAAACCAGCCCTGCCCCAAGCCAAAGCCCTTGCCTCTGTCAAACAGCAGCAGCAGAACCAATGTCCACAGTTGGTTGCAAAAGTTTTGGCCGGAACATAAGGCTGGGGTTTAAGCAGCAGCAGCAAGACCTGATTTACAACCATTTATGTTTAAGAAAGTAAACAGGCAGAGCATCAATGTGCTGCAGTTGGTATGCCCAAGTGGTACCACAAGTAGCCTCGCACGCGAGACGTCCCGAGTTCGAGCCCCGGGCGTGCCCCATAAATATACTATATAAAAGCCAGCCAGCCAGCCTTAGCCTTAGCCGCAGACACAGACCAGCAAGCCTCTCCCCTGTTCCTATAGCCCTCCTGCTTTTTTTAACCTGGCTCTCCCCTTCCACCTCTGCCCCTCCTGTGGTTGCCAGCCCCACACCCCATCTGCTCCCCTCCCACAGCCCTCTCAGCTCAGCCTTGCACTTGCCCCAACTTCTCGCATGCCCTGCCTACCCCCACCTGCCCTGCCATTGAACTGGTATAGCCCCTGCACCTGCTTCACACCTGGTCTATATGCTACTGCCCCTAAACAGTGAAGAAAGGGCACCTGTGCCTGCTGGCAGTTCTCAGCATTTACCCCCTTAAAAAGCAGCAAAAATGCCTCCGCTGTCTCCCTTGCAAGACCCCTGCTTTTCTCAGCAGCCAAGCAACACAGAGCAACAGAGATGCTGACCGCACCCATTGGTGACAACCTGGACCTCATACAGAAGCTGCCTGTGCAAGAGAGCAATGAACGGCCATGCCATTTCACAGAAGCAGACCATTTCCTAACAAAATCTGAGTTTTGGGCCAAAACTTTTGCAACCAACTGTACAAAGCCCACTACCAAGTGACCGGTAGTGAGCCCAAGGACAGGTTCGGCTGACTGCCAGCAGCTGTCGACTTCATCGGCTTGGAGGCAAGCACAGAGTTGGAATGGGACATGGTTCGCTCTCTAAGCCTGCAAGACCTGGCAGCTAGGATTCCAAACCGTCAAATGAGCACGAGTATATAAGGACGCATCCAACCGTGAAGAAGACAGAGCATCGAGTCTCAACAAGTGAAAGCCCCACCCGAATTAGCTACCGTTTGTTCTCATATCTGTTGCCTTTACGACGCGATCGCTGTACTCCTCCAAACTAGCTTCAGCTTTATGACGACATATTCTTCCACAGCCCTGCTGTGTTTGCTTGTCTATAGTTTAGCCTTAGCTCATGCCGAGCCTGTGCAGCTTGGAACCAATGTATTCGATCGAACCTGCAACTACACCGCGAAAAACATACCTGCCAACCTTTTCTTTAACGACAGTGCCTCCAGCTTGTACTCCAATCTGTTTCCTCTTGAAGATGATGCAGGTCCAGTTTGGCACTTCTATGATACTCCTTGGAAAGCTTGCTTCGGTCCCTCGGAAACATTCGACCTCGAAGCGATCAAAACCGGCACGAAGCTCCCTTGTCAATACACCAAGAACGCAGATGGCACCATCAACTACTGGGAGGAAAGCGCCTGTGACGTCCTCTTGAAGTCCAACTGCTACTGCTTCGCGCTAAATCGCTACGTAGGCAGCTATTGCTCGCCCGGCTATGGCAGCATGCCCAGGGATGAGCGGGCAATGCTGGGAGTCAACTGCAAGGACCAAACCAAGGGCTTAGTTGCTGACGGTGCTGTGAAGGTAGATCGCCATACCGTATACAACACCCCTCCTAAGGGTCACTACATCGCCATGGCTGTCTGGCCACATAGAGACTTCCACTTCTGGCGCCTTGATGCAGATGGGGCTTGGGCCAACAAGCCTGGTATGCTAATGTCTCGCCGGACCTTCACCAATGGCAGTAGGATCACAAATGTGGAACACCCTGATGCTAGAGGCCCTTACACCGAATTCTGTGGCTATTTCGAAGTATTCCCTCAGACACATAAGCTCAAGGGCAATGGCTATTGGTACTCGAAGATCCCTCAGCGCTTTGAGGAGTGGGGAGAGGTGGGGGTCAAGCTTGCACCTCCTCGGCCCCTGCTAAAGGTATCTCAGGCTTGGAGGTATGCATATACCCAGTACTGGAAGATATTGAACACCAACACCAACAGGGCAGGGGAGACTAGCAGGCGTCCTTTCGATAGGGCAAGCATGTCTTCAAGGCCTGAGGACCGCAAGTGAACGGTTGCCAGTTTCAAGCTGTTTCCTTCTGTGTGAGACATGGGGGCTATACCCAGTAATCGTTCATTCTCAGCTTGGGTTTCATAAATATGTTCCATTTGCGGGAAGAACTCCTCCCACTGGCCATGCTGTAAAATGCATGATAACTTACTTGAAGTAGAGGCCCCTCAGCTTTGTTGTGATGAATGTACAGATGCCAGTGTACTGATGCTATGACTGTACAGATACCAGTGTATACAATGTTTTTGTTGCAGCATATATACATTACATTGCAGCTTCTGCTGCCCAGGCTGCTATTGTTGTGTAGCAATGCCACATCCTGCATGTGGCCATATGCTGTGACGTACTTTGTGATGGGATCAGTCCTTACTGATCTGATGTACTGTGCTCAGTAGGGGTTGTACATACATACATGCTGAGCAGACTGCGTATAGAGTCTTGGGAGTAAGCTATTGACCAAAGTGCTGGTATTTTTGAGCTGTTTGGTGCCTGGCCATCTGCCAGTTGCCGCATAATGTTTGCAGCTATTAAGTCGGGGCTTGCTTGGCTGGTTGCCAAGATCCCTACCAACCAATGTATATATGCATGCACTCAAACGATCGCGATTGAGTGGCGGGGCAATAAATTTGTCATGGTGCGAGTGGTTGTGTGGCTTATTAATTGGGGACAGTGCTGCACAGAAAATAGCTGCACACAACCCATTGGGTTGCCAGAGCTGGTGTCAAGTGAGTGTGAACGGTGTAAGTAGGGGTGTCTACTGTGCGACTCTGTGCACATGCTGAACATCCTTAGGCTTTGAGCTGTTGCCTGTTTTATGATGTGCCTGTAACTGCTGTTGTGTTTCACTGTACCTGCGCCTCCTGCTTGGAGTGATCTCGAGGTACATGTATATGCAATCCTTTTTCTCCTTGTACTTTGTCTTGTAAATATTGCAGCTGTTGTGGGAGAACGTGCCTTGATGAAATGTGGTATGTGTGTTGTGTTATGTTGTGGCAGCTAAAGGCAGGTGCGGGAGCCCTAAGTGCCCTGCCATCCTTGCTAGACTGCATAAGCCAAAGTCTGAGTTGGAACAGCATTAACCTTGGGTTGCTTTGCAAGACCTGCGCCAGATTACAGTCCCACATCTGTGTCTGGCCATGTGCATCTTGTAGGAAGTATGTAATTTTAAGAGGCAAGCATGCTTGTCATTTTGTGTTTGATATATCTAACATGGAGGATAAATGAAGAGATGAGACTGGAAATGTAAGTTTATTTTGAAGCGCTGCTGATGCATGTTGTTTGAGGCATTTTGTGTATGGGTGCTGCTGTTTAACACACAGCTAATACAACGCAGCAAGGTCTTGGGCAGTGGCGCAGACTTTGCAGCATCGTGTCACTGAACGGTGCACTAAATAATAGTTTGCAACCTTGATCACTCTGGACTGCAGTTCGGTAAGCTCAGCTGATGCATGCCATTGTGGTGTGCAATTAGAGCAAATATCTCATCTGGTAGTATGCTATGGATGTCACGAAATGTGTTAGTCCTGCCCGGCTGTATGGGACTGCAGGGGGTGGCACTGGCTGTGGCTGTGGCTGTGGCTATTCAGCTTGCTCGAATTTGCTCACTTTTCTGAGTGCTTCTGACCGCTGCTATCTACTAGCATGCGCCCATGTGAAGTGCAACAGCAGATGCGGTGGTGCTGCCGTCTACATTTACTTTATACTGCACGGCACATGGTCTTGTGTCAAACCTGATAGGTTTTCTGTCAGGAGCATACATAGAATGCAGTAGTGGTGGTTGAGTGTCCAATGCCCATCCAGGCCATGGTCAGGACTACTTGCGATCAGACACCGTTAGTGCTGTTATCCTTTTGTGGATCTGTACATATTAAACAGTAAGTGTCTGGATCTGCCTCAGATCTAACGGTGTATCGAGAGCAAGTGCTTCGTCATGGGCTGCCTCCGATCTGCCATGATGGCAGACAAAGGACCCCCGGTTACAATCAATCAGTGCGCGGAGTTCCTTCTAGCGATGAAACCTAATGAGATTTTAGCTATATCCTCACAGCACTTTTAGTTGTATGTGCCATCACATGATCCCTTTAGTGGGGCGTGAATGGAGCGGGTATCCGAGTCGATCTGCCGGTGGGCCACTAGCGCAACCGTGGGGCCTCTGTTTGTAGGGCTGCGCAGCAATCTGCAAACGTACACCTTTAAGGCGGCAAAGAAATACCTTTCGAGATGCATAAACGCGCGGACGCGACAAATCACTCGGGGCAACACCGCAACAGACATCGCATTCACGTGCACCACGAATTAAGAGACGAAGTCCATTTACTGCCAGAGAAGGCACAAAAATAAACTCAACTCGACACACTGGTCATTCTTTTAGTAGGCCTGGACCGAAAGCTCTGTGTGCTAGCTGTACGCCCCCTTCCTTAAATTCGTCCCACTACCCCCTAGCAAAGCATCCTCCTCTCTCTCCCCAAGCTCCCCACCGTCCCTGCCCGCCTCCGTCGTCTTCCCAAACCCACCCACACGCTCGGTTTTCCCAGACCCCTCTCTCGACACTATCTCCACCAAAGCAGCTGTTACAGGCCGCCTGCCTCTCAAGGCAGATGTGCTATTAGTGCTGGGCTGTGCCCCGGTCCCTGTGCCTGTGGATTCTTCTTGGCTGCATATGAGCTGGTCTAAGTCCTGCACAGTTAGATCCATATCTCTCGTGGTGTGCAACAAGAAGGTGCCTGCCACAATGGTGATGAAACCTGATGCTGCAGTTACCATCTGGATTGGACTAGAGATGTCCTGCACAGAAGAGCAACAGTATCAACAGCAGCAGCAATGACACCCCTCGTTAGCTTATGAGAAGGGCCTTGGCTTGGGAGGATAGTAATTTGGGCCTGTCTTTCTAGGCAGCAAACTTGGTCACTAGGTGCTCAGCGGAATTGCATGCAGTCCCCAATGTTCAGTGGCATGCTGAAACCCCCATGTTTAATGTAGGTGGTGAACTCAACCTCCCAACAGCAGCAGCAGCAGCAGCAGCAGCAGCAGCAGTGCCTTAACGTTCCTCAGCCACAGCCTAGTCAAGATGGACTAGGGCTTCATGTGCACACACCTATGCGCAGGGTCTACCAGCGCAAACTAGCAGCTGCCTTGATGGCTCATACTAGGAAGTAGGACTGGTATATAACATCAGATAAAGTGCTACAATATTGCAAAAGACATGGAGGCGACAAACTCACAGGGGACCACGCAGGCACGTTCTCCTTCTACAAGAAGAATGGCTATCTCCCACATTGCGGGTAACAGGTAAAATTGATTCATACTCGTGTTTCCCTTAAGACCTTAGCAGTACCCCTTCCATGTTCAGAGGGACTCCCTACGCCCCCCCCCCCCCCTTCCGTGACTCATACTCATCCCAATAAAAACATTTCCCTTTGTTCCGAATGAATGCCAGAGCACCCAAATGCAGCTTCTAACAGCAGTATGGCATGCAACAAACTGGAAAAAGTAAGGATGCTTCAGAGTGAAGGTGTCTTCTAGGCATATGTCGCTATGCTTGCATGCCAAAGACAACCCGTATGCTGTTCCACCTCGCTGTTCTTTGTGACAGCTTGAGGTGCGGGGCCTATGGCACTTTTTGCTATAGCACAGCCATAAATGTAACATTGTGCCTCTTCATTGCTGTCCCTAGGGAATCACACTCATGCTCCTTTATACTACGTGCTGAGAATGCCCATGTGTCACGATCATGGAACATAATGGTGATATGGACTGCCTGCAGTTTATGATTCGCATGCAAGGTGCAGCGCACAGGTTGCTGAAGCTCTACTTGAAACCACCATCGGAAGCCGTTTCGCGGTCCTTACTTGGAACATAATGACTGAAGCAATAATGGTCAACAGTGTGAACATCACATAGTATATGGGGGTCACAATCGCGGTATTGAACAGGTCCAATGCTTTGTTCAAGTAATTCATCTGTGTCACTATACAGCTCACAACCACCTGCAACCCACACGAAGGGACATAAGGTTTGAGACATCATGCAAGCAACAAGCACTAGCTCTAACCACCAAGAACCACACATGCAGAGTCAAGCACCAGGCGAGGCTGGTGTGTCGCGCTTAGCGGCGCCAGGCAAAAGAGGTGAGGTATGGAGCTCTTTCAGGAATGCTTTGGCAATTGCACCCCTCACACACAAATGCAAACCGAGGCACCAAGGAGGTGAAAAGCAGCAGGAAAGTGCTCATTACAACATAGTCGCATAGGCCAAAGCAGACGTGACTAGCTGCTACTGTCTAGCTCCTTGCTGCAATGCTTGCTATGTACAACCCAACAATACAGCAGAACTGACGCATCCTGCGCTCTCCATGTGCAGCGCCTTACCAAGAGAAAGAAGTAGGTATTGACGTAGATCAGCTGGTTGTCGCCTTGAAAGGTCAGCTTCAGAGCAATACCTAAAGCCTGCAGACAAGCAGCATGAGAATCCAATTACTTTTTATACATGTACCTTCATGTCATGTTCGTAACGTTCCACCTAACAGCAAAACGAGGCCTGTGGTAAGCAGATTACATTCTGAGCTATCTATGCGACAGATGAATTCAGGCACAGCGTTTATGCTGGTTGATAAGCATGCAAAGCAAGCAGTGCTCTGTGCCGAAAAGTCTGCGCTCAGCACTCCTCTGAGTACACTGAGTGGTCATTGTTGGCGCCACTGGGCTACAAAATGATTACACAGCTTGCCTTACAGCAGGGGGCATGGGTCTTGCCCAGCGGGTAAGTACTAGCAGGAGAGCCTGCTGAAAGCCAGGGGCTTTTTCAGTAGCATGGTCAACCAAAGGCGCCGATCTCCACATAGCTCAGTTTTCTCTACAAAATCCCCCGCAAGGGGCTACACTGTCGTTCCCAGAATACCCCCTGTTCGTTGCCGAACCGGTTCACTCACTTTGCAGCTTGTTACCGTCAGAGATCCTGCCAGCGAACAGATGCCAATGTAGACAAAAATGTTGGTGGCACCTACTTCTGGCGGCACGCACCAAACCAAGTACAAGATGGTGGCTACGGCAACCAGGGAGTACAACATGAACGCTGCGGCAGGCAGCAGGTGGAGAGGTTCAGCAGGACTGCACGACAGTTACGGGCCTGATGAAAGCACACATTGAAAGAGCATGTGGGCATGATCCTCTCATTAGGTATTGTATCTCACTGGAGGCTGATAATGCAATCACTCAGCACAGGGCGTGATGTCTGAAGGCAGACTTTGGACGGCTGCATACATCACAGGCTGAAATGCATGCGTCTTTGGTGTACACCCCAGCGTGCACTGATGAGGTTGACACGTTGCTGGCCTTCTAAATGAGCGGTAACAGCGTGGTCATGTGCCTATGAAGTTGTCTGGTAGGCCTGCAGGCCGAGCCAAAGACAGGAACCTGCCACAGCAGACAGCGACGGGCACAACAGCTAATGTCAAGCACAGCTATGAACACTGAGTGCTTGATTGTCATAAACCCTTGCCCCAGGAGCAGCTCTTCAGCCCATAAGATGTGAACCTGACTGTACTGAACAGACACTATATGAGCCGCCTCCCCCGCAACCTCCCGTCCCCCTGTAGCCTTGCAAGTGCGAAGCTGCCACCACAAGCAGCACCCCACATGTGCCACACTAAGGTGATGGACAAACAAACATATAAATCTATCTATAGAGTGATTTTAATATGCGCTCAGACCTCACCTGGTTGCTTTGCAAGCTCCCACAGTTGGAGCACTGACTCAATTGGCTGCTCAGGTGGCGTATGCAAGACAATGGTGACTGACCCATTGATGCACAGAACACAGCCCATTATGCCAAAGAGGTTGAGCTTCTCGTTCAGGATGTAATGCGCAAGGACGGCACTGCAACAAACACAGGTGCAAAATCAGCTTAGAAGGTATGAGGCCAATGAGGGTGGTGACAGGTGAGAGTCACGAACACTATGGGATTGCAGGCAGCTCTAGATTGCATAGGATGGCTCCCATATGATGAGAACCAACACTAAGAAGTGGAAAGGAACTTCTGCAGGTCAAACTGAAGTTTGCCAAAAGGGAGTTGCAAGATGCAATCAACATTTAGAGTCCCAGTACTTCCAGGCTAACATACTTTATGGTTCAGCAACATATCTTAGGGGCCCTGCCAGTATTGTTGCTGTTTCCTCGTATTTCAGTACTGCTGCTCCTGCAAACGCAGCACTGCCCTCGTTTCACAAAACACATGCTTTGATATGACCCAGATTTTCAAATAGAGCGCATTCATACCAAGGTCCCTGATACCCCCGACTGCCTTGTACAACCCTTTCCAAAGAAGCAGGCCCTATAACGTGCTGCTGCTGCTTCCCGTCTGGTAGAGGGTGATTTTATTGCCTGAGTGCCGGTGTGACTTCTCGGGATTAATCTTTAGTGTGTCCTGTGGATCAAGTACATACACACACCTGATGATAATGCTGAGGGCTCCCATGGGAGTCACCAGCATTGCGGGTGCAAACGCATATGCAGCAAAGTTGGCCGCCTCTCCAACGATCATGAAGCTCATGCCTGCCCACCACACTGGCTCACACAGGTAGGAGAATCCGCCAGCACCTGCGTGCAGTGCCAAGTGCTGCTCAAATTGCTGCTTGCTGGGTCTGTGCTTTGCTCTGCCTCCCTTGCAGGCCTGTACCTGCCCTTATTCCAGTGGATCCAGCAACGCGAAGTCCCCTCTTCTTTATGATGAAGCTAGAGCCGATGAAGATGGAGGAACTTATTGCCAAGGCAAGGCCTATCGTCTGGTCTGACCACATTGCTACATGCGTAGCATCTTGATGCCGGCCGGCAGCTAGACTCTTTGCATCTTTAGACGCTGTTGCGGCTGCTTTTGAAAAGCGTTATGTGTGAGGACTCCGCCAGGTGGGACTCTGCTGGTCCACAACACCTGACTGGTCTAGGACTTCCGTCAGCTAGTTTGATCTGCTTATCTCGTTGAACTGTAAGGGTATACAGCTATCTCACGAGGGTATTTCAAGGAACAGAGGAAACTTGGGAAGACAGGACGTCGCGTTGGTTGGGGGACCAATACAACTGATGCCAGGATGCGGACTGCGAAGACTGGTACTGTCTTTGTCGTTTCTAAACAGTGTCTACTTCTGGTTCAATGCCGTTTTTGTGCTCATTGGCACCTCAGCTGTCTATGTCCCAGCTGTCTATGTCCCAGCTCAGGTTGCTCTGCTGTCGCACTAGCTGCGGTCACCCCGATGCAATACAGTTGCAGTACTTTGGACCCTGCTGGTCCTTCGCTTGTTCAAGGCATCAGTCAGTGCTGTAGGGCTGTGCACATATAGTTGATTTACGGGGGACGAGCCTGCCGCACACTGCAGTAAGACCTAGCCACGTCCACATGCATTCTGGCAACCCGCTTACTGTCTGGTTGATTGCTCTTGGACGGCAGCTAGCAACCAAGAAACCTCGTTACTGAAGTTTCGCCCTGTTTAGGCTGCACATGGCGCAACGGCGGCGCGCAATAACTCACTGTTCACCCATATGCTACTGAGCAACAGCAACAGCTTTCAGACGTGCACGGGCCAACCATGCCTCATAGAACACCTGCCAAACAGAGCCCAAGGACCACAATACAGTTAAGGTCAGCCCACTTTATACCCGTCAGTAAACGTAGCTCTGCCCGGACCCCCTGTCTCCTTTTCCCTGCCCCCCGCCTGAGGTACTGTTCAGCACTGATTCAAAAGCTACAGTCCATTCCCACACTAGGTTTCACCCCCAGCACCGCCTGCTGCCTGCGGCGGTACATGCTGCTGCTGCTGTTGCCCTGCCTGATCCTGCTGCTGCTGTTCTACCTGCTGCTTCCGAAGCCTTTTGACGCTTCTCCTCCTGCTTCGCCCAACACCTTTGCTCCCCCCCTTCTGCGATGCTGAGAGCCCCAACTCCTCAGAAAACAACACCTCCTCCTCCCGCTCCTGCTGCTGCCGCTTCTGACCTGCACGCACACCCACTCGCTGCTGCACATCCTGCTCCTGCTTTTGCTGCTGCTCCCCTTCCCCAAGTCCCATCTGCTGCACCTGATAATCCACATCCTCAAATGCGATAGCATACCCCTCAGAGAACACCTTATCATACGGGAAATGTGGCATCAATGGCAGGAAGTCCCCCCTAGCTTGCATCTCTCCTTCAAGCAACTGCTGCATGGCAGCCTCCCCTTCACCCGTAAGCTGCTGCTTCAGCCTCACTAGCCTTGCTTTGCTGCTGCTGCTGATGGCCCCAGTGGTTGCGCCAGTGATAGCTGCCAGTTTCATTAGCTCATACCGAGGTGCAAACCTCTCTTGGCAGTTGAGGATGTTGACCAGATCTTTGACCATGCCAGCCTGCAAAAGACACAGGAACAGAAAAAGGCACATACTCAGCAGAGACCCAGAGCATGATACAGACGCTAAACACCACCCCACAGGGCACACACACACGCCCAGGGCCCACCCAACACCCCCCCTGCCAGCACTGTGTATTATCAGAACAAAAGCACTTGCAAAACAACACCTACTTTGGCCCATACTGATCCTCCATGGGGTCCCATGCCCTGCCAGGCATCCGTACTCACGTAAATCGGTGCCTCAAATTGGTCAATCTTATGTGTCAAGCAAGTATGGCATTAGAAGACAAGCATTTACATAGCAAGACCGTCAACCATACCAGATAGGCACACTAGCTGCCTGGAAACCTAAGTCTGGCCAGAAAAGCATTTACAATGACATGGCTTGCCACCAGAGAGTCAAGTTTTCAAGATAATGGGGTAGCTCTGGCCCCGGTGACTTATTATGAACCAACAATGCAGGGGCGCCACAAGAGGGGAGGCCTTATCCGTCCATATGGTTACCGGCCACACTATAGTGCAACCACAGCAAACCAGCCGCCCCCCCTCTCTAGTACCTTCTGCCTGTAAATGAGCTGCTCTGACTCCTGTTCCTGGTGGTCTACCGCCAAGGAGGGGGTTCCATTCACTTCCAGCAGCCAGGGGTGCAGCTCAGAGTCAACCAGGTAATCCAGACCTAGCACCTGACACAGTACACAAACACAGAAGAAGCAAGCAGGGACGTGTCAGTTTGAGCGCTCTTGCCAACGGTTGGACGAACTCACAGGCATTGGCATTGTGCTCTTACACACAACATAACCCCCCAGGATGAGCACTGCGGTACCTGTGCGCGACAATGTTGTTTCCTAAGGACAACGCAGCAGGGAGACACATAATTAAGTGCTGCCATCCCAATTGCAACACAGCCGAATGCTTCTGACATGACATACTAGAGCAATGGATGCAGTCGCACCTGTGCAGCCTCCTTGCATGCAACCAACCCCAGCAGAAGTATTGGCCTACAGCAGGTGCCCACATGCAGCAACACCCCACAGCTTATCACCCCTACACATCCCAAGCAGCCCACCCCTTCATCCGCTGGAAGTATGTGGCATCCTCAGCAACATATGGTGTGGAGGAAGATCCCCTAGGGCGGCACAACCACTTATGTAGTGCCGCCTTCCAGATCTACCGTACATCGTGACGGCCACCAACACAGCCTTGCTCGGTTGCCATCGTACAAGAACCAGCAAAGCAAGCCCACCTTCCCATGCCACCATCCCGTCGTTCCGCAAACCTCCCTTCCCTGCACGTCCCCTCACATCGAAGCTGAACTACAGGGCATATTCAACAAAGAGCACTCCCAGAGCAATGAATCAATTAATCAAAACGCAAGACCAGCTCCCAGAGCAGCCACACTGTGTTTGCGCAGCACCACCTCATGGACGGCATCGACTATATGCTGCACAACACTTACAGAACCCACCTTCCAAACTCTTCACTCCCTTCCTACATTCCTGAGTCACTGCCACCCAACCCTCCTCTCCCTTCCCACCTCAAAACTGGGAGTTACGGGGCACCTTCAGCCATGCATCTTCAGCACAAGTTATTTCCATGGCTGCACACACCAGCCGTGCAGCATCGCCTTTCATAACTACATTCGCGCACCCACCAACACACTGACAATCTATGCTCAGCTTCCAGCATGCAGCGAGCCAGCAAAGAGGACAAGCATCCCCAACGCTCCCCTCCCCTCCCCTTGAGAGTCCGGTAAGTCCTCCTGCAAAGCAAGTGGCTTGAGACTTCTCCTTCACCCCCTCCCCCCCTTCCTGCTCACCTCAAAGCTGGAGTTATGTGGCATCTTCAGCCGTGCATCTTCAGCTCTGATTTCTCCTAGAGCAGCACAAACCACCCGTGCAGCACTATCCACCATCTTGTCCCATAGCTTCTGGTAGGCCTCAGCACCCAAGTGCTCCTGCAGCTGTGATAGCTCCCAGACCATACCATGTGCATTCTGTGCATAGTTGGTGACATGCCCCAGTGCTGTGCTGCCCTCACTGTCACTCAAGGAATCAGCATCGTAGCTGGAACAGCAGCAATGGCAAGGTAGCGGTATTGGTCTTCAATTGAGCCGTCATCCACAAACCCCAAGGTGTCAAGTACTTACACATAAAAGCAGCACTATAGCTGGTACAGGGCAACAATGAGACATCGGTAACGGGCTAGCAATGAAGTTCTGGCGATGAATCATATAATTATGGAGCCACCAGCCAGTTGGCATGGGTAACGTCAGGCAGGAAAGAAGGGCTCGACGCAGGAGCCATGCAGTGGACAAGCCCAAAATTGCTTGTCCCTTCAGTGGCCCCCAGCAGGCACATTGGCCGGCATGAACACCAAAGAACAGCAACTTTGCCTATAAATTAGTGTCCTGGAGCCATCATATCCGCCCATATTTATAATGCACCAGAGCACATGCCATTGCACCATGTTGAGCAACCTTTGTGCTGTTCCTGGTGCAGGTTTGTTAGCCCAAACTGACAGGCCATGCAGAGGACGAGCACGCACCACAGTTGGCTGCAGCTGGAGCATACTACAGATCCTGGCATGTAAGTGCTAACATCCTCGTTGTCTGTGTGCTTTGTGGCACCCAAGAGTGGCACTGCATAAACGTAAATGCATCCTTTGCACAGCCATACCGCATGTGCTCTGTACGAGAGATCCACCTCTAGCATCTCCAATGACAACATTAAGACGCTCTCCACTCTGCCACATGCAGTCTCTGAGCCTCACCTGTGGGTGCTGAAGAGAACCAGCCCCCTTGAATGCAAGTAGGCCCGCAGTGGCCGCACACCAGTGACTAGCAGCCACAACCTGATGCCAAACTTCCGCCCCTGCATAGAGCACAACAAGGGATGGGAACCAACAAAGAAGAGGAAGGGGAGCTTCAAAGGAAGCAGGCGGCCGCTCCAAGTTGCTGTAGGTTGGTCTTCCTATAACAAAAAGTATAAAGTTTTGACTCACTTTTAGCACAAGGGACATCCGCCCCTGCAAAGAGCACAACAAGGGATGGGAACAAAAAACAAAAATGAACAGCTTCAGCGGAAGCAGGTGGCCACCCCATCTTGGTGCAAGTTGATCCTCCAATAACAGGAAGCCTATTATTGCATTTCATGATATGGCATAGCAAAAAGTGCCATAGGCCTGGCACCTCAAACCCTCACAAAGAACAGCCAGGTGGAACAACAGGAAGTCAGAAAGCTTTGAATGACTCAGCACAAGGAACAGTAGGGAATAGGCATGCAAAGGACGGAGAAGACGCCAAAACAATAGGACAAATACCCTCTGAATGCACCTGCCACAGTGGAGGAGGACACGCAGCTTTTGTGAAAGGAAAACTCTAATGACCAACACAGCGCAGTGCATGCAGGACTCTTTGCTCACCTGCACCAGCAAGGGGTCAGCCACATAACGTTGAGCCACCACGTAGGGACGGGCGGGGGGGACCCTACAAAAACAGCAGGAGGCAAAGCAGCAGCAATCATTCCCTTAATCAGCCTTCCCAATGAAAAGCAAGCAAGCATGTGTGTCACAGCTTCTGTTTTGAAAGCAACGCAACTTAATTGGTACAGCCACTGCTTCCCAATCCCTGCCACAGCAATTTGCAACCTCAGTGAACTTCCACAAGCCTGCTGCATAACGTGTGACCCCTCCTCTCTCCCACCCCCCAGCATGTGCCCTACCCCCCTGCCTGCACTGAAGCCATATCAAGTCCCGCTACCCACCTCGGCTTCAGAGCTTTATTATACGCCTCCTCCCCTGGTAGTAAGCACAACCCCTTGCCCAAGTGTTGTGGGGTTTTGAGCATCCATGGCCCCGGGTCCTGCCCTGCTGCTGCTGCTTCACTCAACCACTGCCTCCAGCGCAGGATGTCAGCAGGCAGGGAGAAGGTCAGAGGGACCAGGTCAAAGGCCGCTGGACCATAAGCTGCCTCTAAAGTTGCTGCTAAACGGCGCTACAGACGGAAAAGCAAAGGCAGAAGGGAGTAGTCAGATCCATTACTGGGTGCAGTATAGGGAGAAAAGGGTGTGGATGCTGCCGCCGGCTGGGCTGCACATAGTACTTTTATGCCCCTGGCCGGGGCATGGGGTAACACATCTGTACTTTAAGCGTGTCTGGAGCTCTGTTACTTGTGTCATCATCCACTATGGTGCCAAGTACAAAGCTGATTGCTACATATGCAAGTCTGCCAGGCACACAGGGTGATGGGGTGACCAGTGAGAAGATGATGATCTGACATCGATTACCAGTTACCAGGTGGCCCCATCAAAGCAGGGCGCGGTGGGGGCAGCGCCACCCACAAGGAGCCAACTTAGGCTCCAACGGCATACTCAACTTCTTGTCCAAGACTGACACAATGGCTGCCACCAGCCCACCCTAAATCCCTTATATCAGGAACATTGGCTCAGTGCAATGTAGCAATGACAGAAGGGCAGCGTGCAGCATGCATAAGGAAACGTCTGCCACCACTAGCAGCAAGAAGAGTATGCACAAGTTAGCAACAGGCACCAACAACGAGGACAAAAGCCAAAGCCAGCCAACGCGAACAGCAATGTATCAAAAGCAGTGCCGGAACAGCAGCACTGCCACCACCGGGCACCACGTCTCCTGCCAAGCATCCATCACACCCTTCACGCACCTTCTTTGTTAGGCAAAACATGCCGGGTATGGCAGAGACCAGCTGGCCAGGTTTCAGGGCCGGTGCTGCTTTGAGTGCTGTGCGTGCAGGGGACCAAAGGAGGTCCCAATCTGACCCTCGCTGGTAGCCCAAGGGACCAGGTATGGGAGCAGCTTTGGGGTAGCCACCTGTCCTCACGCCTCCTGTGGAGCATGTGTGCAAGGGAGTAACACGCTTTAGCTCAGGTTTGTACTGTACAGAGAAGGTAAGCACCAACATGCAATGGTTAACTCTACTGTATGTGCGTGGAGCAACGCAGCTATAGACAGCCAGATGGGCGTTCCTGTGGTTCTTGTATTTACGGAGATGCTTGCACTTACTTGCTGCGTGAGATACCATTTGCTTCAGGTCAAGATATGATATGGGCATTCTGTGTCTGTGGGCAATTCTACCATCGGTTGTGTGGCTTCCTGAATGTGATCAGGAGCCTTGCGTTGATGGCCTGGGTTTGTTCGGCCAGTGGCATAGCTGCTCTTGGGTTTTAACTGATTGATTGATTGATTCTGTCATGGTCGCCTAGATTGCGATCCAGTTGCAAGTGCATGTGTGATCTACTATGAGCGTGATCCATCATGAACTTAAGACTGCTGCAGCTTTGTCTCTAGCTGCCAGGCATGTATGCAAAATGCTGGTGGCCCAAGAGGGGCTTGACCTGGCAAATGTGCAAGTAGAGTAGAGACCAGAGTACACATAGACGCTCTGAGCTTCTTCAGCCCCAGGTCTATTTCGAACTGTAGAACACTGCTGCCTAAGGTCTCCTCCAAACCCTACCACACTGCCTCCTATAGGCAGCTCAAACGTATGTTTACACTTATAATTATCGAGCAGCCTATGCAGCTTAGTATGCATTCGGACTCGTTTAGGTCAGGGGGAGGCAGGGAAGGGGAGATAACGGCCAGGCATAACGCACACGAGTGGAAGTGCTTTCAGAATTAGCAGTGTAAGAAAGTTCTCAGGTCTACTTGTATTCGCCTCGCTTGAATTCGCAGCCCTCTAGCTCTCTATTACTCGCCCTTACTCAACACACCACACTAATAAACCCGGTTGGAGTCATGCTAGGGTGCTGCACGGCCCAGAGGGCAGTGCAGTGGTCTCTCTTAACAAACGTATGTCAACAAATGGCACTCTATGTATTGCTATGGCGCTTGACCTCCAAAATTAGGTTGGCCAAAGTAACCCACCTGCCGCAAAGAGTGCTGACTGTACCAGGCACTTGTCGCCGGAGCCCTTAAACCGCCTCTCATCATGCCAGAACCTGAACTTCCCAGAACCCTTCTCCCTAGCTGTTGCTGGTGCCTAGGGAAAAGAGGATGCAGGCAGGTGTGAGTGGGTTGTCTCAGATGGTGCACTATCAGGGATTATGCTGCAGGACTGCGATCTCCTACAACCTGGCTGAGAGGTTGTTCTGAATGTGGCTTTCCCATTTGCAGGGAGAGAAGAGAAGGTATCGGAAACAGTTCATGGTTCGTACTGGTCTGACGTGCACTGTACGGTTCTCAAGCACATGTCTGAGCTGGTGTGTCTATCTGTGCATGGAAAAAACAGTATGCTGTGCTGATCAACCCTCTTCTGCCATGGTCGGCTCATCACTTATAAGAGCAGATCTTTATGCTGATAGTGCAAGACCGCGCTTTAAAGCCACAGGCACGTGAGCTGAATACATAACTTAGCTCTTGCTATAGAGTACCTGGTCGTCTGCTTGAAGCTGCACGGGCCCAACTGCAGACTGGGGGTGCTTGCCAACTTCAACCCTAGCTGGCATGGCACGCCTTCGTACTGATATCAAGCTGCTTTTCCGTATGGAACTACCGACTAGAGAGCCCCTGGACACAGCACGGTGATTCACAGAGCATGAGAAATGCCGCCAGGACTGCTTGCACTGGGCAGGATGACTGGGCGACCAACCCATACCGGCGCATCTTTCAATGACACGGTTCTTCAAATTCCATATCTACTAGACGTATACGAGTGTAAGGGCACAGTCAAGTCTAGATGCCATACCTAGCCGGCAAGCAAAGCAAGAAACGCCATGGGGTCCTCTGAAACCAACTTACTACAAGCCCGTACTTTGGCTAGTTCGACAGTCACATAGCGTTAACGATGCCACGCGATCGCTTGGAGGGATCTTGCTTGCTTTGCACCCTCCCGCCCACCGCTTGAACGGTACTCTCACTCGGCATCGGAGTCCGGCACCAGTCACACCCCATGAAGTCACCACCTGCAAGAAGTTGCGAACACACGGAATTCTGACTGCGCCCATGCTCAAGCTTCCGTACTGTTGATACAATGCGAGATGTTTATCCTTTGGGAGACTTTCTTATCGAAAGCTTTCTCCTTCTTTCTTTGCTTTCGGTTCCGACAAAGAACGATCAGTTCTGCTTTATACCGTGAGCAGTTGATATCTCTTGCTTGTAAAATAAGAGATTCTATACTGCTAAATGCCCTTGTAGGACAGTTTCACACCTGGTGGGCATTTCGTGTGACAGCAGTTGCATGCGCCTTCAATAGTGCTTCGACACCGGCACTAGAAGCCCGGTAAAAGCGCTGTAGGCTACTTTCTGACCGGAGTCGGGTGGTTTGTTCACAAACTGTGCCTGGCAAGCAAGGGCGTTGGCCCGTCCCCACGAGCTGGGCCATGCATTTTCGTCCCCTGCGCGGCAGTTGCGTTGGTGCAGACAAGTCTTGTGGAGTTAGCAGCTCCCGCGTCGCTGCCCGTCTTTTGAAGATTACAGGCCGATGCGTTGCCCCTCACGCTACGTCAACCGCTGGGCCTACATGCTTAAATTATGAAGACCATGGGACCTATAAGACCTACAAGGGCAGCTGTAGCATGGGACTGTTTCCGCTCGCCCTTCTGCTGCCTGCTCAGTCTCCATTGGTCACGAAGCGCAATAACATCTTACCCCGTACCACTGCTAGCTCCTTTGCTGGCCGCAGCAGCAGTGAACACTTTGGTTCTGCAGACAGCAGCAGCAGCAGCGACGACCGTCTTCCTGAACCTCAACCAGCATGTTGGTCCCCTATGGCAGCAGCTGTAGCAGCAACATCCATCACTCCAGACGAGCCCCAACATCCTGATGATGCAAGGGGTCTGGAAGCAGCACAACAGCCATCAAGCTCAGCCACAACCAGTGCCCCCACTGATGCAGAAGACTCTGCTTCGGAACGAGATGATGAGGAGCATCAGGCCGAGGAACTAGTGAGGGAGCTCCTGGAGCACCCCAAGGATGTTGAGGAGAGACTGTTGAACGCAGCCACCAAGAACCCCAGGATGAGTGTAAACTTGGAGTACATCGACGCTATAGTGAATGCCATCACACACCCAGAAGTCGGTAAGAAGGGATATAGGCATTAGCGGCTGGTATACGTATTAGCCTACTGGGGGGTGCAGTTGGAGAATAATGATAGCTTGGTAAGTACAAGGGGGTCGTTTATGTGTACCCGCCTATATGGTGTAAGACCGGGCATGAAGGGTACTTGGACCTGGCTGGAATGAGACGGCACTTTGGGTCATTTCACGAGCCGCTATGGAGGTTACTAAACTCAACATGATGCAGAAATTACGGCGCTGGTGTTCATGCTGCACCTCTTTGCAAAGTGCCTCTGCATAACGCATGCGCAGCCATAACTTCATATCTGAAAGGTCAAAGTAAGTGTGTGGCGATTGAGGTGCTTTGCTTGCCGTCTTGGCTGTTTGTCACAACGCAAGCGATGGGGAGTGGTCTGAGTATGGCCCTTACTATGTTGCTGCAGGCACCAAGGGCCATGATCCCTCGATACAGGAGACTCCCAGCAAGTCCTAGCCTTTTGCTCAAAGCGAGTGATCAGGGTGCGAGGGTCTGCTTGACAGTGGCAGAGCTAGCTGATGTGGGAAGGTGGGTGTTGACTAGTGATAGCCAAAAGACAGCAGTGCCACCATGTTGGTTGGACTGCATGTTTTCAATGGTATCATCAGCAATTATTACTCTACACTTCATTATATGGGCTGCAATGTTGGCTTATGTTGTTCCTGAGCCGTACGCTTCTCTCAGGAATGGTTGATAAGTCTGCAAAAAGTGATCCATACTGAGATGCACTGTCGGCTTGATTTAGGCGGTGGCAGCAGCCGGCTCCCAGCCATGTGCGTGGGGTGATTTTGCGGTGTTTAGGACAGACCTTCATGGTATACCAGCACTTAGTACGTTGGCAGCAGTGGCGTATGTTGTGGTTATGAGTTGCATCCTATGGTTGTGGGTCATCTTGGTTAATCTTTTAAGTCAACCATATTATTGGTTACATAGGTAGCCGGGTTTGCCAGCTGTATGTGTGTGAGATAGATCACTGTACAGCCCTTGGACCGTGCAGCACCCGCCACATGACTTCAACCAGCTGTATGCCAGCTGTATATATGATGGTTATGTCCGTGCTGCTGCTGTATGTTTGCTACCTGTCCCCTGCTGCTGCTTATCGTCAGCAGCAGCGGCAGCATGTAATACTTGACTGGCTATGCTCCCGCCCATGTTGTGTAGCGTGTTTATTGACTCAAGAGAACTCAGCTGATACCATCCTGCTTGGCTAGCATCATGCACAGCCAATGTCCGGGACTTGAACTCAATCTTCAACCACGAGATTTTTTACAAAGCAGGACCTGTCCACCAACATCCCTTGAGCCATGACAAGGCTCTGCCAAGGCTGCCCCAAGCCCTCAGCATATATACTCTCACAAATGGTTTCAACAAAGTGATTGCGGTCTTGTCACTGGGGCTGCATGGCTGCAAAATCACCTTGTGATATGCTCATCCACACAACACATTTCGGCACAACAGCGCCTGCTGTTTTTATAATGACTGATGTTGTACATGACCCTGCCCCCACGGAAGAGCAGTATGCACAAGGACCATCAACAATGCTGGCACGCAGCCCACAGTACCCCTATGATACAGAGTTCTGCGCATAGGAGGCACTTTCCAACAAGCACGCCAGCACCCAGTTTCGCATTTCTGCCAGCAGTCTGAATCACAGGCAAAACATTACCCCTGCTGCGTCTGCTGCTGCTGCTTGCCAAGCTTGCCCAGGAAGCCCCTCATATCAAACTCACTTTCATACTGACTATCGTCCCATAGATCTCCCATGTTCTGCAACATCTGCGCCAGCCCGCTCTTGCCACTCTTTGCTGCTCCTTCCTGCCCTGCCGCCCCACCTTGCTGCCCGCCAGGTGCACCAGGTGCAGCAAACAGATCCAGCAGCTGTGAAGTGTCCATCGTCTTCATACTCATGTTGTCCTCATTGACCACAGTGTTTGCTACATCCAGCTTGAACTGCTGCAGCCCCATGATGCGCTCTTCTAGGGTGTCCCGCATCAATAAGCGGTACACGTTGACAGTACGAGTCTGCCCAAGGCGATGTGCACGATCCATGGCTTGCAGGTCTTTCATAGGGTTCCAGTCATGCTCGAGGAACACCACAGTGTCAGCACTAGTGAGGTTCAGGCCAAGCCCACCCACGTGTGTTGTCAAGAGCAGCACCTGCAGCAGGTAACAAAAGATAGGGCGGCAACAGTTAGATTAACATAAGACAGCCCTTACAGCAAGCGGTGGCCAGTCCACAGGTTCAATAGCATGCATATGTTGCCTTGAGGACACTGCCAGTGGTTACGAATGCAAGAAACAATCGAGCAGCAGAGGAAGTAAGCTGATCTGCTATGGAAGCCAGCTGCACCAGCATCCCCAGTCTTGATGTCCTGCCCTGCCTAATAAAGACCCTGCACTGACTGTCACGTGTCATATATGGCACTGTCGTTTCCGGACATACCAAGCCCCTCATGGCCGTGCCTCCCCATCGAGCCAAATGCATCCTGCACACCAAGGGAGGCATCAAGCTTACTAATGTGCAGTCACACCACCCGCTCAGGCAGGGTGGAGAAGTGAGTACGAAGCCCCTCATGCATTTCCCCATTGAGCTAGCTGCTCTGTCCTTCCATGTCACTACATCTGTGAGGTGCCATAGAAATAATTGACAGAGCATCTCAAGCTGTTACAAACACAGCAAGGTGATACAGAATACGGTTTGTCTTCGGCTTGCAACCATACCAATAACAACACATGCCTAGACATAACCTTTGCACATGATAGGATTATAGGAAGCTTCGACTAATGATACCCCCCATCCTTTAGTAATCGTTCCCCCATCCTTTAACAATCGTTCCCATGCTGTGGCTAGGACAGCATGTCAACATACCGTATGAAATGACTTTCCACACAGACAACAGGTCTGTCAAAGCAACCAAACACGGGCATCATTGCATGTCCTAGTCCCCATCATTGCATGTCCTAGTCCCCATCATTGCATGTCCTAGTCCCCATCATTGCATGTCCTAGTCCCCATCACCAACCCTTCCTGCGACTCTCACCTGAATGGTCGGGTCTGCATTGAACTGCTGCACCACAGCAAAGCGCTGTGAAGCCTCTGTCCCTCCATCCAGCCGCAGGTAACTGATCCCAAAGGGCCTCAGCAGATCCCTCTCCGCCATATCCAGCATCTGCTTCAGCTGTGCAAACACCAGCACCCGGTGACCACTGTCAGAAGAACCTCCCATCCCATCCACATCCTCTGCTGCTGAGCTGCTGCCGCTTCCGAGTGAGCCAGCCCCACCTTCTATAAGCCCGCACTGCACAAAGATGTCCCGAAGGGCTAGCAGCTTTGGGCACTGGTCCAAGGAGCAAAGCTGTGACTGTGCTGCAGCCAGGCTGTCTGCCTTCAGGACTTGCTTGGCTGCTTGCACGTGAGCAGGAACCTGCAGGGATATAGAGCCAGTACTTGAAGGGAGGCCCCACACTCAATCAGTGAGCAGCATCTCCCAGAAGGTTTATAACATGGCGTTATGACCTTGTCATGTGATTGGACCATAACTGGAATGGTCCTGTGCCATTCCGCTGCAGCATCACATATAGAAACTCAGTTTTCCCTACTTACCGTCCTTAGACCCTTAGCAGCAATAAGCAGACCCTACTCCTTAAAAGCATATACCTCTACATCAAAACTTATCACCTGCATCAAGAGAATAAGTTCCACATCCGGTCCCTGCCCACCAATCATGTTCACCTAGCAGGAGACCTGCCTAGTCTCTGGCAACCCAATACACATCACAGCTCTAAAGCCCATGTTTACCGATAGCCTATGAGATCCTTTCATTTTTCCGTCCTTGCCCCCTGATAAACCCCCTCACCTGCCAATCAAGCGCCATAGCAGGGTGGCTGCACAGCTTCCTCAAGTACATCAAGGCGGACAACACATTCCCAGGCACCTTCTCTCCTCCGCCCGCCCCCTTCCCAGCCCCACCGCTCCCCTCCGCTGCTCCAGCTGATGACCCCTTCAGCACCCCTGCCACTTCACTAAGGGCCTGACTAGAAGCAAAGTCCTCGTAGAGCTGCCGCTGGAAGAGTGTGAGCTCACAGGATATATCAGTTATGATCTTGGGGGGCAGGTCAGACAGGACTTGCTGCTTCGTGCGCCGCAGAACAAAGGGCATGACTTGCTTGTGTAGGGCGTCCAGGGCGAGTAAGCCCGCATCTGCCTCTCTGCTGCCCTTCTTGCTGTACCGGGCTGCATGCACAGCGCGCCCGTAGCGTGCTTGGAACGCTTGCTCACCTGGCGCAAGAAATAACAGCAGCAGCAGTAGTAATGACATTGAGTACACAGCGATGGTAAGTATACATCGCATGAAAGAATCAAAGTTGGTACTGAGACCAGCACCCATGTCGTGTCCAGGCTGCAATGGGCTGGTGGGAGGTCTTGCTGTGCACCATCAAACGCTTTCACTTAGCGCACGCAGAAGCATCACCTAAGATCTAAAGCCTGGGTGAGCGAAGTACAGATAGGCTACCATTTTATTCACTGCAGCCTTGCTTTCATGTTCTCCCCACTGGCACCAGACTGGGCAGCTCCAGCATGTTTTAAGAAAGCCCGTGCAATACTGGATGAGCATTTTCCACACACAAAAAGACAAGCCTTCCATAGTCAAAAGCGAGCCTGCATGGCATCTTGTGCAACAAACCAACCCATACGTCTGAGAGCTGCTATGAAGCCTGTCAATAACCCCATCAGTATCCCTTTGGCCCTGCACCCCTGTCCGCTCCTTCCCATACTTACTTCCTAGGAACCCAGGCATCAGGAAGTCAAACAAACTCCACAGCTCTAAAGCATTGTTCTGGATAGGCGTCCCACTCAAGATGAGCCGGTGCTGCGCCACCAGCTTCTTGACTGCTTGTGCTACCTTGCTCTTGGTACTCCTGATAACATGCCCCTCGTCTAGTATTACATAATCCCACGCCACGCTGACTGCCCACTCTACATCTGTCCTAAGTGCGTCGTAGCTGATGATGGCCACCTGGTGCTTTGGGAGCCGCTTCTGTGCTTTCGCACGGTCAGCAGGCGTGCCTAGTATTGGCAAGGGCGACAGCACACCAGGCCCCACGTACTTCTCAATCTCATGTGCCCAATGTGCCACTAGGGTGGACGGACACACAACTAAGGATGGTAGAAGACCCTGACCCGCTGCTGCTGCGAGCGCTGCTGCAGCCGTAACCGGAGCACCAGGAGCAGCAGCGCTGCCAGCACCTGTTGCCGCAGTTTCTGCTTTGAGCTGTGCTGCTGCCTGTTCTGCTAGACTGCATGCTATAATGCTTGTGGCCTGCAGAGTCTTTCCTAAGCCCATATCATCTGCTAGAACACCATGCAGCCCAAATCTGTGTAGGAAAGCCAGCCAGTTGATGCCCTCTTGCTGATAATGGCGGAGAGTAACCTGCAATTAAACCACAGGGACGACAGCAGGGACATCATTGGCACTGCCTTATCATGCAACATTTCTAACAATCATCGCATGTGACGACGCTCAATTTGCTTCTGTTGGCAAACACAGATGCAGGGGTGGTTGCATACAGGACACTGAGGCAGGACTGCATTCTCACCTCACATAACCTTATTATGTTGCCAGGGATGAGAGCAAGAGAACACCGAGGTGCCTGGGCATCCCCGCTTTATCTCCTAAAGGGCCAATCCTTTGGATAATTCCATGCTCCATCCATTTCTCAAAAGCTTGCCTTGCTTCACATAAATATGTCAATATAGGGAAAGTATATAAAGTGAAACACCAGTAAGGACTGATTAGCTGCAACCTGGAGGTTGGTACAGGTGATCAAAGCAGGAGGGAGTGCAACACGTATAGCAGGGGTCTGTCATGCAGTGCTGGAATGAAAAACGGCAGGATGCAGCCAACCAAGCCACCTGCAGCCCATCATTTGCCTGCGATCCATTCCATTGTTGCAGCATGTTTACCTCTGATCAAGTACAGAGATTACCATGACATAACCCCACCAATGCTGCTCCAAACCATTCCCTGTCCCATGCATGCTGACATCCCCCAACTTACACTGAGCCGCACAGGCAGTTCGTAGTCCTCCACCTTCTTGCTATCCAGTAGCTGCGACAGAAACTCCCTGTCTCGCTCGCACACTTGCCGCTGCTGCTCATCCAACCCACCAGGCAGCGGGCACCCGTGAGCAAGCGGCAGCAGAGCTATCAACCTCCCAAAGCACTGCGCTGCCTTCTTCCGCACACCTACTAACGGATCGCTCATGCGCCGCAACAAGGGCACGGTCATGAGCACCACAAAGGGTACAAGCTGCATCCCGAGTTCATTGACGAGCTGTGCTGTTGCTTCCACTGCTCCTAGGCGGCAGGGGTCTGGTGAGGTGCCTTCTAGCAGGGGTAACAGGTGGCGCAGGAGAACGGGCAGGACTTGGGCAGGCTGTGCTGCTGCCAAGGTACCAGCACACCTGACAAAGGGCAAAACACTTTAATTAGGGCCGATGATCCCATACGCTGATTGAAGGGCATTCACTAGTATTAGGCAACATATCACGGGAACTTTCATACAGGGTGAATACGCGTGTATAAGTGACCCACGTTTTGGCAAAGGGTAAACACAGCCGACAACATAAGTACCTTTTAAACAACTTTAAGACAGGTAACCCCTGTCCGCAGCATTCATTAAGACTGCATCAGCTTCACAGCCCTGGCCATGAGTGGCAGCCCTGCTGTCCATTGACAGAGCTGTGCTGGCTGCACTGGCAATGGCTGGCATTACTAACCAACCGAACCGGCTGTAGACTTCTCCCTTTGTGACACTGCAGCCTAGAACGCGTCTTACCTCGCTGCAGCAAGACGTACTGCTCCGTTGCTGTGTGCCAAGCATGCAGTAACCCCTGGCAACAGCAAGAGCCCTTGAGGTAGCAGCTGCACATGCAAGCAAGGGACCACCGCCTTCACAATCTGCAAGGCATTTACCACCGCCTGTGGTTCTGCCTCTGCCGCCGCTGCCCCTGCTACTCCCCCTGGCTCCTCCTTGATCTCCTGCTTGACCTCCTGTTTGACAATCACCCCAGCAGATGCTCCAGGCTCCTCCTTAACCATCCCAACCCCACCACCTCCACCTGCCCCTGCTGCTGCTGCTGCTGCTGCTTGGCTCGTGGTGTAAGCAGATATTGCTCCTGCCATAAGCTCCCAAAGTATAGGACAGAGCGTGAAAAGCTGCGACCCGAGCCGCTGGCAGATAGCTGCTAATGCAAACTCTGCACCCCTCCGCGCCATGGCTGGGACTGTAAGGTCTGCCTGCTCCGCTGCTGCTGCCGTGGCTGCTTCAACTGCGCTGGACACAGCTCCTGCCAAGGGTTTGTCACTGCTAGTGGCTGTGAAGCTGCTGCTGGGTCCAGCAAGCTTGTTTGACTGCCTCCGCTCTTCAAGAGCGTCTTCGTACCTGTTCACAGCAAACAATGTGCATCGGCTTTCGTACTGAGAGGTGCAATGTTTCTGGTTTGCGGGAAAACATGGCAGAAGCTTCAAGCACTGGGAATCTGAAGCAGAGATGCATAGCCAGCGGCTATTGAAAGCTGGGTCTGACACATCGCCCTCACCCTTCACTCACTAATGGACACGCCGACAAAGATGTTAAGCCGAGAAGCAAGGAGCACTTTCTCTGGCAACAAGACGAGGTCCGGCCTCCTGTTGGCATGACCCAGTGCTCTTCTCGATTAGCCCAGCAATACTTGGGTACAGAACTGGCGATGCAGTACAGGTGGGAGGGCTCTCAGCCAGTTACAGTATCCCAAATCTCCACCCCTGCCCAAAAGCAGTGACTAAAGAAAGGCGGCAGTTGGCTAACCCGTGCTCCTCACCTAGACTCTTCTGCAGCACATGGTGTCTCCTCCGGGTCTCCTACTGCCATGCTACAGATGTTCTTGAGTACCTGCGCCACCCACGGTACAGGAGGTGACTGCATGCCACTGGATCATGCAAGGCAATCATGAGAGTGGTACTGCATTTCGCCGCAACAGTCCACAGGCAAAGCTGTGTATCCATCAGCTGTATTGAGGCATCTATACAACCACCTTCCCCAGCAATGCTTAAAGCAGCACAATAATCTGCATAACCAGAGTTCATAGCCAATGGTCCATTCAACATCTCATGCCCTTGCATTCCCATCACATGTGGCCATATCCGATCCAGCGCTCAAAGCACTACTGCATAGCACTTGCTCATCTATTCCCAATGGCGCAGTTACCTTACATGTTGACGCTGGCTCGTGTATTGTACAGATTTGTCATGGCCTACCTTATCATTTGGGCAGGGTGTCCTTGAGGCGCAGCACATCAGCAGCTCTGCAATGGACTCTGCTGCCACCCGCTGCAGTCCAGGGCTTGGATCAGAGCGAAGCGCCAGCATGATGTTTGGGATGATCAGGTTCAGCTTGGGAGGCAGCTTGCCAGACAGCACTAAAGCTCCCGCCAGAGCATTGCAGGTGGAGCAGTGCAGGAAGAGCTGTAGGGTCTGCACGACAATGATTACAACGTTTCAAAGAAGAGCACTTAAAAGGGCATGTATGCTGTAAGGACAACAGCTTATGGGGGGCGCTTGGCTCATTGCAGTGTCTTCCAAGCTGCCTGTCCAGTCCTGAAGCAAAAACCATCACAGCATCCACAATTTCATCAACCCCTCAACCGCTATTACCAGACCAGCACAGGTGTGCTTCACAGCTGCCAGACATTGAGCACATTTGAAATTCCACTAGAATACATGAAGTACTAAGGGCTTCACAGATTCCAGTACGCGATCGATACCCTCGCTATTGCTGCCCCGACAGTGGAGCTTACAAGCAGCAGGATAAAGAACATCTGAATATGGGTTGATATGTTTACTTCCTCACCACACCTGTAGCTGGTGCGCTGTTCCCAGCACTGCTGCCTTGAGGGCTGGCACCGGCCCCACCTCAGCTGCTGGTGGCACAGTGGCCATCATGGCAATGGCACCCTCACTGCTGACCTTGTCAACTGGCAGGTCGTTGGGGGTCAGAATCTTCCAGTTTGCCTGCAGGAAGCAGCAACGCTTCGGAATTGACACACCCGTCTGCAGCTGGACATTAGGTATCTTATGGCCCATGTGTTGCAGCATAAGAAGCAACACCGCACACCGTAGTCCTATTGGACCAGGATAGGAGATGCTCCATTGCTGAGATGCCGCATTACTTATCCTTGCACTGAAACCATGCAGCCTAGAGGAACATCTGGAATGATACCAGAATCCGACTGCAACCCATTTTGTTTTATAACGCACGGCAGCATTATAACTCACAGATACAATACAATGGATAGATGCAAGGCTGAATAAAGACACCCAAACATCTCCTCCCATAGGACGCTGGTCAGAACCACAAACGATCTATAGCAACCATTGCAATCCTCCCTACTCCCAAGCGCTGCCTGTCCTCCAACAAAGTCACAATTCATCATAACAAGATACCATTATCAGGACCTGTCAGGACCTGAACCCTACCCCTTTCTGTGCCCGACCTTACCGTAAGGCAGGCATGCAGCAGCGCCACGAGCTCCTTCCTCAGTCTGCCATACAACGCCAGCACCTCGGAATATGGATCTAGGCTTGGAGGTGAAGGTGTACACGGCGATGGCACAGCTAAGCACTCCAAGCAGCGTTGCAGCAGCTGCTCAGGCACCAACTGAAGCACTGCTGCTGTCAAGGAAGTTGCAGGGGGCTGCTGCTGCTGCTGGGAAGCTGCATTTCCACCCTCACCACTACCACCGCCGTTGGTCGCTTCTGAAGCTTCGTCCATGTGGCCTCCACTCGTGCCATTGGCAACGGATGCCTGCTGCTGCTGCTGTTGTTGTTGTGATGCCTGTATTAGGTCCTTGTGGAGCAACTTAACCCAATTGCACATGGTGAGGCCCATGAGCAGTCGGCTGGTGGCAGAGGGGAGCATGAGCTGCTGGTACATCAGGGGTGCCATTAGCTGCTGGCTCTGCAACAATTTAAAGACGTACACATCTCATTACGCATAGAAGCGGACAGCAACAAAGGTCGCGCAACAACATGCCTTTGCAAAACGACGGCATTGATTAACTCATTACTATTTCAAACAGCTTGACCAGACATAGTCATGTATGTGCTTGCAGTTGAATTGATGCAACTTTCCGCCCACAGCAGATCCTAGGTCAGATAATATCACGGGGTGCAAGTTTGCACATAGGACTGGGCACACCCTGCACTTGAACACTGTGAAAGCTGCAAAACCGCATACATACCAGAACAACCATCTTAGTGGTCAAGGGCTTCCCTCTGAATATGGCCATTGCTCAATGGATGTTGCTGAAAACATTTAGTAAAGGCACTTGCCTTAAATACCTTTCCAGCTCCCCAGCTGCAATTACAAACACTCCATTGGGGGGTTCCATTCCAGCCTCCAAGCCAAACATTCACCCTCCGCCCAAGCCATCCACTGCTACCCACCTCTTTTTTTACCTGCTTTTCACCCTTACACCCTTCTATTTTCCGACCCTCCTTACAACCCCTGCATCCTTACCCACTCCCCTCCTTTCCCCTTTTCCCTCCTTTCCTCTTTTCCAATTCACCAAGCCTCACCTGCGGTCCCAACTTGTGGCATAAGCTCCCCAAAGCCTCTGCTGCTGCCAAACGCATCTTCACCACTGCCTCCTGCCCCCTGCTGCCCACCACCTGCTCAGGGTCATACCCACCAGCACCACCTCCACCACTGCTGATAGCACCTGAACCACCAGCAGCAGCCAAACCAGCATCAGACGCTTGACTGCTGCCACTGCCCATGGGCTGGAGGTCAGCACTGCTTTCTAGGCGCGCTCTCTTGGTTGGGCGGGCTACGAGACCTTCATCAATAGCTTCAGACATTGGCAGCAGCTCTTTGCCCTCTGGCACGAGGAGTAGCTTGGTATCCATGCTTTGGCCGAGGGGTGTAGCTGCAAGCACCATCATGGATTGGATGTCTGCAACGCTAAGCACCTGTCAGCAACAAAGATGCAGGCAGCTCAGAAAACATATCACTGCTTGAGAAGAGGTTACCAGACAATGCTAGACAAAAGCATGTTCTTTTCAAGCCGACCCCTCCCCTGGATTGCTATCGCTGTATCCATTCTGCACCGGTCTGTGGCGGATGAAGCAGGCAACGACTGTGTAGCGTGAATACTAGAGCTGCACCTGTTGCTGCCGGGCACTTGCAAACAACCCCGTCATCAACATGGCATTTCTCACTCAGGCACATGCAATAGCCTGCAGGTGCCCACCTGCAAATGAGATGTTGCCATTCGCAGACATCAAAACTCAGAAAAGGACTCCTTCGACTTCAGGGAAACTTGCAGGTTGCCGCCCCAGACTGTTACAGAATGGTCCCAACACTGTAATGCATGATGTGCGCCTCACAGAAGACAGCCTCTTCCCCTCCCTCCCCACATCACTACGCCTCACCTTTGCTAATGTTGCAGCGTTGCTGACTGCCAGCAGCTCCCTCCAGGTCCTCAAAGCCAAGCCCCGCAGCTTCTCATCACCTTCCGTCAACACCTGCTGATACACCAGACGCAAACACGCACCCAACACAGGCTCCAACCACACCCCCTCCCCTCCAGCTCCTGCACTGCTGCTTGCTGCTGCACGGTGAACACCACCATCCCCACTTCTGCTACTGCTGCCGGCGAGAACGAGCCGCTGCAGGCATGTCATGCTAGCCTGCCGCACAGAATACATCTGGTGGCTCAGGTAGGGCCACAGCCAAGGCAGCCTGTGCTTGGCAAGCTCTGGGTTTGCCTGGAACTGCGCTGGGGGGCTGTACAGCGCAGCCAGAAGCGCTAAACTGCTGCTGATCGCTACAGATAGCTCATCCATATGCTGCAAAAGGCGCCATAGGATGTCCCGAAGCTGCACCACCACCTGCTCATCCATCTGCAAGAGCAGAGACGCCATAGGCACCAACGCATCTGCTGCTGCTGCTTGTACACTGTCCTCGCTGTCCTTCAAGCCCTCCAGCAATGCAGGAAGTGCAAGAGGCATGAGCTCTTCTGCAGCTTCTGGGCGGGATGCAAGCAGGTACTTGAGCCCAGTGAAGCCCCCATGACGTACATGCCATTGCCGGGTGGTGACGCCCCACTGGTACATGTCCAATAGCAGCTGCAGCACCTTCTTGAGGGAGGGGATGTCCAGGGGCTGCAGGGCGGAGCCTAAGGCCTGAGCTGAGGTCTCACGAACAGGCACCACGACCTGAAGTAACAGGGAATATTACATTACTGTAGGGCAAGCTCTGTATTGGTAATGGAGTTCGCATGGCAGCCCTTGCGACAAAGCCATACTTTGCAGAGTAAACTTGTAACAGAAGAACACTATGTACGATAGGCTTGCACAATCAGCCATGAGAATCGATTGCATGCAAAACACTGCTGCTTTCCAGTGACAGCAAGAGCGAGCACTTACAACATGGGGCATTGAGCACAGCTACACCACAACAACGAGCAGGGCAAATTTGACAGCAGGCGGATGGCCAAGAAGCACGCTGTTAACAACCCATCACGCAGCACTCACATCTGCCAACAAACGAAGCTTACAGCCCTCTAAGACCTCACCTGGTCTGATGCATAGTCAGCGTACTGATCCAGCGCCAACACGCAAAGCAGCAGCTCCAAGCACTCCCCGAGCCACCCAGCATTAGCTGCTGCTGCCGCCCTCACAGTCGCCTCACTCACAGGCCTTGCCAAGCGCCTCTTGCCCACCCCTTGAGGAGATGCCCAGCCTGACTCGGAGTCATCCACAGGGGCTTCTACTGCCGCAGCTGCTGCTTGGTAGCGCAGGATCTCACGCAGGCCAGCAGACGCACCATGGCGTACTTCCCAGCAGGGGTCCAGGATGTCCAGGCATAGGCGGTCACAGACTTGTTGGAAGGGCCATGCACCCTTCTCGATGGCCTTCCACTGCAGGAGTGAAAGGGACATACAGTACAATTCCCGGATTCTAAACATCTGCAGGTTTGTGCTCTTTGCACCATGGCATGGCATGACATATCCCAGACACACCATTCATGTACGAGGAGTTCTCCGTACTGCTGCACTTCTAGAGCTTGGAACTGTAGAAAGACTGCAAGCTGCATTGCCACATTAAAGAGTGCCTAATGGTCCAGGACAGGCTGCCACCTACCGCCTGGTGCTTCATTAATGTATGGGCACCAAATGGCAGTGATTTCCTGGAGGCTGCACAAATCACTTTGCCTTTGTCTGCCTGGCCAGAATCCTCGTCTAGTTCTTACCTCCTGCTGATCCTGTTCAGCTGCCTCTTGCTCAGAGATAGCAGCAGGCTGTTTCTGCTCTGAGCTGCTGCCTTCAGCTGGAGGGGTCTTCCTGCCTGATGCAGTCTCAGCCACCTGAAAACCACAGGGCAGCAGGAGATGGGTTGAGTATAAGCAGCCAGCTTGACAGGCAAACTCCATGGGAACAGACTTCTCAGAGACTGATAGACTCTGGCACTCTGCAGCATACTTGAGCATCAACCCCGTAACAGTAGATGTCTGCACATGCCTGCAACGATAGATGCCTGTAGAAGTCAGCAAATGCCTGTAGCAGTAGATGCCCTTGCCTTTATGAAACAAAGCATCTGCATACCATCTGGCAACCTGCCAAAAACTGATAAGACCATGTTTCATCATACCGACCAACCCTATGTGTGGCTACAAAACGCAAAAAATGGCCTTTCCTATACTGCAGATTGCATGTAAGCATGCTCGATTCCTGTCAGCAACTCCAACCCCACCTTGCTGTCTGTAGACTTGCCAGAGTCCGTCCTGGTCACTGCCTTAGCTTTGCGTTTTAGGCGATTGCGCTCCCTAGCACTCAGCCCCAGCATACTGTCAAGCAGCTCAGCAGTGCCAGCTTTGCCCTTGTCACCAGGCTGGTTGCCAGGTTTTGCAAGCGCAGCAGAGATGTCTGCATCATCCACTAAACTGTCAGTATCCATGATGGACTCTAGAGGGCCAGGACCCAACCCTGCAGAGCAAGGAACAGTACCCAGGAGGCAACATACTGTGAACAACAGGCATTACGTGGTAATGACAACACCTTCGAGCAGTAGAGCTGGCTCAAGGTAGCAACGCCTCGGCATCACGGGTGAAATCTGCAAGCAGCAGGGACCTTGCGACTTTGACTTGTTATGTTAGCTCGACCACAGTAGGCAGTGGTCCAAAAGCTACCTGGGCCGAAACTTGCATATCATGCGCATTTCCTTGCTAGCAGCACTTTGCTTTGCTTTGTAACGCGCACTGCCCTGCTTTTATATCAGATTGTTCACGGCACAGCCCTTGACTTTGCAGCATCTTTCATAGGACATAGTCCCGTGGTTTGAGCTAAGCACCGTGAACTCTCAGCAAACGCTTCTGCAGCAGGATCTAGGGCGCTAGGAATGGCACTGAAGTTACAGATTGGGGCAGCTTAGGGCAGCATGGGGCTCAGGAAGCAGGTATGGCTGTCGCAGACATTTACAATTCTGCAAGCACATGAGTTCGGGTGACCTCGATGTCAGCTAATCAGAACATCCAAAGGCTACATATGACCAAGGCACTGAATTGGAGCCTCCTCAGGGAAGTACATGCACATTTATCCTGACTAACTAACAAGGCGGCCTTTGGCTGCAGAATAGAGACACGCTGCTCTTTTATTGAGTAACAATATCCCATTGATTTATACACCAAGGCGGCTTCGACTACTCGACATACTCTCACCCAGGCGCTTTTTCAGTTGACTCCGCTGCTTGGCCAGGCGTTCTGCTGGTGGTAGCTCTTCATCTCCACCCTCGTACTCCTACGCAGCAAACGCAGGGCAGATGTTCAGCAAACACAGGGCAGCAAATCAGTGAGTGGACCCTGCTGCAACTGTTAAGTTTCTGCTTTCCCAAGACGTTTTGCAGGGTAAAGCTGCTGGGGCTGCTTGGGGGCCAGTTAAGGGCCAACCATGTGTGCTTCCTGGGCTGCATGCAGTACGTACTCCACAGCCAAGGCCCTCCTTACATACCTGTCCGCCAGAAGCCACCAATGGCTTTCCTTTCTCCAGAACTTTGCTTATGTCCAGCTTGTCCAGGGATACATTCGTCCCAGCTAAGGGGCTTTCTGGCATCCCTGGACAAGCAGCTGCCAAGTCTGCTATGCCATGGTGGGAGAAGGCTTGTGCGAGCAAGCCGAGGGTCTCGGCTACAGCTACCCTTGTGTCCCAATTCTTGTGATATAGGCAGGCGTGGACCTGCGGTGTGTATATAGGTGACCAATTTTGTCGTTTGCCACCAGCTACCTGCTGTAGAGGCTGCTGCTTCACCTTCCGGACGATCGACACAAGCTGCTGAGGATGAGCCCTAGCTATCTCGCATATCTGCTTAGCGGCTGCCTTCCTGGTGCTGCTATTTGAGCCTACAGCAGCATAATTGACTTCGTGTCATAACACGGGAACGACAACCGCAGAGTCCCATGCACAAAGCCACGAAAACGCACTATCAAGTAGCCTGATGAGCTTTTGCAGTCTAGTCGTAGCCATGTTAGAGATACGCTTGGAAACAAATGAACACACATAGAGCGGGTGGGTTAGCGACGAGACCCATCGACATGCAGTTACCCCTTATATGGTATCATTGGCAAAAAGTGGTGTAAAGCACACGAACATACAAGGCTGAAACCATGCATCTATTTATAGGGGCGAATGAACGCACTAATCGAAGTGGAGAGGTGTCCAAGAAGTGTGCAAGTTCCTGGTGTGTAGTGCCCCCGCCCCTTCAAGGCGGGCAATTACAAAGTCCCAGCCCAGGCCTTTGATGAATCTGCTGGCTCAATGTTATGCCAACGGATGCGATGAGATATCGAGCAGCCAATCCAAAAGCACATGCAGGCCTTCTAGTCAAGGCTGCGACCCATCTTGGTTGTACCGGGCCTTGAGCAAAGGAGTAGCAGCAGAAGCTTTGATCCAGCCATCATGGTAAGGACTGCTTATAACCACTTGTTTGCGGCTGGACTGGCATGGCAGATTGTTACTGTTGTACATGGCAGTCAACAAGCGAATACTTGTCAAAACGTCAGCTCACGGAGCTTGTTTCTGCCAGTCCTCCGTGCAAGAAACGCTGGAAAGGGTTTCGAAGCACAAGGTATGCTCGGCTTTGAGATCGGATGCTGTCACCGGGCAGCTACTCTATCTATCTCCCTCTGTTGCAGGGAGTCCTTGGCCTGGTGATAGCTGGACAAGATGGTGTGGTACACAAGTCAACACTGGATGTAAGCTTCCAGATCGTTCACAAGAGAGCACTACTTTATGCAGTGCCTAATAAAACCATTTGATGCAGGAGAATCTCACCCAACTGTATGTGGACATGATCCCTAATCTGGCAGCCATGGCCAAGACAGTAGTGCGGGATCTTGATCCACAGGTGTGTCAGCAAATGCTGCTGAATTCTGTCTGGGCAGTGGAGGCCTTCACCAGATGCTGCATGAGCTAAGGCCCATTAAGGTCGCATGTATGCTTTGTTTTTTGTTTTCTTTTTCTGATTCAACGGCTTGAGCCACTTCTTAGCAAATGATAGTTTGTAAGAGGTGAGATACCAGGTCCCTAATAACAACAACAACAAACATTTTAGGTGTGGCAACCACAAAGGGCTGCTAGGTCGAACCGACCAAACTGTGTTAATATTACCTCTCCAGCATGTGTCTGACTGATGTCCTTCCATTGCAGAATGATTTGGAGTTTCTAAGAGTACGCAGCTTGAAGCATGAGATACTTGTAGCGCCAAGTAAGTGGTGTCCTTTGCTTCCTGGTAAGGGACCAATACAGAGATTTTGGACCGGCTAGAGTAAAAGGAAGCACACAGTAATGCTGAGTTGATTGGCTTACTAGAGTCCTGATGGAGATGAAGCAAAGCTGGTGCCTGTGTCACTGTCTCAAGATGTATGTACGCTTTTTGTATGTAATTCTCCCACTAAGATCATGCTCAAGCATCTGCAAGCATGTGCTGAGACCGTTGCTCAGAGATTGATCTATGATGGTTTTCTGTGGTGTCCAGTGCCGGATGAACGGCAGACAAATAGCATACGCATGCTTGTACCATGGTGAACTTGCAGGAAGAGGAGTGCCACAAGCTGTTGACAAGTGTCTGCAGTACTTAATGCTGAATTCCTTGCTTTTGCAGAAGATGAGTATGTCCTCATCGTCATACAAGACACAAATGCAGCAGGTAGCTGATGGCAGACAAAAGGGGCAGATGCGTGCTCCAGGATCATAAAGAATAGCCAAGCTGGGTTGTATGCTCTGTGATATTGGCCTCCGTTTTGACCCCTGCTGCATTGCAGCTGTTGGTACTGGGCCTGTGTTGTTGTGACCCCGTGGTGTGGCTTGTTGGTGGAACACTTGGTTTTGTTATAGATAAGCTTGGTACAGAGAATAAAAAACCCCAGCCTCAATTCATATGAAAGCACGATACCATGGGTGGAAGGCATGGATAGTTTGGATTGACTGAAACTACTGGAGCAGACGAGCAAATGCATTGGCCAATGGGCACAGCAACGACATGTTGTGTGCATGTCTGTTTAGGTTTTTTGAAGCTTGGGCTGGTGCGGATGCCTATCTGATCCCGCCTCAAGGTCGTTTGGTGTATTGGTCTTGTATGCTGGGATGCCATGATAAGCAGAGGTTGCAGAATCAACCATGGTTTGACCATCAGTCAAGCAGGCACCTGGTGACACTTCACTTTGGCACCCGGTCATGACTGAAACTTTACCAGAAGATGGAGATGGCATCTAGTAGGAGATGGCATATGGTCAATAGTCTGTAACGCTTGCGGCTGACCTTGGCGGCGTCGTGGCACGGCCAACTCCGCCCCTTCATTCGGAACATGTGGTCTGGCACTCCGTGCACGACTGGGAAGGACACGCAACATGTGCCACTGCTGGTTTGAGAACTATCCTTTGATGTCACTACAGACCCATGTCATAAACTCAAAATCTGCCCGCGAGCTTTTAAAAGCATTGTAACCGGTCACATGCATATCTTGCATAGTGGGCGCACACAGGGAAGGGCTTCGCAAGGGGCAAATATTGATATTATGAAACGAAACGGCAGTAGGTGTCGCTGGGGATAGTCCCGTTGAGCGTGTGGTGCGGAGCATCTATCCACTGTTCACCATGGAGCCCTGGAAAGTTCAGCGTGTTGAACCCAATAGCAGCATGTGCCTGGACAGTCTTGATGTAGGAGTTAAGAGTCCAAGCAAGGCCCTCGGGGCTGCTGCCAATAGAGATCAGTGGCAGCTAGGCACCGTTGCCCAGCCTACCTGGGGTACACCTCTAGCAGGCACACATGGGTTCTTCATGGATCAGAACACTCAGCAAAATCGTTTCAGTGTACCTGGCATGCTACCACAGCCAGTAAGCAGACCGTCTTCGAGGAGTACTTCCGAACCTGCCAAATCTCCCAGCCAGTGCCCAGCTGCTGCAACCAGGACGCAAGGTCCTAAGCCAAGAAAGAGCCTGCCTGTATCACCAGAAACAAAGCTTCTCCTTCTGAGACTCCAGCAGCAACAGCAACATGCCGACCTTGCCACAACTGCAGCTCGTAAAGCTCTTGACGGTGGAGCTTCCAACCTTGAATGCCAATTCGCCCTCAGCCAACTCAGCTCAGCTTTACAGCTACTCCCAGCTGCACCCCAGCTAGCCTCATGTGCCACTCTAGCAACATCTTTGCCACTTGGCAAGGGCAGCGGCTGCTTCCCAAGCACAGCATCAGGTGCTGCACCCAATAGGGAGCAAAACACAGCGGTTGCAGGGACTGGAGCAGTCCGGTTTAAAAGGAATGCCGGCGGGGTGGCCTCCAAGGGTCCAGGCAATCCTGTGCAGCAGGCGGCAGCTCTTGAGATGCAGCTTGCAGCACAGCAGGCTGAGCTGGCTACTGCTCTAGGTCAGAGGCAGTTGGCACAATTGTTTGAAAAGTGGAGAGGAGCAGCCCTGCAGCAAGGCCAGGAAAAGCAGAGAGGTGCCATGCTGTTTTCAAGACTAAGGTGAACAAATATGATGAATGGTGCAATCATCTGGATTAGTAAGATTGTATAAGCACTGTTGGATAGTAGCAGATGCTCATGCAGACCAAACTCTCGCCTCATACTGTGTCTGTACAAAAGCAACATAGCCATCCATATCACAACTGGGACTCTAATGCTGGTTCACGGATCATGTCAGCTGATTGCTTTGTATGCATTGTCACCTCCAGCTGGTACCCTTATGTGTCTGGCGGCACAATCTTGGTTTCTTGAATGCAGCTTGCTGGCTGTGTCATGGCTTTCAAACATGCCTGAATGCATGCATGCTTCTTGTGAGATATACAGCGGCCAGCTCCTAACTATACTTGGGCCCCCTAAAGCCAGCTGCATTTCAGAGCCCTGCAGTCTCCTTCAGTGTCCCTGTTCCATCTGATCCCTCCATACGGTGCAGAGCTGTTAATTGCAGCTTGTCCTTCCACTGCATGCAGGGTGCAGAGCACCTTCTTTGGATGGCTTGCCTGCACCTTTGGCAAAGCCCAGGCTGCAGCCATACGGCAGCGTGAAGTTTCACCTGCGATGGCAGGTCAAGGTGGGCCCAGCACGAGCTCTCTTAATAGCAGACGCCTAGCAGTAGCAACACGGTTCCGGCGGCTGTATCTCCTCCATAACTGCCTGTCCTGGTGGCACCAGTATGCTGCTACAGCAGCTGCGTTGCAACTACAGCAGCAGCAGCGTTCCTGCATGCAGGCGCGGGCAGAACAGGAGCTGCAAAGGAAGGTGGAGGTTGCTGCTAAGTTCTGGGAGTTGAAGAGGATGCATAGTTGCTTTAGTGCTTGGCAGAGGATGGCAGTGGTGGCTCAGGAAGCACGGGCACTGCATGCTGTACAGCAAAGTACAGGGGCTAGTTATCCCACACAGCAACAGCAGCAGCAACAGGTGCAGATGGCTCAGCAAATGACGCTAGGCACGCTTCAGCAGAGCAATAAAATGCAGGATATGGTAGGGCAGAAGCAATCACGTGGCCAGGACTGGGAGCAGCAGCAACAGCAGCAGCAGGGAGTGCTTCAGGATGAGCCACGGCCAACAAGCAAAAAAGGGGTGGAACAGGACCCAAAAGTAGCTGCCTTCCTGAAAGCTATAGCAGCAAAGCAGGAGGCTATGTATGCTGGGGGTGGTGAAGGCAATCAAGCTGCTGGGGGTGGTGAAGGCAACCAAGGGGATGCAATAAAACTGCAGAGACCTGTCTTTCAAAAGCCACAAAAGCAGCAGCAGCAGCAGGGTAAACAGCTGCAGCGACAGCACAAACAGCAGCAACAGCAAGCATGTCTGGCAAGTGCACAATCCATTGCAAGCAGCACCAGCAGTAGCGGCAGCAGCAGCAGCAGCTCCTTACCAAGCAGTGGAAATACAGTCCAGCCAAGGCCTAGCATCAGCTCCAAGCTCTCTTCACTGAAAACGAGGAGGACAGGCAAGCTGTTCACGCCCGTTGGTTCAGTGAGTGTGCTCGACCCACAACAGCAGCAGCAGGTGCTTTTGCAACAGCGAAGGCAGCGACAGCAGCAGCAGCAGCCACGGAGGGAGTCTGAGCTCCTTGAAGCCAAGCTCTTGGCTGAGGCTTCTGCTGAATTAGAAGGGGCTTTGGGGCAGGATGATCCGGATGCGTTGTTAGCATCTCTGACCAGCATTACGGAGCATCTATCATGGACACAGCAACTTTGGGGGGAGCAGGGGAACGAGCAGCAGCAGCAGCAGTCGCAGGAGGTGCAGCAACAGCAATACGAGCAAAAGGAGCAGGGGGTTGTGCAATGCAAGGAGCAGCAGGAGAGGCAGCAGGATGCAGCGGGCGTTATGCAAGCGCCAAGGAGGCAGCAGCAGCACCAGGAAGGGGAGGAGGAGGGAATGATTGATCAGGGCCAGCAGCGCCAGGAGGGGCCTGTTCATACAGAGAAAGGCGCAAAGTTTGAGGGGACGGAGCCATGTGCATTATTATTTGAACAGCAGGAGGAGCAGCAGGACAAAGATAGGCATACAGTGGTTGCACCACAGGCAAATCGGTTGATGGCAATGGCAAATGATGATGAGCCGTCGCTGCCGCAGCAGCAGCTGGTGGGGGAGTCATTATCACAGCAGGTCCTGAGAATTGAGCCACCCTCAGGCGGTGCTGAGCCATTGCAGGTGCAGCAGCAACAGCGGGGCCAGCAGCAAGCCCAGCTTACCAAGCAACAGAGAATGGAACAGCAGCAGCAGCAACGAGCGGGTCAGCAGCAGCAAGTGCGGCACTTGTCTTTGCAGCGTCTAAAGCGTGAGCGCCAGCAGCAGGAGCTTCTCAGTGCTCTGCAGCAGGAGATCCAGCAGCAAGCAGCAGCGCTGGCAGACATGCATTACCAGAGGGGTCTGGTGGTGCGCTGCGGGCTGAGGCCCTGGGGATGGCTGCTGGGGTATAGGAGGGAGCAGATGGAGGTAGCTGCCAGGTGGTGGGGGCTGCAGCAAATGAAGAAAGGGGTGGAGGGGCTCAAGGAGGCGCTGTGGCATAGGTAAGGGCAGGTGTTTGGAGAGAGGGGGAAGAAAAGGGAGCCAACGGGATGAGGAGGGGGACAAGGAAGGAGGCCTGCAAGAGGAGGGAGAGAGGAGGGGTGTGGGTGAGGAAATGCGGGGGAGGGTAGGGACGGCGGTGGGAAAGGCACATGAACAACATGTAGGGGGAAAAGAGGGGAGAAGCTACTTGCATGGTGATGAAAGCTAGAAATAACAAGCAGGGGCTGGGGAGATAAGGACTGGATGTGTAAAGATGTAGCTACTATTAGAAGTGGGGGGATTAGCCAAGGTCCTCTAGGTAATGAACTGAAACCATTCATGTCAGGTGACAGCAGTTATCATGCACAGGCTAATCATGTTGGTTGACAGCCATACATTTTTATTGCTGTGCAGGCACTGGCAGCAGTGTGGGTGTATAATCAGGGCCAGGGGCAAACTCCAGCAGACTTACCACCTGCAGCTGCTAAGAAGGAGCTTTGGGGCATGGAGCAGCTGGAGCCAAGCGAGCAGTAGGGCCAGGCGCACACGCCTGCAAGCAGCATTGCAAGGCTGGAGACTGGTGGTGGCAAGCAGAAGAGGTCTGCTGGAGCAATGGCAAGGGATGAGGCGGCTCAGACATATGGGCAGGGTGTGGAGCGAATGGAGGCATATAGTGCAAACCATGGTAGGGTTGCAGAGCTGTTGGGGCTGTCCTGGCACCAGAAGGTGTAGGCTATCGTTCAGTCTGCGTGTAACCTGCCTGAAGGGAGTTAGCAGCCTTATAAGTACAATTGCGTTTACAGTCCCGGCCTTGTGAATGTCAGTGGAAACCCTTGCAGGGTTAATGGCAGCCTTGTGGTATGGACACACTGGTGCAGAATCGAGGTTTCGCCGCTGTAAGCCAATGCTCTGTCCCAAAGTCGGATTACATGAGGTCTACCGGTACAAGTAGACCTTGGCTGCATCCTTTTGTCTGGTGGCCCCTGTGCACTCTGGTTGTTTTGATGGTGCTGCAGCTCCTGCCTCTTGCAGACGAAATGATAACAGTACCTCCATACAACCATACTATCTTTGCCACAGCGCTTATAATGTCCCTGTTAACAACACCGAGGTGCTATCTAGCATGACTGAATCGCAGATTGGACCTGTGTCGAGAGAGCCTGTGTAAATCCACATGTTTGCCGCCTGCTTCAATGGACAGTTTTGTTCCAAGTTGGGCCTGTCTAGCCTCAACTCTCACTCTTGTTTCTAGTGCTTAAAATTTTTTGCACCTGCTGCAGGTGAATGAGAGGCTGTTCCAAAGGCTACAGTCAGAGCATCAGGCAGAAGCCTTGTGGGCAGCCACCACCAGCAGGAAGGTGCTACTGGCCTGGGCACAACAGGTGCAGCTGGAGAGGCAGCAGCGGCTGCAGCAGCTCAACTATGAGCACACATGGACTAAGGTCAGGGGTTGGTTGCATGAGATACAGCAAGCCAGGGCTGTACCAGGGCAGGGAGGGAGCAGTGGGACTGGCAGAGCCAGTGGTAGCAGCAGGGGGAGTCAACACAAGCAGCAGTTTTAGATAGTGGCATGTGTGCTCCCATGGCTATGGTACAGTCTGACAAGTTGCCCGTATCTTGATTGTGATTGCTTATTGGGACGAGTAGACATTTGTTGATTTAAACTTTCAATTTGTGAAATCGGCAGGGGATACTATATCTGCCTGGGAGTTCGGTGCTGGTAGCAGCAGTTGGAGCGGAGCTTTGTAGGCAGGGAGTCGTACCAAATTACAGCTATACAACTTGTAATCTGTCATCTCTAATCTGTATACAACTATGGTGCAAGCTATAAGAGGAGCATTATACAGAGCCTGACTCTGTGCTATTGTGAGTGGACGCTGGGCGCCAGGCCTGCATGCATGTGTAGGTTCTAGAAAGATGTTCTTGCTATTGCTGCTTGATTGTTTGAAGGACCACCTCTAGTTTACGGATGTGTGGATGTGCACACTGACTACTTGGGACTATCATGGAGTTTGATATGGAGATGTGCACAGGTGCTGTACTCTCTATCTGTAGCCTTTAACCCCCCATCATCCATTGATTGCTTCTGCTCTGGATATGATCTGAATCGGAGCATGGAACATCTTGAGTGTATCTTGACCAGAAAACCAGGTGTCACACCATCGAAGTGCCTCGCTGGTATGCTCCACCGGTATACAAAACTCCCGCCTCTTAAGGTCTCACACGGCTGCCCCCAGCACCCCCTCCTTTGCTACCAATGGATATTGTTCCAGCCATTTGACCTGCAGTGCTCTGGCCGTTCATTCGCCCTGGTAAACAGCCAGCCAGCTTGTAGTAATGCTTTGCCCTGGTCGTGCTTGATAGCAACCACTTAGATGGCAGTACAGCAATATGATAACCAGATTACCAACCAGCCCAGACCGGTACCCCTTGGGAGCCTGTGAAGGCTCATGGGGCTCATATGATCTCCATGATGTGTTAGCCTGTAGTGTTAAAAGCGTTGGTTGTTGGTTTATCCACACATAAGAATTCACAAGCAACACCATATAAGGACATGAGCCCATGCTTGACAGCATGCATCGCCTTGAATGTTGACATACAAAGGAGCAGACACCCAGGGCCAACATCGCATGCCCCTCTTTACAGTTATGCGACAGATTATTTGAGCTGCGGGCACTGTGCCATTTCTGCAGATGGCATATTCTGAGATCTCAACATACGCACCCACACTCAATAGACAGTCGAGCACCCATGTGGTCCACAAATGACCAACTGATGCAGCCAAGTGCTTTAACAAAGGCAATCCCCTCGGAACCTTCCAACGCCTTTGAAGTGATGACCCACAACTGCCAGAAGGTCCTAATCCTTATGCTCTCGGAGCTCTGTGTCTTTGATCTTCTTCAGCCGATCCACCTCAGCGATGTATGTGTCGTGGAGCTTCTGGATCTGCAGAGCACAGCAACGGAGCAAGTGGAGTTGTTGACACAGTTCAAACCCCAGATTAACAGGCATCATGTGGCAGCTTCAACATGGCTGTTACATTGCCCAGTTAATGGGCAGTAGCTTGTGATAGCTATCTGCCACCACCATTTTACGGGCTTCAAATGCGTAAGAAGAGAGAAAGGAAGTGGCCAAGCCTGGGATGGAGGCAAACACAGCTCCCAAGTGGATCTTCAGCAAAAACCACTAGTGTGCCTGACAATGGCTTTCCAAGGACAATTCATCACGACAGCACGGTAAGAAACAAGTGATAACGTCTTCAGCAGAACCTCACCAGAAAAAGCAGACTTAAGGAAATATGAAGGAGAGATGTCAACCTAGATGTGCTGCCCAGGCAATCTGATTTTGCCAATGACAGTTGCTGCCCATGTATGCCCCCACCTCACCTCTTTTTCCAAGAGCTTCCTTTCATCTTCAGACCCTCCCTTGAAAGCTTTCTTCACTGCATCTATGCCCTTCTGCCTAGCCCTCCTGATGCTGAGGTGAGCCCCTTCTGCTTGCTGGTGCACCATCTTTATCATCTTCTGTATGGTTTCATTCGTCATGCGTGGGAGTTTAACCAGGAGCTCGCTGCCTTCACTGCTGGCGTTCAGGTTTAGTGGGGAATCCTGGATGGATTTCTGCACAGCGGTAACCAACTGCACCAGCACCAAGAACAGAACACAGGAATAGGGACAGGACCTATGTAGTGTCATATGTAGCTGTCAACAAATTGCATAAGGACCACCTTGGCTCCTGGACACTATGAGCTGCGCTTCATACTAAGATCAGCCAGCAGACAAACAACCTGCATCTTCACGTACCATACACTTCACCACAGCAGCAGCCACTATCACACCCTCACCAAATGTCTGTCTCAATCCCCAAAGCTTTGCTTGCAGCCCAAGTTGCAGTTGCCCACTACTGTCCCTTTGTCATTCCTTTATACTCTCCCCATCAACAGCACAAATCGGAAATCTGGTTGACCATGAACCATGGGCCCCCTGTCCAGAAACAGGCAGAGACCCTGCGCTCCTCCCCCTCACACACAACGTACCGTAGGGTCAAAGACAGAGATCGCCAGTGTCTGAGGGTTGCGCACAGTCACTGCTGCCACTGCTTTGAGGGGCACATGGTCCCCGTGAGCATCCACAGGTAGATTCTCTAACAGCCCTGGGTTGGCACGACCTGTGCGCACACCTGCTAGCTCATGCTGGAGATAGTCAATGGCCTGCTGCATTTGCCTGAAGGTATGTAGCAAGGGTGACAGGTTGCAGGTGAATGGTTTCATTATGTAAGGCTGGAAGGTTGGATATGTGGGTTTTACAACAGTGGAGGCTGCTTCTGTACAAGCCATTCTACATGTATGAGCCCGCCCTGGCGCACAAAAACTTCCAGCGCAATGTAATGATTTTAAGTAGCTTCCTGCTCACCCTCAAGTAGGATGTCAGAATCAAGAGAATAATAGGCATGGGATACCTCCTGTACACTGGGTGCAGTACAATGTAGACTGATACAGGCCGTGCTGCTGAACTGCGGTGACGTGAAACCAAGCAAGGTCAGGATTGTACACTGCCATTTCTGCTGAAAACAACCCTCATTCCTGCACACCCATGCTACCAGATGCTGATTCACTTACTCTTCAAAGCCGTCCAAACCGAAATCTGCAGCTTCTGTGTCTTCCTCATCTGTGGAAGCTGCTTGCTGCTGCTGCTGCTGCTGCTTTTGCTTCTTGCCGCCTGCACCATACCATGGTCTTGGTAGGGTTAACGGTAATGCAGTACTACGACCATGACAAGAACAGAATAGTACGCAGCAGGTAATTGCATGTTCATGGTGAGACCGTGGACGCGAGATTTATATCATGACAGTTAGTGTTCCTCTGCATTGCTCTTCCACACCAATGCCGAATGACACATATCAGGAGGTCTAGTTGCATCTGCATATGACCCATCTAAATAGCCATGAATGTTCTGAAGCAGCTCACCATGAGAATGAGCTGCTGCGAAGCTCGTGCTTGTCACATTGCTGTAGATGCATCTCACCTTTTTGTTTGGCATACATCCGAGCAAAACCTCCTGCTGGTAGCATTTGAAGGTTGCAATGGTTGGCTGATGTATGCCACGTTTGGCTGGAGTTTGACTGCTGCTGTGCCAGGATGGGACCAGCAAGTGACTGGGTGCTGGCACAACCAGCAGCAGATGTCCTGCACTGATTGCCACTGGGTTAGAGCCTCCTAGAACTTCCCGGACAGTCTAGAGGACCTTGGTCGACTTGCCATGATGCGCTTGGTCGGAGCTGCTTGAGGAGCTGCAGGACTGCCGATGCTCGTCTGGTGTGCATCCTGGTCAGATAGGTAGCACTGGTGCTGCAGCACCCAATAGCTCCTGAGCGCGATTCAGTACGCCCAGGCCCAGACCACTGCCGTGGTCAAGGCGTAGCACAATGGAGCGATAGGCGTGAAGGCGAGGGGCAACAATTGAGCCTGTGGTAATCAGAACGGTCGGGTCCTGCTAGCATCGATCTACTAGCATCGGGCATATGGAGGACATTAGTCCACCCTCTCGACTTCAATGGTTGCTCAGCGTAGACTCCGATGCGGCCTTGGACTCCTCAGACGTGCTTAGCTCTCGGAATAAGCAGCATTCGACCAGCGAGCAGTGTACTGCCTTTGTCACCGCTGCGGGTGCCTCCAGTGACCCCGGTCGGATTGGCCAGAGATGCCCGATCTAGAAATTCACGGGCGTGGCTTCATAAGTCTCCGTTAGTATCGGATGAGCAAGCGTTACCAGCCAGTGACCACTGAGCACACCGTTTTATGCCTTGAAGCAGTTGCACTGCTCCAGATTTACCTCTCTTGGTTGGCCTTGCTGGCATCCCTCCACTGCAAAAGCATATCACTACTACTTGTTACTGCTTACTCAGCATATGTCTACGTGGCCACTCCCACGGCCTCAGCCCTCCAGCAATCTATGCTAGTTAACAACCATTGGAGGCACTGGCCTTCAAGCATGTGTTTCCTGGCCTGCTTGCTTTCAGCACAAGTGCGCCACTACCTGTCATGTATACTAGCAGTTGGGCTATACTATCCCCTACGTGATATGTGCACTTAGGTGGTGACCGTGCACTTATAGATCGAGCTGCCATGTCCTTCGCTTACACTGATGTCACATTGGATGCTGCTCCTCCCTCAGAACCATGCATGCATCATCCATATTGGCTACTAGGAGTAGCACAGTGACCAGTTACCCAAGGAATCAGATACTGAACCATCTGTAGGTAGGATGCCTGCTGAATAGACTGTTCCATAACACAGGGGCCTCACCAAAGCATGGTCACCCCCTCCTCCCAAGCGCCAAAGGTATGAAGACCAGCAGCAGCAGCAGCAGCAGTACTACCACCCTCGCGGGAACTACTACAATGATCAGCCACAGCAGCAGCAGCAGCAGCAGCAGCATTTTTCTGGCCGACCCCCACCAGCCAGGCACCACAACAGTCCAGCACCAGGCAAAGGCGGCGGGTATGGAAACAGAGAAAGAGGAAGGCAGTCGAACTGGGGTTACAACGACAGGAATGGGAGGAGCAACAACGGCTACTAAAGGAACAGCGCAAGCAAGAGCAAGGAGCAGCAGCAGTAGCTAATTTGAGTGGTCTGCCCCTTGTGGGTGCATTCAACCTTAGCAGTAAGTCATTTGACCAGGCTGCTCTCCAAGTGCTTAATGCTGGTTTGAAATTTGTGCCTACAGCTACACGAGCTACCGCGGATAGTGTTATTCAGCAGCAAGTAGAACGTTTTGCCAGGAGAGTCCGCCTAGGTTTTCAGTTTAACACTTTAGGGTATGACAGTAGATACCATGTGCCAAACCCTGCCTTCCAGCCTGAAGCAGCTGGTGCAGGTGTAGAGGCATTTTTGGATGATGTTTCTGATCATGTACAAGCTTTCTTTGAGAAGCAGCAGCATTGCCGTCCCAAAACAAATCTGGGGCCAGCTCAGAGGCGTGCGTTGCAAGCATTACGTACTGATCCTGACATCATAGTAAAGCCCAGTGATAAGAATTTAGGTCTATGCATTCTAGATAAAGCTGATTATGAGGCTCTCCTACTAAAGGAGCTTAATGACATTGAGCAATTTAAACTAGTGTTGGACCCTGCTGAGCAGGTTATAAGGGCTTTAGTCACTAGGTTCAAAGGCATCCTGAGTTTGTGGCGCAGAGACCTGCCTGCTCATGTGTTTAGGTATTTTGAGCACTGGGCAAAGCAGGCACATCTCTTTCCGCACCCATATGTTTTGCCTAAGTTACATAAATTGCCTGAGGTGACCAGGGAGCAGCTGCCAAATCTCAAAGGCAGGCTTATTGTCCCCTCCCATTCTTGGGTCACATATGCAGCTTCTGTATGGCTAGCAGATGTGTTACATGAGGCATGCAAGAACAGATATGATCATGTTCTGCCAGACTCGCGTACCCTCATAAGGAAACTAGAGGGTGTGCAAGTATCGTGTGATGCATTCCTGGTCACTTTTGATGTAGTGGCAATGTATCCTAGCATAGACAATGAGGAAGCTATTGAAGCTGCATGTGAAGTAGTCAAACCTGCTCTGAGAGGAGTGGTTTATGATCTACTGCATTTTGTCATGGACAATAGTTTCTGCATTAGAGGAGAAAATGTACATCAGCAGATCCACGGCACTGCCATGGGCACACCCTGTGCCGTAAATTATGCCAACATCTACGTGGCTCGCTGCATTGAAGATGTAATGAGGAGAGAGTTTCCTAACTTTTCCCAACATTATTTCAGGCTGATAGATGATGGTTTCTTTGTGTGGGAAGGGCCAGCTGATGCTTTGCACGCTTTTTTGCAACGCATGCACAGTCTGTTGCCCAACATCAATCTTACATGGAGCATTAGTGATGTGAGAGTAGCATTTTTAGACCTCTGGGTGTCCAAGGACATGGGATCAGCTGTAGATGGTTTGGTGCCTATAAAGTTTAGCACTTTTCAAAAGGCGCATAACAAATATATGTACGTACCTTTCTCTTCGCATCATCGTCCCTCAGTTTTCAGGGCCCTGATAAGAGGAGAGCTGATAAGGTATGCAGTCACTAACAGCAATGTAGCAGATTACGAAGCAGTCGCCCAGCTTTTTGAGCAAAGGGTTCTAAAGAGGGGTTACCCTGAAGCTTTGTTTGTTGAAGTAGCTAATAGCGTTGCCCATGCTGATCGCTTACATTACCTGATAGAGGACGTGGACACTGAGCCACCTACCAGTAGAAGTGGGCATGTTTTTGTAGCATCGTATGGACCTAAAGAGTGTACAGGGGGCCTTAGCACCATCATCAATCAGGTGTATGCAGCTCATAAGGCTGTTACTCCTGAATTGGAGATTGTATGTGGGGATCATATCACTGTGGCCTACAAGAACGCTGCTAATTTGTCAAAGCTCCTAGTGCATGCAAAGGACTAGTATGTTCTTGCACACTTTGGTCTGCATGTTTTGGCTCACTGCAGTTTGTGCATGTGAAGTAGAGCCCCCCCCCCCCTTGTAGTGTTTGGATGTGTAGTTGCACCGGGAGTTCGATAGATCACAAAGACTCGAACCCCCCTTTTGTTTTGGCACCTTATGTCGAGCAGATGGGAGGATCATGTGAGTCACTGCGACTTAGGAGTCACTAGGTTTGTGAGGTTTAGACAATTAGCTGGCGGCGTCGAGTTGGCTGGTGCAGCATTTTGTTTGCTATATATGGCTGATATGGGTAGCTTTAAGGCCACCCCGCTGATGAGGCATTACACCGAAATGCATTTAGGGTCCAGTCTTTTAAGGTTACCTGTACCAGCCTCACTCCAGCCTCTCGACAAGCCTGTGTGAAGTAGATGAGTACAGGCGGGCATCTCAACTCACGCGTAAATCCGTTATTCTTGGCATCTATCGAAGCCGATATCTGATACGCGTTAAATCTTGCCACCACAGAGGTGGCAAAGCCACTAACACAGATAGAACCAGGAAACATTGAACATCATTCCACCACTCGATGATCATGCATGTCCAAGCAGATACAATGATGCAGTATACTGGCCCGGGAGGAAATGCATACGTTTTTCTGGTAAATGTCTAGCAAGCAAACAGCAATACAACAGCATGCATTTAAGATCTTTGCATACAACTTACACCGAAAATACTGTCAGCCAGATGTGGAGAATCGCAAAGCAGCAGCATTTCCAGAACTAACATTGATTATAGACCAGAACAGCTGTAAGCTGGATGACAACAACGGTTGGCAGCGCACTAAGGAAGCAAAGACCCGATGCTCCAAGTATGTCCAGATTCCTAGGTCACATGGCTCCCAAAAAGGTCAAAATGTGCTTGTCAGCACAGGACACTCAGACAGGCAACAGACGCAAAACCCTTGAGAATACCATATCGGCGGCTGGATGTCAACGATATAATTTTACACATGAAACAGTCACGAGTCCAACTGTACATGTACCAGGCGATGCATTTGGACCTCACTTGCATGCATCTAAACCTGCAGGAACTGCACCGCAGATCACCCCAATGCAGAACATCCCAAGTCAGTCCAGTGGACAACCAACCAGTACAAACAGTCATCTGACTGCAACCATATTTGCCAGCCCCATTATGAATGTCGAGATAGCATAAGACATTGTCCCATGCAGATTTTAGACAGCTCATGGCCACCGCACGATGCTGATTGCACGTAGTGTACTCCACATCGATCTCTATCTGCAACACATTTCCCCAATTGATTTGACAAGTCTGGTTACAAAGAGCAGGCCCCACACCCCTGAAGAATACAGGCTCCGCAAACACCCACGTAAAAATTGACCGCTTGGCAGGCGGGCATATGCATCCATCCTGCGCAATGCATACATTTAGTCCTTCTCAGCAGTCCCAACCAACAGTTCAGCTGCAACATACGTTCTGCAACATGGAACAAAACTAAACACAAACCCCCCAAATAGCCATAATCAACTGATCACAGCGTACGCCTCAGCCATGCCACACTAAGAGGACCATTATAATGTGTCACTACTACCAAGTTGCCTATTGTGCAGATTTCATGTAGTGGCACTTGGCACTATCTTTTACATAGCATCCACAGTCTGTCCTGCAGCTAATACAGCAAGTGCAGCACAGAGAAACAACCTACATCCTGTTTGCATGCTGCACTACAATAGCCATAATCTGTTCAATTCCCGTGCTACCGTGTGGTAGCAAACTTGTCGCAAGCAGCCCCAGAAAACCCTGCATTGCAGATGCAGGTCCCGTCAGAGAAATTGCAGACTCCATTGCTGCTGCAGTCCTTAGGACAGCCCTTTGGTGCTGGTAGTGGCTTCCCCTCTCCCACACCGGTCTCACTGCACCCTTCAACCGCTGCTTGTCCAGCAGTAGCAGCTGTGGGACACACCAAGAAGGTCCCCGCTGCGCTAAGCCCGAGAACCTCTGGCTGCTGTACTGCAAACGCCTTAACCGGCGGCAGTACAAATTTCCCTGGGGTAGCCGCGACAGCCTTAAACCGCAAGGAAACTGTCCCAGCAGAAAGGTAGCCAAATGTGAACTTCACCATTGCTGGTGAAGTCTCCTGTTGCGGGCACCAGTACCAATAACGGCTGAAACCACACAGCGTAGATGATCCAATGTCACGGTAGACATTAGGATCTAGTGGTTCCAAACCCCCGGGCATGCGAGCTTCAACCACCACAGGGCCCAGCTCGTCGGGGCTAGTGATCTGAATTGCCACAGTCACAACTGAAGCCAGAGGTGCAGCTGTCAACCTTCCTTCCCCATCCTCCCGCTGGATAATAGAGTCCACCCATAAACCACGGTAACTGGGGAATGGCAGCAGAGCTGCTGGTACAAAGTCAAGGCCCACAGCTACAGACACCTCACCATTGCCCACAGCAGTGAAGGTAGCACGGTTCGGAGGATTGCCAAGGTCTTGCTGGATCTCAGTGTAGGTGTGGTTGCTGCTCTGCACCGTACCGGCATTGGCAGCAGTGAAGGTAGCTGACAGCAGAACAAATGGCTTTGAGGTACCGGTACTGGTGCTGCTATTGCCATCAGTGACGTAGTACGCCTCAGCAGCAAGCTTGAGGTCTGGGTTGGTGCTGCCTCGAGAGTCATCGTAAGCAGACAGTGCAAGTGCCGTCGTACCAGCAGCAGTTCCTCCAGGAGCAACGCAAAGAGGCGCTGAACCTGCAATCTGGCCCCCAGCAACATATGATGCTAGCTTCTGGAGAAGTGGTGCTTTTGGCTTGTACCGAGTAAGGAACAGCAGTGCAAAGGCCTGCTCTTCTGGTCCGGCTGCACTGGCAGACCCGGGCCCGGTTGCTACGTAAGCCACCCGCCCAGAAACCCTCAAGGCCCCTGTGATCTGGCTCGCAATCTTATCCAAGGAAGCCTTTGTGCTAGCTGCTGTTGTGGCATTTGGCTTGGCTTTGAGGTCAGCCAGCAGCACAAGCCCCGTACGGGCCTGAGTTCCCACCCCTGTTTTACCAGGAGTGGTGGCAGCAGTTACCAAAGTGCTCAGAGACAACGCAGTCTGCACTTTTGTGGCAACTTCAGAACCCTGGCTGGCTAAGTTGTCTGAAGAGGGGTTCCAGCTTGCACCAAGTGCCAACCGAGCCCAAGACATGGTGTAGTAGTCATCATAAATCCTTGGGTCAGGCTTAAATGGACCAAAGACACTCTCAGGGAGAGGCGGCATGGGGACACTTGCTTGGATGGCTAAGCGCTCCAGTTCAGGGCCAATCTTGGGGAACCAAGAGTCCTTTGCTGTGCTTTGAAGGGTGGTGTAGTACTTCTTTATCTCCTGATAACATGAAAGGGTGGAGAGTGAGGTAGCAATTGAACAGAGATGTGGCAAAGGGGGTGTTGATATGGAGGTGATCGACAAAATAAATAGCAGATTTTGAGCCAGCGGTATAGATTCAAGTGGGCAACATGGGAACAAGGGTGAATCACTATCAGACGAGGGGAGCAGTGCTGGTCCGTGCTGAGATTTCCCACACATTTTGAGATCATTTTGACAACATGCTCACAAGGCAAGCAGGACAGACAATATCAACGCCTAATCCTCAAGGGGACATTTCCAACGAAGCCAGGTATAACTTACTGGCAGCTTTTATGGCGGTCAAACAAGCTTTTCGCTATGAACATGTCAGGATGTGTGTGTGTGGGCATATCCGAGCCCTATTACCAAATTGAAACTGTGTCCCACAGAGAATACATATCACAAAAGGTCGTAAGCTGTACATTCCAAGGGTACCTGGAGTATTGAGTATACAACAGGGATACCCGCAATTGTGTGTAACTAGATACAACAGGACCCAACACAAGCTGCAACAGCCGCTCACCGTATTGTTGCTCTTGGCAGCTGCAGGTGCAGTGGCATTGAGGACCCACACACCCCAGGAATTCAGAGCCACATCAGGATGTGAGTTGTCAATGAACGATGACGACTGCGGGTCAGGCTTGAACCACATGAAGCCCAGAGTGGGATGTGTCAAACCAGTGGTCACAAAGCTTGCTGCTGTTTTGCTGCTGTTCACTTGCGCAGGTGTCAGCAAGCCTTTCTTGCTGTAAAGGGTAAGCACAGGGGCGATCACAGCTGTCGACAGGCCTGAGCCAGCTGTCTGATCTGTGATATCCTCCAGCTTATCTTGCTGCTGCACTAGCTGGGTGTATAGGCTCTGCAAAAGAAAAAGATAGCACAGCACAAACACATGAGCAGCAGGAGCAATGGTCGAAGAGCCTGGCATTACATACTTACCAAGACAGTATCAAAGGGTCATAAATATCTCAAAAGAAGGCATTTCTGGCATGAATCCCTTCCTGCAATTGTTGCAAAAACCAAGCTCCCTTCAAGCTATCCGCTTAGGTCATCCACATTTACCAGCCCCAAACATGCGCAGCTGAAAAGCTGCCCCAACGAGCTGACGTGATTACTCCTCCATCAAGTTTCACCTCCTACCTAGATCCCCCCTCCCCTGCCCCCAGGCCAACGCACCTGCACAGCCGGCAAGTAGCCCACTCCAGCTGTAGTCACTATGCTCCCACTCCCAGGTTCGGCAGGAGGGAGGTCCAGCCCCTCTTGAGCTGTAGCTGCACTCCCGTTGCTGACAGGCACCGCAAAGCTAGTCCCGATGTACACCGGCCCCTGCCTGCCCAACACTGGGATCTCAAGTTGCACCGCATCCCCTTCACCGGACCCCAGGGCCTTTGCTCTGATCTGAACCACGGCGTCACCCAGGGCCACTGCCTGGAACCTAAACCGCACCTCTAAGTTAGTCTTATTGGGGGTGAGGGTAATCGTGTTGGTGGCTGTCCCTGCGTTTAGTTTCAGTGGTGCCAGCTGATCTGTGCCGTTGGGCGGAACAATAGTAGCAGTTACCTCCACTTTTTCTGGTGCTGTCAGCCCTGGCACTGTGACTATAGCCCCAGCATCAAAGAGATCACCTATGCGTACAATCCGTGGGACGGATTCAGTCAAAGATAGTGGATTGCGAACAATGACTTGCGTGTCATTGCTGCCATACTTGCTGCTGGTCTTGGGAACGCCCTTGGTGACGGCATACGCACGGATAGCAAAGGCACCAAGGTTGGCAGGGGCCTTGATGGTGAGAATTGCTACACCTTCAGCATTGGTGATGACACTCTGCAAGCAGACCAGGCAACATTTGGGACGCCTGTTCAACAGTGATGTCAACATATCCAATGCAAATTCACCAAAATATGGCACCAATGAAGGGGTACACAGCAAGCCAACAGAAGGGTGCATAGGAAAGCACAGGGTGTACAAAGCATCAGTAGTCTGGCATCCAGAAGCATGAGAAACGGCCCTCAAGGTAGGACGCACTCATTTAAATCAAAGTGCATATGAAGATTGAGTAGAGAAGCAGCATCGACAAATGTTTCCCAAATACCAAACTACTGGCCAACCATGGGGCTTTCTTTGGGGAAGGGAGATTCACACGCCATACATCAGGTGCCCTCAGGCATGCCCCCTCAGGCAAGTCACTTGACAATAAAAATCCCTCAAAGCACCACACATTCCCCTTGGTGAAGCAGTGCCTACCATCATCCTGCCTACGATACCCTGCGGCCTTGACCCACCTTAAACACAGGAGTTGTCAGGAAGTCTTTGGCCAACCGTAAGGCAGCTGAGGGATCAGCTGGAGGGCCAGTGGAGCCACTTGGGTACCTCTGAGTCAGACCCCAGCCATAGAAAGGGGTAACTGTCACGGAGCTGCTGTAGCTGCGGAGGTACTTGCTGATGGGGATGTCAACTGGGTTTGTGTTAGGGTAATAAGGGGAGCTAAACCAGCTGCCTTGGTCTTGGATCTGCAGGACCGCAGTGCAAGTAGACCTTGGTAGGCATGCGTGCAGCTAAGCATTTTGATAGAGCATGTATGTTCTTACGGGCAGCTTGAGCAAGGCTATAAGTGTTGTCTTCTTCCTGGAGACCCATTCCCAGTGTGCCACAAATCCCCAACCGACGCATGTCAAGATTGGTTGCCCACATGGCGAACAAACTTACAAAGGCGATTCAAGTTGGGCAAGGGTATGCTTTGCTTCCAGTGCAGATGCATGCACTGCCTGGGGATGGCAGGCATGCCTGTACATAGGTGTTTGCGGTTCATATCTGCACACTTGCAGAGTAGAGAAAGTGAAGAGAAGCAGAGGTCCCCCTTCATGCCCTAGTGTGCAAACGAGACCTCTAAGGAAAGTAAAGGCTATCTGCTGTGTGCCACATGAGAATGGATTGAAAAGCAAGTGCTAGCATGCCGTACCAGACTGTTGCTGCAGGTTGTCACAATGGGCAGCCAAGGGTCAGCATCTAGCCTAGCATTCAGCATTGCAAAGGTCAAGTTGATGGCGTTGACGTTGAGACGAGACTCCTCAATGCCACGATATTCAATGTATGTCTCTCCATCAGCAGGAGTCATCTCATTTGCCACATCCTGCAGCACAGGGAGCACAGAGGTAGTGAGTGATCATTGGTGTGTAAGTTCACCACTCAGCAGGAACGCCTGAGGTGCAGCTCCATGGTCAGTGAGGTGGATCAGCTTACCCCATTGGGCCAAGAGGGCCCAATGGGGCCCTCTTGGCCCCATTGGGCCCCATTGGGCCCTCTTGGCCCAATGGGGCGGTTGATAAGGGGGCAGACTGTGCCACCTTATCAACATACATGTTGATAGGTTGAGATGACATGCCTGTGGCACTACAAAATGCACAACCCTCTTACACAAGCAAGAAGATAACAGGAGCCTGTGATGAGTGCCTAACTTTGGCGACTTCTGCAAGTCTAAACATCCACAGGCAGCATGGCTCCAGTGATTGTTGCTGAAGCAGTATGACCAACCATGGACACGGCACTAGTACATGGGAGGATGGCTTCTCAGCTATCCTCCAGTTGTAACATGAGCTGAGTTTGGGCTATGCATTCAGAATCCGAATCTACATGCCTGCATACGGAGCTCTAAGGATGAGACACTGTCGTTCCCGCTCAGATTCTCACGTACCCAAAGGACCGCTTCTTGCTAGACGCACCTGTAAGGGATAAGGCAGCAGGTCCAGGATTGCTTGGTCTGTCATGAAGACAGTGACCTCAGCACCAATAGCTGGGGCTTTGGTCGCTGCATCCAGTACTTTGATGGTGACAGATCCATTGTTGAGGGGCCTCAGCACGGCCACACCATCCTCAGTCTTACTTACACCACTGGCATCCACCTGCACAGCAAACCAGTGATGAGTGGAGCCCAGTTGCTGAGCTGGGCATACACCTTCTTTTTAATTCACCCCTCCTGCCTAAAGGCCTCCTCCGCCATTCCCTACTCTCCCCTGCTGTTGTCCATTTACCTGCCCTAGACCTCCTTCCCCGCAGCCCCTCTCCCTTCGGGTTTCCATTCCCTGCCTTCCAATCTACCTCCAGCCGTACTCTCACATCCTACTCCTGCTCTATCCTCCTTTCCGGCCATGTCTTGCCACGCCCCTTGTGCTATCCTCACCGTCCCGCCCCTTCTTTTTCCATCCAACTGCTGCCTCCCCCTCCTTCCACAAATCTGCTGCAAAATGTCCCCTCCTTCTTGCCCCCTGCCTTCTTTTCCCCTGCATGCTCTGCCTTCTTTTCCTCCGTTCTGCTAGTGCTGCCCCCCCCCCCCTGGTCCCTTTCCCTCTCCCCTACCATCCCCACTTTTTAGTCACCTTTTCCCTCCACCCTTCTCATATCTCCTGCCTATCCCGTCTTCCTGTCTTTGCATGCTCTTTCCCTTGGAATCCCACACCATATCAAAGAGATCCTACCACCCCTTGCTCATTGGCCTCAAAGCTTCATTTCCTGGCTCACCTTGACCAGTAACCTGTTGTCCTGCACCACGTTCAAGCTGATTATGGATGACTGCACATGTGGTGCCAGGGGGTCAAACAGCTTGCTCTTAGGCACTAGCTCCTGTCCAGGCACAGGAGCTGCCCCGGGCAAGAGCCCTGCCTTTTTTGGCTGCCTCGCCACAGACAGCAGCAATGCCACTTTGCAGTTGCCAGTGCACTCATCCCCTATCTTTATGCTAACTCTTTGCGGTCCAGGCTTTACTGCTCCCAGCGACTTCATCTTCATTCCCCCTTCATTGCCCCAGACAATCAGCCCCTGAGCAGGGCCCCAATAAGGGTTTACGTAATACAGCTTAGCAGTAGAGCCCTGGGTCTGATTAGCTTGGGACTTCAACAAGTGCAGGTCAGGGAACAGGGACCATGGGTTATTCACCCAAGCTGTCGTGTTTCTGCCAAGCCGTGACTCTGAGCAAGGGGCTTGGCCCTTGGCTCCCTTTACTGCTGTGCCGTTCGCAAAGCTTGCAGCACATCCTCGTAACACAAAGTCCCCAGCACATGGCAACATTATCATGCAGGGAGCCTGCCCAGGTTCCCTGCCGGAAGTTACTGTACAGCTCTGCTTTGCGACTGAAGCAACTTGCTCAGCAGAGCAGTTAGCGATGCTTTTGCTGCCATTGAAAGGGTGCAGGGAAACCTCCACCTTCACGCCTTCAATCTGAGTGCTGATTTCATCGTTCAGGTAGGTCTGGGCAGATACTGTGAAAGGTACACCAGGCACTTCTGACACTGGAGAGCGGTCAAGGATGCTGCGCACAGGCCCTTGCTCCAGCCTGCAAAGAGCACAATGAGCAAGCTTGTAAACAGGACCACACTTGATATGAAGCCCTGTGACTGTAATGTGTGCGTACCAAGGCATCTTAGTTTGTTACTCAGAGCTCAACTAAGACAATTTTTATGTCACCACAATGTTCTTCACTGCTTAGCAGAAGGACACAAGTCACGCATAAAGAAAGAAAGCACAAGTGGGTGATTCTGACGAGGGCCTCAACACAGCCAAACCGTCTCTCAAAGGGAGATGCACTCTGATCCTGCAGACAGTGAGAGTTTCTGGATGCCGTGATCTGTTCCCCAAAGCGTTTGATTCTTTCATGTTCTGCAAAGTGGTCCAAGTATACTCTCTAGCACCCCTTACTTGACTGGCTTAGTCTCCTTGATGCGCTCACGAGTGGGGCCAATCCACACCACTTCAATAGACAAGGTATCGCCAAGCTTTGTTGCATTCTGTGCAGGCAGGTCGCCCAAGGGAATCTTAGCAAAAGCAACTCCCTTGGCATTGGTGACGAGTGGAATAGTGCCTTTGGCTAGAGGCACCGTCCAAGAAAGTGTCATGCTGGCGTCTCCGACATCAGCACCAATATATGAGATCGCCTCCACCTTGACCTCCACGGTACTGTCAGGGGGTGCCTGGAACATAGGGAATCCAGGAGAAGTGATGTCTTGAGCAAGGGCTTTGACAACGATTGAAACAGGTGTCATGCTGAAACAGAAGAACTACATGCTGATGCACTTGGTACTCATATATGTCAATTTCTGTGTCTCTCAAGTCATAGCTGCTTGTTGCATCTTAGGAGCAGAGCATTGTAAGTAGAGCGGCACAAGCACAGCTGAGCCCTTGCCTCTGAAATATTACAAGCACTGCGAGCTTGATTGTTTTTGTCGTTACTCTACTCAAACCATGGCATATAAACTTCAAGATGCCATGCTTAATCGCCGCTACAAATTAGAGCGGACTGCTGAGCAAAGCAATCACGTACACCCCCCGCGGGATTTATAAGTAAATGCATCATCCAGATGGAATGACTCATGGTTGTCCCATGTTTGAGATGCAGCTTAAGGCCAGGCTTTGATTACCTGTACCCAATCTCCGAGCTTAAGGCCAGCATTAAAAAATGATGCAAAGCCAGCCACATGCATTGAGATTCTGTGATGGTCTCCAAAAACCTCCCAGGTGCAAAGGCATGTATGTACCTTGGTACCTTGTAAGGAGCGCTCAAACACAGCATGATATTCAGGTGTATATACTTACCCAGGTAGGCACAGTAATGTTGAGTAGAGCTGTAGGGGGGCGCGGGTCTCCTACTGTTATCTCCTCAGTGTCCAGCATAGTGTAGTCATTCGGAGCCCCTGGCATCTTTGCTTGAACTTCATAGTCTTGGAGGATAGCGGTTTCAGGGATTTTGACAGTGGTGTTGAAGGAACCAAACACAGGGTCCACCTTTGCAGTCCATGCGTAAGGCCTGAAGTCACTAGTGTTGAAATTGGGACTAACTTGCATGGTGACAGAGGTCAAGCCCTCAGGGAGGAACAACTTGGTCTTCTCCCTTTCTTGCACATATCCTGAGTGAAGGAGACAAAGGGCAGCTTAGCTTCAGTGAATGGCAGCATGTAAACGGGCGTTTGTGTTGCTGTAACCGGCTTCTGTTGTTCAGCAGCATCTCTCAGATTGCACTGCCTTTTATGTTGGCCTTTGCTTGTGAGAGTATGCAATTTGGGGCTATCATATGCATGCTGTACTCTGCATTGCCAAAGGATGGAATGTCTATATGTACCCAACCAGCAAAGAGCTATCATAGCCAAAGGTAAACTAGCGACGTGCCACAACAGAGCTATGTACAGGGGAGGCTTGCCAATATCTATGAACACCTGCAGCACGCTACCCACATGGCCAGTGGTATACTGGGATGCAAGTAACCCGTCTTACTGTGAGGCATTGCACATGGTGGAACTCTGCAAAGTTATATCAGTGAGATAATTTTCCTTGGCCGACAGTCCACGAAGCTTGTAAAGCAGCAGAAGATTGTCTCACCTGCAATGTGGAGGGTCTCTCCAGGCTTTACCAGCAGCCTGTCCAGGACCAGCTTTCCTTTGTACTTTGCAACATAGCTGCCCCTGCACATGATAACATGCCATTGGTTCCAACGTGAGAGTATATGCATTGAAGGATTGAGTCGTCACTTTGCCCTCAATTTTGCACTCTGGTTGAGGCCGATGGGACTCACAAAGGTAATGAACACTGTTACGTATCGATGCCATCAGGAGTTCCAGGACTAGTACGGTAAGTGCAGCATATGCACATTAAAGCTCTATAGTGAGCAGGCAACGCAGATAAGCATGTGCTGCAGGACTCAGCTGTTAAGTGGGAAGATGCTGAACTTACGCATCAAAGTAAGGGAAGTTGAATCCTCCAGGCACCAGCAGGAAGTCCTTGCCAGTACTGACGGTGACCCAGTACTCCCCATACAGTCCCTTGGACAAGAAAGAAGTCATGTTAATCCGACAGGTGCCATCTGCACCTGTAAGGCAGCTAGGCCCCTTCACAGTCACGTCATTGTAGCGTGCTAACAAAACAGTCACGGTTGCATCCTTCACTCCAGTAGCATTGCCAGCAGCAGTGGTGATCCAGACTGCCAGCATGCGATCCAAAGTGATGGCTGAGTACTGCAGATTGGACTGCGTGACAAACTGCGGCCCATAGACGTCGCCATTAGTATCTATCTTGGCCACGAGCTGAATTGGGGCTTTGCTGAGTTTCAGTTGCTGGAAGAGGGCTAAGCTGGAGTTGGTGCGGGTCACAACAGAAGCTGCAAATGCAGAGAAGGAACATGTTCCAGGTCAACAAGCTAGCCAGAACTGAGTTGGCAATACATGCTTCCGCATTGACGTGCGCAAGCAAAGCAGAGAGATGTTCTTGTCTTGCAGCCCAGGACAGCAAGAACCAGGTTGGGTATATTTCAGCATTCAAAGCCATTTCATTTCAAGCAGGCTGTACCGATTTTGATGGGGAAAGAAGATTGTTATAAACATAAAACACTCGAACTTGACTTGCCACAGGAGAGGTGTCATAAGTGTGACAGTGTCATGAGACAACGCCTTGCAAGCACCTGTATGGCAATCCACACCAAGACATTAGCACCCATGACCTAGCCTTTGGACCTGCAAGGTGACACTTAGACCTTCTAAGCTGGAGATCGTCCACACCACCAGTTTGGGTCGTCGTTACTCACCAGGTGGGCCAAGCCTGGTCGCTTTGCCTCGCATCCGTTCCAGCGCCTCAGGGACCCCAGACACCGATACATTCCAAACTGCCATCTTTACAGGGTCGGATGAGTACACTGGTTTCCCACGTGTTACCACAGGCCATGGCAGGGTGCTGCCAATACCACCCTTCTCCAAGCTGATCAACTGCAGTGCGCCAGGACAGATCCACCACATGTGTGGGGCGTAAGGTAGAAGTGACTGAAACCTCCTGCAAGATGTGTCTCCATTGCAACCCAATCATTCTGACATCCTCATGCATTCTCAACAGCACTGACCCTCATTTTCACAACCTAGCTTATAAATAAAAAAAGGCAGTCTCATGGGCATCGCGGTATGCTGTGCGCATTGTGTATCAGGAAAAGAACCAAGAAAGATGTATCATCATGGATCACGCATTGAGTGAGTAAAACAAAGATCAGGTTTGCTGATTTATCTAGCCAGTAGCACAACGCCAGGGCAATCCCAGAGCAATGGCCAGGACTTACCTGCCCTCCTGCCGCAGTGTTGGGGCCTTGCATGTCGTTACTGGGGTCAGATGTGAAGAAAAAGGCTTCTGTTCCTTCTAAGGGGGTCCCTAGGCCGTCCCTAATCTGCACAGAAGCAACCACACAGAAGCAACCACAAGAGATAATCGTGCGCTGCTTCAGTGAAAAGGCCAGGCTTTGTTTCATGTGTATGGAATGAATCAGCGAGCAGCACATAGTACTGCTGGCTGCAGTGAGCAAAATCATAGTCCAAAGAACTTTAGACCCAAGGAGGATGGGAAATGTAAGGTCCCTACCGCATTAGCGCTTTTGAAATTGCCATGCTGGCTAGAGTATCAATAGACCAGAGATTCATCAAATCTGTACAAACAACCATTAGCATATCCTCCTCAAAGCTCAGCAACACCTTGTGAAGTAGTTTCTAACAGGCCAAGTATAGGCAGGGATCACACACCTTGTCTGTCCCCTTCACTGCCAAGCGGTAATGATCCCTTGGTAGCGCTGTTGGCACAGTCATGAGCAACTGGCCTTTGTTCACCAGGTCCAGTTTGTAGTCCACAGGCTCACAGGGAGTGTCCCAATTGTAGGGGTCCTTGTACTTGCACAGGCTCGTCTGCTGGGCAATCATACCTGCTGTCACACCCTTGGCAAGACCCAAAGGCAGCCACATAGTCCAACGGCGGTACCTGCAGCACAAAGTCAGAAGAAAGGTTACACTTGACAGATAAATCTCAGAAAGAGATAAGCTAGTGGCTCTATATACAGTCTATACACAGGCTGACTTTGCTCACTGTGAGAGGATGTGCAGAGAAGGATCGCTGCAGTCAACCTAGTCCCTAAGACCAAAACACTCCTTTGGTTTGTCACCACGTGCAGGAAGGAAGTTGACTGGTATTTGTGTCTGTGGGCATGAAGTTGATTTGCATCGCTGGTGGGTCAGTTCGATCGTGTGCATGGTTGAGCCAACCCCACACAGCACCGGACCTCTGGAAAACCTGCACAATCAACCACACCCTCTCTGCAATAGCCTATAAAACGCGTAAGGAAGGGCAGCATGCCTCCCACTCACGTAAGAGCGTTGTCTGGGTAGTCAATATTGTCAGTGGCGTTCTGTAGCTGCTCAAAATCCCAGCGGAGGGGGATCCTGAAGCGTCTTGGGCCCCACAGCTGCAGGGACAGGAAGAGAGAAGCCAGAAAGCTTCAGCAGTGCAGGATAGATAATGGACACCCAAAGCCACAGCAACGTGCTTGATCAGATATCACAAGTAATGGTGCTTTTCTAGTGATCCCCGGGCTTCTAGATGCCTACTGACAAAGCTCAAGTACGGGCTTGAAAGCAAGATGCTGGTTGCTCGGAAGCCGGCCCGGGCCCGGCCCAGCTGGCCCTGAAGCCAGAAGCAGTACGTCCTACAGCCTTGATAGTGTGTAGTATGCTATGGCTACTTAGAAAGAATTCTTAGACCCAACACTGAAGGCTGATTTGTAGACATCATCATGAGGGGCTTCCTGCATCATGAGGGGCTTCCTGCATCTGCTTACAAGATGTTGTTGCTGCATAAACCCTAGCCATGGCGAGTAAGCGCAACTATGCTCTGTACCGCACAACGGAGGCACCTGATCGCTTGCACTCACATAAACTTCTTTGTCTTCCTTAAGAGGACCAGAGACACTATTGTACAAGGCCCCCTTGGGAAACAACAGCTTCAGCCCCACTTGCACCCAAGGCGGGTTGGTGTCCATCATAGGAGGAGGCAACCCAGGACTAAGTTGCACCAAAGCACAGGTGCCGTTGGTGGGAGACTGGGTTGCAAATGGTGCAGGGATGTAGTAAGGTGGGTTGCAAGGCAGGACCATCACATACTGCGAAGCGCCTGCTGTGCTGTTGCAGCAGGCTGCAGTCTTGAGGGCTTTTCGCAGGAGGTTGAAGTCCACTGAGTAAGAGAAGGTCAAAGTGAGGTTTGCTGCAGGCACAAGAACAAAGGTATTTGTCAGAGAAGCGTGCTGCAAGGCACTGTATGACATATAGCACAAACCAGGACATCCACTGCAAGTGCTGCATAGGATTGGCTGCTGGAGAGCAGCCTTTGTTCAGCCCATGCATGATTAGTTGATGCATGCACAAAGAGAGCTTACAATGGAAGTGCATACATCGTACTTATGACACATAGATGGGCTTGTTGTCTTACACGCGCACACAGCATAAGAGTGTCCAGCCATGTAGCTGACAAAAATCATGCAGAAGGCAGTATAGCAGATACGTTACTAGAGAGGACCAGCACTAGTTGGTAGCTGGGCCAGACCCCCTTGGGCCGTCAGAGTTACACTTACACCCAGGCAAGAACTCTGGGAAGTTGTCATTGTACATCCCTTTATAGGCATTCCACTGGTTGTCAGTTAAGTTGTTGCCCAGAGAGGAAGTCACAGACATGACGGACATGGTCAAGGAGCCTGTCTCTATTGTGATGTTCCCGCCAGCATTGGGAGGAAGGGTCAGCTTCACACCTGGGCAGCAACATAGGCAGTCACGATCCACGAGTAGGCATGGCAGTCAAGCACGCAGGCGTGTCACGAACTGGGTAGGGTCACAATCACAACGATTGCTTGATTACTTATCTATATCAGAAGATCAGAAGTACCTTAAAATGTACTATCATGTTTTAATCCCTGGCAGCAGACACATGGGCTATACCATTAAATGTGAAACAACAATTAATCAGTCTGCTATATACTCTACCCATGCAAGCGCAAGTGTTTCCAGTGCACGCTCACCATCGTAAGTTTTAAGCTCTTTGTTCCATCTGAAGGCGCATGACAGGTCTGGAGGCCAGTCAACCAGGGGATCAAAGCGGGCAATGTTTGTAGTGACCCACCGAATGTCTCCTGGTACTGTACCAGATGGTGCATTGCAGTTTATGCTGAAAGGCACCTGCAACATGTGTGTGTTGGAGACGTCCTTAACATTCTTTGATGCAATGTTGTACCAGTGACAGGCAGCTGTGGGCACTGGGGGACTCCCATGCAGTTCAGTAGCAGAGATGGAAAGCCGTGATTGCCACGATGAACCAGTGGAGGTGAGAGTGAGCTGAGTAGCTGGCTTGCATGCAGTCTCTGTGCTGCATGCTAGTGTCCTCTGACCAACCGTATGTGTGCAGTACGTTGCTTGAGTCTGCCTGCCGAAGTGAATGTGCCCAAAGGTGAGGCTATGCAGAATGCTGCGTTGCTCCCACCATGAGCTGAGCCAACTCACCAAGCTGGCTGGTAAGCTGCTCTGCCCAAAATCGGACCCAAGAGCGATGACTGGCCGTGAAAAGACAGCCTGCAGGGACACAAGCGGTTAGTATGTGCTCCAGCTGGCTATCAATGACTTTCAACCAACATTGTCAACGCGGTTGGTGCACACAACAACGGCTTTAACCTTGATACTTGCTGCTGCCACCCACCGTGACCGTATCTCTGCCTGAGAGTGAAATGCTGGGATTGCTCTCATCTCGTATTGCGGATGGGGTAGTGGCCAAGACTTCTAGAGGAAGACCAGGGAGCACTTGAGAGGCAGACAGCTGAAGGGAGTGCATCCAGCACAGAAGCATCACGAAAGCGCCAGAAAAAGCCAGCCCTGCAATGTTACACCATAGACCGAAGATATATAGCAGTGAGTCCCCAATGGATGTGTGAGCTGACTAGGTGCGTTTAACTGCCTTGCGATGAGATGGTCCCACATATAGAAGAGGGTCAAACATTTACCTTTCCTTGGTGGCACACGACGTATCACAGCCATCTTGGCCGCAGAAATTTCTTTAGATTGTTCAGCGTTTTGCCCCCTTCTCTGCGGGTCTGGGCTAGGTGGTGATCACCGAGTTACAAGCACGCGGACCCCAAGCCACGAGCTATCGAAATGGGACTTATATAGTCAATTTGTACATTGCATAGTGCCAGAGCCAGTTCAATTTGCGCAATGAGAGTTCCGTATGAAGCTTTTCTTTTGCGGTGCAACCACAAGTCACCAGGTGACGGCAAGTCAACATTTCAGACAGGGGAAAATCTCCAACTCAGCAAGGACTCCCTGATAACAGCTCTTAAATTTCAAGCGAGATGGACCAAACAAAAGCCGGTTGAAGCAGCTGCGGCAACTGTCAGCAGCCAGCCATTATGTCCTACCAACTGCCAGGCTGCGAGTCGATTAAAGATGAGCGAGGATTCATGAGGAGTGAAACATAGCAATGTGACAACATGAACCACCGTTCTCTGCCCGAAGTGGACACTCAAGCTTATGAATGCTGCTATCGGTACATCGGTGGAAGCTACCAGCAACTAGCAGCCCAAAAGCAACTGCATACAGCTTCGCCTCTGAATTCTAGCCCCTGAAATTGGATATAGATACCATCCAACATGCAGGTACGAGAGGCAGGCGAGTGCGCTGCTCAGATCACGATTACGATTACGATTACATCATGGCCCCTCAAAGGGGGCGCCCGTACGGAGCCAACCTAGGCTCCATGGGCAGAAATACTGGAACCTGGTCCATCAGAAGTGAATGTCTCAGCAATATCACCTCTTGGTCCAGAAGAAAAGGTATCGAAAATACGACCTTGCCATTCATCCCCGAATAATGACAAGTCAAAGTAAGGATTATAGTCCTCACATTCCTCCGACCTCCGAAATTCCATGCATTCATAAACAAACTTTGCAACTTGGAAACTTGGCTCTTGGTCCATGAACAATCTCACGTTGTCTGAATCATGCTTCATTGAATTATGCTTCATCACCTATCACGAAGCATCCTCCACGGCATCCTCAAACTGCGTGCTTTGCAGCTTTTCTTGGGCCTCCCTGTTACCCGGCTCAAGCTCCAAAACCCGCTGCAAATCCCGCACAGATGCATCCGTGCGACCAAGCCCTTCTGCTGCTGCTGCCCTCCTCAGCAGTGCCTTCACATTACTGGCTTCTGCTGTCACGACTGTGTCACAATCTCTGAGCGCCTCCTCCCACATTCCCAGCTTCAGGTAAACCATGGCTCTGTTATTCCTGGCAGGCAGCATACCCGGGTTCAACTTCAAGGCAGCGGAGTAGGAATCAAGAGCAGTCTGCCAATCCCCTTTCTTGAAGGCCACATTACCCTTAACTTTTTGTATCTCTGCTGGCGTCTTGTCTTCATTGCCACTGCTGCTTGCTACTTGGCCATCTCTTTTGTGTGCTGCTTGCCGAGCCTGCTGCTGCATGGCAAAAATCTGCTTCTGGCTGGTACTGCTGCGATCCCCTCTCTTTATCTGTAGATCCCGTGCTACCTTAACCCATGGTGATGAGCTGTCAAGATCTGACATCGTGAAGTCTAACCTCTTAAAATCCTCCTCGTTGTCAAAGATGCGCCCTATAAAGACGTCTCCATTCACCTGCGACAAAGGCACACACACCAGACCCGACTTAGCCGTCAGCCTTGGTATAAAATCATCTAATAGTCATAAAAGAGGCAGCCAAGCACAAGATACACTGCCTCCCTTGTTACCATGCAAGGCTGGCCATAAGATGCTGGAATTGAAGCACGGGGGAAGTCATGCGACCCAAATCATAAGCACCAAACACATTCTTCCAGGCAAGGAATTGAAAGTGTCCTGGCAGCAGGAGACATATCAAAAGTGACAGACGGCCACCGTCCCAATGCTAGGGCCTACAATTTGCAGGCAGACTGCTGGTGCACCGAGGATACGACCAGAAAGAAAAGCTTGTACTTAGGGAAAACAGAGAAAGAAGCTATCCACACTGCTGCCTGTGGAGCAGATTTGCAGCAAGCCTTAATGAGTGTTTTAATGTGTCAAGTGAAGTTTCCAACACAGCTTGCTGCTGCACTGACCCCAATTCTTCTTATCAAACAATACAATATGTTCCCTTTCAACCACAGCAGGAAATCCTTCAACTGGTGCAACCTACTTGTAGCATCAGGCCGCATGTCTCTGCAAGCCCTGTAGCCCGATGATTGAAGGGTAGCTGCTTGAAGCTTGCAGAGTCATCACAATACATGTTCACAGCAACAAAACCGGTTTCCGGGGTGTTGGAGAGCAAGGGAATTGTTTCCACCTGCAGCAGGCAGCCAGTAGCAACCAGTGGAGGTATGCATCTGCCATGACCAGCTTGGTTCCCGAAGGGGCCATGCTGGGTCGACCGTCATGGCTGCCAGTAACAAAGAACTAGATTTCTGTGCGGGTATATCTACAGCTGCAACTAATTCCTCATGGCCCCCCAGTCAGCCCCAGGCTGCTTGTCAATGACAGGGCAAGTGTCCCCTGATAATTTAGCTACACCCTGATATGCAGGATACTGCTGAGACGGCCCAACACATGGATGCAGCTTCTGAGTCACACAGTGAGAGCATTTACCTCTGCAATGGGGAGGTCAGATACAGATACGATTGCACATTATAGCTACGTTCAGGGTAAACCCCCTTGTTTATATGCAACTGCACACCTCGGCTGCAATATTCAAGTAGAACTTGATTGAGCAGACCGGCTGCCGAAGATGGGGGAGGTTCCATCCAATGTGTTCTGCACCTGCTGTTCTACATCCAACTCAGTAATACAGAGCCCCTGAGTACCGAATCCTCAGACACCATGTATAGCTACTCACCACTTGCAAACGAGCTGCTACATCAAGAAGATCTGCTGGGACATCACCTGCCTTGGCCCCAGCATGCTTCAACAGTGCCTGTGAGTGCACAGACCAGCATCAGCACGTTTTGCTTGGAACGGATTGAGTTGGGGCAGTCATTCAAAAGCAGGGCTGGCCTGCACATTGATAGCTCGCTTGCTGCAGAAGTCTGTAGAACCATTGTACCTGTTTATGGGCTTCAGCCGCTTCTCCTTGCGTGGCACTTCCACCGGCACTTCTGAAGTGCTTCTTGAGCTTGTTTAGGAAGCCCATGACCTCGTCATCCCTCTTTATTGTCATGGATCGCTCCTCCACTTGAGATGTGCTGCAGGAATGGGCATCCCCTGTTGAGCTCTTGTCTGCTTAGCTGCCATTAAAGCGGCTGCTGGATCAAGGACTTACGGGTCACATGGCACATATACGTAGTGGACTGTTATGGTCTCTGCCATTGCAGATCAGGATTAGTTGTCGCGGTAGGAGCTCGACAGATGTAGCATGCCTTTCTGATGCCCTGCTATGAAACACTGGCTGCAACAAATTCGCATTTTGATCTATGCTAGCGCCGCATAAAGCCATGCCGTGCAGCTTTTTGGCTGTACGATGTATCAGTTCAGCCACGGCAGTGAGTGAGACGCGGCCTTCGGAGCCTTCGGCTGAGTTGTATTGGCGATCTGGAGGCACTTTCTAAAGCAGAGAGCGGGGACATGACTGTTCACTCGGGATCAAGACAATAAGGTCCTGACACTGTTGGGTGGCTGAGCAATCCGCTTACTTAACTGTGTTCCCGTGGGCGGGCTCGCATTAAAGGAGTGCAGCCTGCGGAATGCAATGCAAGGCCCAATTTACTGACCACACATTATCTGTAAGGTCTTTCAATGCGCAAAGGACCAGGCCCTACTTCTACCATGTGTGCCTGTTGGCCAGGGTTTGTTTGCTTTGCTCATGGTCCTCATGGCTCCCCTCTTAAGTTCTCGAGATCTGCGATTGCTTCAGTGTGCGTTGAGTGTGTGGTGGTAACTGTAACTCGTTCTGAGGGAAGCACTTCCTCGATATAGAAATCAGAGTGCCTAATTGAATACTAGGCACTTCATGGTCGTTCATTGAACTTTAGCCTGGACGGAGCATCAGTTTGCAAGACCCGCTTTGGGACTATATAGTCAGCTTGCGGGCCCACCGGAGACGTTCTGGGCGCAGCCTTTTCACCTCCTGGTCGCGTCGCCCGGCAAGAGATATATCCTCAAGGCACTGAGATCTGGTGCGATGCTTGCCATACCATACGATCAGGTGCGCTTTGCAGCTGTTGCTATGATCCAAGAAGTAATTGGAACCTCATGCCCCGTACTAGATGGCTGTTAGGATGTTGACTGCGCCATCATGCTTGATCCACGGAGTATTGGGAAGAGGTGTCCCTGCTATGTCTTTGACAGCCTGGCGTGGGCCTCACGCCTGACATGCTTCAGATTCATGCACAGTATGCAGTGGACCTGTCTTTATGCTGCAATCACTAACACGGCAACCCATGCATGCACGCACGCTGGTTAGCAGCTACTAACGCACGTTTCTACCTTCTGTCTATCTTCGTTTCCCTGCCTCTAGCTTTGGGAGGCAAGCGTGCAGTCCCGCAGTACTTACTCATCCTCTTCCTCGGACCCTTACACAGCCTCACCTCCGCCCCTATACTCAGCACTTCAGCCCTTCCCCATGATAGCACCCTCGGGACCTTACAACAGCCCTGCAGAACCATGGCAGCAGCAACAACAACAGCAGCACCAGCGACATCGGCATTCCCAGCGTGCAAGACGTCTATCAGCGACACAAGACGAGCAGCCCCAGCAATGGAGCGGTCTTTCAGGAACAGGAGGACAAACAGGGGCAGGCGCCAGGAGTGTTGCAGGTGGCAATACCAGCAGCACCAGCAGTAGCACTGTCGCCCTCCATAACAACGGAGGCAGCAGCAGCAGCAGTCGGCGCTTTGAGGGGGGAAGTGGTAGGGGCCATGTGGAGATCATGGTGCAGGTGGGTGAGCTTAGGTAGCTGGGAGGTGCACATTGCTGGGCACAGTTTGTATGAGGCAACATGATTTATGGGATCACATATATTCAATAAGATGCGTCTGGTAGCATTGTCAGCAATAGCTTGCAGCATTGCACGTATACTGCATATGCAATCCCCCTGTCAACACATATGCATTCTCCTACCAGCAAATGTGTTCATAACTAGCATTGGCATCAGTTGCGCCTGTACATTTAGCTATCTAGGATCAGGATGGAGTTCATTATAGTCAAGGTGCACATCATTTCTTAGGAATTGTTTATGTTTGGGTCAAAAGTGTAGCATTTTTGTAAGTGAGCCTTACTACCTTTACAGTCTGTAAAGAGTGTTAAAGTCCCTGTCTGTTTCACCCACAGGAGTTAACTGACATTCCACTGTACACAAGCAGCTCCAGCACGCCTCACCACCACGGGCACCAGCCACAGCCACAATCCCGCTATCACGCAAGCAACAGCAACAGCAGCCATGTTGACGTAGCAGCTGCTTCCTATCCACTAGATCCCTCCTACCCAAGCAGCAGTACGCGGCTCCGCCATCAGTATATGCAGTACAGTTCCCGGGACCAGCAGCAACAGCAGTACGGACAGCAGTACAACCACCACAACCGCTATGGATCAGTCACGCGGGGTCTGCAAGATCAACCCCACCCCAGCAGTACCAGCAGCAGCAGCACAAGGAGCGGCAGGGCATCAGCAGTTAGTGTATATCACAGCAATGACAGCAGCAGGAGCACTGATGCTACCACTAACAGCAGAAGCAGCAGCAGTGGTCCCACTTTTTATGGGAGCAGCAGCACCGGTGGGACTTTTGAAAGCAGCAGCTTTAGCTCCACCAGTAGTGGCAGCAGCAGCAGCAGTACTGGCAGTGCAGCAGCAAGTGGTCTGACTCGGTTGCTGTCAGCGCTGGGGAGTTTGACCAGATTGACTGGTTTGACTGGCAGCTCTTGGTTGGCCACAACCACAGGGAGGAATGCAAGGGTGAGTGCTCACATAAGGTCTTGCTGTGGACACAGATTTTCTATTGCAGGCTTGAGTGTTCAGGGGGCTCACTGGTTGTGTAATCATTGGTGGCCTGTATGCGTGATGTCCTAGCGGGACGCTTTATGAGGCATGGGAACTACATTGGTAAACGCAGCAGGGGAAACGCAGCAGGAAGGATAGTTTATCTTTTGGCAGCATCACCAATAGCAAGAGTCTTTTCAGTAAAGCAAAGAGTCTATAGTGCATTCATTTAGCAAACCATTTCCCAAGGTAAATGGTTTTCAAAGCAGAAAGCAACACATTTGAGGTTCAGTACTAAGCACAGACATTGTTTTGTGCTGGATCTTTGGAGTCAGCTCATTAGAATCTATTTGCTAGACGTAGCTGAATGAATTTGGCCCGTCGCTTTCCTGTGCTTTCCTGTCCTAGTACTAAGAGCTAGAACCTGCTTTTCTTTTTGCTGTTCCTCCAATATTGGTGCTTACCAATCCCATGTGAGCTTGGATGACATGTGAGCCATGTGATGACATGGGATTACAGGCTGTCTCCCGATCTCTTGCTGATGCGTGCATGCAGGAGGTGCGCCCACGAAGGTACCGCCGATCCCCCCGGGCAGCTGCCGTGCTACACCAAGAGGTTTGGACGGACATAGACTCCTACGATGACCTCCTGGCACTGGATCAGTACAATGTCAAGCGAGGCGTCTGCCCACCAGTGCTCCGCGGGTTACCCTGCCGTCACCCGTCACCCGCCGATGCTGGTGACAGGTGCCACATCTGCATGGAGACGTTTACTGCGCTGCCTCAAGAGCAGCTGCTGCTACAGCTGCCGTGTATGCATGAGTACTGCAGGGAATGTATCGGGCAATGGTTACGGGATCATCCAACCTGCCCCGTGTGCAGGTGGACCTTTCCAGAGGAACACACCAGGTTGCTGCATTACAAGTGACAAGTCAGCATGCTGAGGGGCTGTGCAAGGTTCAACTGCAATGCAATCTTCAAGGACGTGCTGGCCAAGGAGGGGTGGTTCTTGGAGGTGGTGGTGGACGTACCCACGGCCTGCCTGGCTGGTGCATCAGAAATTAGCATGGTCGAAGCGTCTGTGTATATGTAAGGCTTGGGGCATGCAGGAGGTTAACTGTGGGAGGACGGGTTGGAAAGGGGCAGGGGGTTATCCTGGGAATGCTGTGTGGGCCATGCGTCAGCCTCCTTTCATTCCTTGTCGGGGAGTGGTTGGGGGAGTAGTGTGCCATTTTGTGACAATCCTTTCATGACCACCATGATTGCACCGAAGCCCGATCTGTGCAGGGCGACTGGACGATTAAATCATTCCAAAAGTCATAGGTTCAGCTGTGCAGTTGCCATCTTCGAAGTTTGGATCTGATGCAATTATTGTCGTCAATGACAGATTGTTAGGAGCGGTGTGCTTAATTCCCACCTTGGCGCTGAGGCTTGTGGCTGCAGTGTGTGCATGGTCGCCGTTTGATGGCACGGCTTGTACAAGCAGGGGGCTATTGCAGTTGGGAAGGTGATCATGGAATTTAATGGCTCAGGCAACTAGCTGGGGGATTATGATAGTGTTGGGGCCTATGGAGGGGTTTGTCCCTGCTTTCTTTATGAAAATAAACAGATTAATGTTCCTTTGTGAAGCCAGGAGTTGAAGGGGATCAGAAGACCGGCAGTGGGTTGTACTCATGTCTGCTGGTACGGGATAGCCCTCGGTTATTTTGTCCTTTGTCCTTGTGGCTCAGAGGAGGAGGGTATGGAGAGGTTCAATCATCATGGGGTGTGCAGCAGGTTACTCTGGTGGTTGGCCAGCAGCAATCAGCTGTAGAGATGCAGTGCAGGGAGGCCTGGGCAGGCCTACCCAGGATCATAAAATTCAGTTGCTACTACAAGAGTACCTACAGAATTCATGATCCTGAGTGTGGCCTTCAACTCGCAGTCTTGCAGAGCAGTTGTCTTGGTCTTGTGCTGAAGTGCGGAGTTGAAAAAATCAGCCTTGTTAAGGTGTGCAGGGTCTGGTGTAAGCATAGTGCGTTGTAAGGTATGGTGTAACTGGCACATATAGGCCTTTACTGATGTTGAGAAGTTGTGTTGGGGTTTAGGGGGGTGGGTGTGCTGGCAAGCAGGCAGGGACAACAGCGGTCTCTCGCTTGGGTATTGCACGGGCTTGATCTGCATGGGTCATATGTCTTTATTGGAAGGTGGGTCTTTGTTTTACATGCAGTGGCAGCATCTTTTGCTTCGCTGCAATTAATCTGCCTGTGCTGTCTGAGTGGAGGTCCATCCAGCCAGCGAGTTTTGGGGCCTAGCTACAGCTTTAGACCCTGGCAGACCTGGGGGGAGGGCGGGACCATGGGAGGGGCAGGGGGGATCTTAAGTGATTCTGGTGTGGGAGGTGGGAGAAGAAACGTGCAGGGGGTACAGTAAGGCCGGGATGGACTGAGTAAATCAGCTGCCAGGGGAATAGGCCAGCCCCTGGCTCTTGTGTGCCACCCTTGCTCATGTTACATGTATCCAAAGACTCGCTGTGTATCAGTAAATGGGGGGCATTTTGAAGTGTATGGCCTGCTTGAGTGAAAATGCTCGAGTTTGTAGGGCCGTGTTGTATTTTAGCAAGGGGAGCCCCACATTCTTATTGCGGGGGTGGGGGTGACGGACGCGGGGTCTGGCGGGTCACCCACCCCTTCTTCAGTTGTAGGGTTTTGTCACTGAGTGACACCGGCGCAAGAGGCCCGCAGGACCCCCCTCTTCCCTTGATATCCCCCCCCATCCCGCGCCCCTACAGGGTTATGGTTCTTCGCCAATGGTGATCATGACCATGCTCTCAGCCTGCTCATTGCATCGCTGGCTGGAGATGAGCTTTAGCTGCTATATCCATTTTCAAGATCACATGCTGCCCAAGCAGCCGGAAGCGTGTAAGCCGATCGTTTGGAGATCTGGGCACTCTACTGTATATGGGTTGGTGTGGGTTCCTGCAGGGTTCATGTCTTAACAGCTTCTGGTTAAGTTCTGTGGCATATTGTATCATTGTACATTAGTACCTGGCTGCTTCTGCTGTTGCGTGTAGAGCTGTGGGTAGGTGGTTGTGTACCATGCAGTTGATGCACTGGCAGTTGTCTGAGTTGTACTTCCTAATAGGCAATGTGTTCTCATATGATGATGCGGCCTATTGTCCAATAGTCTGTACACTGCTTGTGTGAGTGGGCATGAGTGGCCAGGATGTGTTTTGGGAGGGAAGGACACTTGCAAGGGGGCTTCCTGTCCTTACACCATTGTGGCAGCTGGTCAGATGGTTGCAGCAAGACTGTTCAAGGGCTACAACAGTTGAACATCCTAGTTATATCTCAGAATGGGGCATGCTTAGCTTGTGGCATGCATGGAGGTCTCTGAGTCTAGCAACATGTGCATGGTATAAGGTGGTCAGTAGATTCACTGGCCGTCAGCAGGGCTGGTATAAGGTGGTGGGCTGGAACACCCACCACCTTATACAGGCACGCGTGTATCTTTATCAGTGATCATACCCTCTCCAGGTTGTAGTTGATGGCACATGTGAAGTTGTTGTATGACTTGGAAGGTTGTAATTAGGAACATAGGAGGGGCTTGGGGGAGGAGGGGGGTATGTGGAACTCTATATGCGCTGGTGGAGTAGGTCAAGCATTTGGCAGCGGCCTGCGACGGCTCATGGTTGGCTGGCTGCTTAAGTTGCTGACATCCCTCCTAAATGGGTCTGTATACTGGCATGTATCATCAAGGGTGTGTGCTATCTGCCATCGATCCTCTCCATATATGCCCTGTACCCATCGATGTAATTTTATCACACTGCATGTGTGTCTCTTATGTCTCACACTACATGTGCCTCATATGTCCCTCTGTGGGCAGAGGCCAGTCAGGGAGGACGTGCTGGTCTGTGGCTGCTCTGTGGCCTGTGTATCTTGTACCGGTAGGCTGCTTGCTGATACATCACACTCATATGGTCTGCCTCGGTTAGTCTCTCCAACTTTTGAGCCAGGGACTGCAGGAGGGCGTTTAGGCACAGGGGATTATGAAGTCCATTATTAAGTATGGGTAAATCCAGCCAGGAAGTATAAGGATGCTTTCAGGCACAGGGCATGAAGTCCGTTAAGTATCGGTAAATCCTTTCATGTGCATGGCGCTCTGCCCTCAAATGGCACAGACTGCAGGTGCAGAGCTTGGTGGGGGCTGGCGGAGCTTTGCACAACTGTTCACGTGTTGCCTGTGGTGTAGGTAGTTCAGTTGGGATGTAGTGTATGAGGTTGCTGGGTCGGAGTCGTACTTCATTGAATTTGTGGGCAGACTAGGGATGCATGTATATTAAGAATACCAGACAAATGGGGCAGTAAATATGTGACTGCTGCTGGTGCGGGTCCAGCTATTCTGAGTGTACACCTGTCTGATGCATATTGTGGACACTAGGGACCAACCCTAGTGTCTTAGGCACATCCCCTTCTATTATTGAGTCCATCCAGACGGGCAAGGCCAACATATATACAGAGCTGATAGTGATGCTGGTGTGTTTGCATTCATTCCAGCTGGTGCATTCATGTGCTTAGTTGAATACTGCTTGTGCGTGCCATGTCATGTGTGGAAAGCAGGACTGAGGTGCAGGATTACCCCACTCCACCACTTCCCCTAAAATGCAAACGCACATTGAAAGGACCCAGCCTTCGGCCACCATCCAGCCTTCTGTATATATACCGACCACCAGCAGCAGCAGCAGCAGCACGGTCCCCATTGCATCGCCTGCCACCTGCAAAATGCTCTCCCCGGCTACTTCCATGGCTGGTCTGAGGTGGCTGATCCAACAGCGGATCGTAACAAGAGGGGTCCAGCCGACCTGGCCCCCAATACCAAGCAACAGAAATAAATGTCACCATCTACATGGTGCACAAGGGCTGAACGGGACACTACTGCACGACCTCATTAAGCGACCCCATATTGGGTTCAGAGCGTGGTTTGCACCATCGAGTCCTCCCCACAAACTATGCAATTTAGATTGCACTACATGAGCGAACTTATTGGCCCTTGTTGGACATTTGAGAACCATAGACACATCATGGTTCATAGTCTGCCTGTATCCAGTGCGTGTTACCTTCAAACAATACGATGCAAATGCAACAACTGCCCGTTGAACACCTCAGCAAATCAGCAGCCATCCGCTATATATGCCAGGACAACTATAACGGTTAGCTTTAAGCTGAATAAAATCTTGCCGCTAACTTGCGCGTTGTCATGACCCATCAACCGTTTCACACCTAGGGCACATGTCGTCACTCTTTTTCGGACACCTAACACAACTCATGCTCATTATGACCGAAGAATTTACTAGCCGCAGGCTACAGCATGCCATAAGTCCACACAGTATGAACATACATGAATCAATGATCCTGACCTGCAGAGTTGATTTGCAGCAGGGCACTGCTCCCCTCGAGGTGTCACGCTTCCACCTGGACAACTCTGAAAGTCTTCAGGTCATGCCAACAAGCCTTTGATGCAGCTACTGCACCCTGCACATTCTCCACCCTGCACCACCTACCACAGCATAAGGGTACCTTTGGGACACAAGACCAAGGCTTTTCAGCCTTTTAAGAACCCCGGTGCTTTCACCCCCTGCTTTTCTGATGGCCGGCCTATAGGAGGAGCTGTCCATTATCGGACACTACATAGTGCTACCCATCCATCAAGGATACCTCAAAACCCATCCCTGGCCTGGCAGCAGCGCACCACATAGCCAGCGCCACATTGACCAACCACCCTAGCCTCAAAGGTAACTCTGTGACGGCATGATGCCCTCGACCGCGGCCTTGGCAGCTCAGTCAGAACAGGGACGACGTCGTATCCTGTGCTGACTGAGCTGCCAAGGCCGCGGTCAGACGAGCCGATCTCACATTTTTCACCTGAATTGGCTCACGTGACCGATTGCTCATATCGCCTCGTTCCATCTTGTACGCGACCGAGCTGCCAAGGCCCCACTGGAGGGCACAATGTTGTCACACAGCAACATCCGGGCAACTGAGGAATGATGTGTGGGCCTGATACACGTGGTGCAGCTCCATCCAGAACCATGCAAAAAAACCATCCTGGCCTGGCAGCAGCCAACGGCACAGCCAGAGCGAACAGCCAGAATATTGACCCCACTGAACCCTAGCCCTGCACCCTGCACTTGCATCAGTATGGCATGGATCTAATGTAATGAGCATGCCACAGCTCCAACCGTAACACCTCATGACCCGTCCTGGCCTCACAGAAGCCCATGACACAGCCAGTGGACAGCCAGCCAGTACCCTGCCATGCCCTAGCACCCTGCTCTGTACCCTGGCTTGTGGCAGCTCTAAATGAACAGGAGCCCACCTTTTACGTGTGATCACTGCAGGAGTGCAGCCAGTGCGCAACCAGTCAGCACCCTGCTGTACCCTAGACCCCTGCCCTCAACACTCAGTTCAGCTCGAAACAAACTAGAACAAACAAACAATTGAGTTCAAGACAACTGCAACCACTGCGCAGCTAATGCAAAGTGAGTGCACATCCAGTAGCTAGCTGCCCCTAAAGCCTCGCCCTGCCCTGCTCCCTGGACTTACAGCAGCTCTGAACAAACATTACAAATAGGCACTTAAAATGCATGGCAGCTGCAAGAGCGCAACCAATGCACAGTACCCTTCTGTCCCCTATAGCCCTGCCCTGCCCACCTGACTTACAGCAGCAGCTCTAGTGTACATGCCACAGCTCCACCTGGAAGACCTCAAAGTCCTCATGTCCAGCCAGACAGGGGCTGCCAAATGTTCCACACACTCCACTGGTGCCCCTCAGCAGCTCCTCATCCAGACATAGCGCCCAGTGACCTCCACCACCCACACCCAGCTTGTCAGGGTTAGCGTACTGGAAGAAATCATTGCGGAGGTTGGGTTGGACCAGCCAGGGCCAGAGTAATCGCCGGGGCTCCAACTGTAGCAACAGAGAAAGAACAGAAGGAGCAGGATGTCAGGGACTGTAGTCACATATTAGGAGGAGTAGAAGAACAGCATGAGGAGCAGTGCTATCACAGCACTGGGAGCACCAGTGATGGTGCTAGAGTAACCGCACTAGGTAGTGTTTTATTGCTAAACTTCGTGATATGCCATAGGCAACGCACCTCAAGCTGTTACGGAAACTGTGAGGTGTACAGATTCGGTAATCAAATATAGTAGTAACGTCACAGTACTTGATGCACCAAAGCTAGCCCCTGTTGTCTTATGGGCCACAAAATACTAGCAAAAGAACACTGACGGCAGCCTATACTAGGGCGCCTGGTTTGCTTGTGACGAGCAGAACACCAGGATGCGTATGGCCTTCTGGAGGGCTGTACAGGCAGAACAGGGACGACAACTAGATGCCAACAGTACCATTCAAAGACGAGCAGCAGGGACCTCGCTGCCCAAAACAGGTGGGCCTCCCAAGTGGCATGGAGGCATGTTTCCAGCATCCCGCAACTGTAAACAGGGCTCTGTTTCTTCTTAGCACTAAAGGACACCAGGCAATTTTCTGACGACCTGGTTTTCATCCCAGCAGCAGCAGTCAAACCCCCGGTATAGCACAGTGTGGTCCACACTGTATCTTCACAGCTTGTCAAGGATAGCAGCTGCTGGTGTACCCACTTCATGTAGGTGTTGTTTTCATGGAGATGCTGTGGGTTGTGTGCTACTGGGAGTAGACATCTGCAAGGCATATTATTTTCTTTTGGACGGAGAGGAACCTGCAAGGCAATCTGCAAGATATCTATCAAGCATCAACACTGCCACCGCATGCCCCACCTCACCTGAAACACCAAAGTTTCTCCTGTTCCATAGAAGCGTGTTGAGTGACGCCAGGGCTCAGGCGCATACGCCCCAAACACATGGCCCTCACCATCCCGCACCAGCAGCACAGTAGGTGCTGCCCCCACTGCCTTGCGCATCAGCGTATGGAGGCTGATACCATCCCTTTGGGTGCTGTACAGGCAGCTCCAGCTGCTGCGGCGGTACAAGGCAGGCAATACACCTGCAGTACAGGTATGGCAGCCGCAGCAGTGTTTGTCATCAGTGCGCTGGTAACCGGAGCAGCAGCCTCCATTATCAGACAGGGACACAAATGCAAGCACAGGCATGGTGGTGTCTATTGTTCAAAAAACTGGGTGTGGAAGGCTCGGCTCAGCTACGCCAGAAGCAGCACGGGCAGTTAATTGGGGCAATAGGTTAACTGAAGGGAAAACAACAGCTACAACAACAGCATGTGCAGACATAACAGCAGCAGCATGAAAACCAGGAGCGAAAGAAGGAGCAACTGCCGCAAAGCGATGCACCAAGGGCAAGGTAGGCCGAGATTGGAGGGTTGCTTAACTAAGGAATTCAGCTTATAAGGGTTCACCTGTGCCCACCTCATCACTACCCCCAATGCTGGGAGACCCATACCAGTGTGACATTGGAGGAGCATGTTAACCCTCTCAACTCCCTTGCCATGACAACAGGTACTAGGAGTCCCTAGTGAGAAACTCAGCAAGCAGCAGGACCACCAGGTCAACACTGTCTACTCCATCATAAACTTCACAGATTACAAGAAATGCTCTTTGCCTCACCTGCTATTGCTTGCAGATGTGCTTCTGTCAGCAGTGTTGAAGGATCTTTCATGGTTGGTATGAATCCCACTGCCGGCATAGGGGTCCCAGGGACCTGCGGCAGCCCACTTGCATTGCCACCTGTTCTTCCTGCTGTTGCTGATGCTGCTGCTGAAGCCACACTCAGCCCAGAAGGTGTGGGCATGTGTGGGGTGCCAGGGGGAGTCACACCTAGAGATGCCAGGGACACAGCAAACGATTGGAAGGGACTCTGATGCAAAAGTGCTCCTACCATAGGAAGAAAGCAGAGTGCATAATACTACTGGCAACGCTGCGGCATCCTCGCAGAAATCCAGGAGGAGCCAGGACAAAATTACTTGCAACTGCCGCCCACTAATGGTGTAATCACAATTAATTGCTACATATTCTAATGCGAGCCACCCACCCCAAATAGCAGTACCACCCGGGGTGTGCATACATCTCCCCCCTCGAAGCTACTATTAGGCTGTAAGAATATGCCACACAGGTAAGCATTAGCATATCACATTTCATGATATGCCATAGCAAAACTTGCCACAAGCCCCGCACCTCAAGCTGTCACACAGAACAAATAGCATATGAGGGAGCGCAGGATCAAATGAGAGGAGGAATACGGTGCAAAGACAGCTTTGAAGCCTCCATCAATGCCCCCCTAATGGTGTATCATTGGCAAACAGGACAGCGCCGGAAGCCCCATGGTAGCAACATCCACGAGAAACACAGTACACATGAAGCCATTCCCTTATTGTTGCCAGACTTACCATCTAGCACCGCTCCCTGTGGTGTATGCCACAGATTGTTTCCACTAATGTGTCCCCCTAGGCTGCTGCTGCTCCCACTGGCGCTCCCGGCTCCTCCAGCAGCCGTTGCACCAGCAGGTTGCAATGCACTGCTCTGCCGCCGCCTCATCGCCCTCTCCGTCAGGAAGCGATCTAGGTCCAAGTCCCCCCTGGTATGCTGCTCTAGCACGCAGCTCGCCCAGTCCTGCCATGCAATGCTGTCATTGAGCTGGTGGAGCTCCTGCCAGTCGTAACCGCCAACCTTAGGCTTCAGGCCGTGGTAGCCAAACTCTAAGAAGCTCTGGATAATCGCCTGCATTCAAACGGGTTGAAGTAAGGGTCCGAATGTGATATGTCAGATGTCTCCTTCTCGAGCCATGTAGCTGCCGTTTACATATCTATGTGCATCTGCATTTGCACACTGGTGCTACCAATGAGACACATCCTGCTGGTTCTGTTGGCCTGCTGTTGAGTGGACCCTGGTGGCTTGCTGTTGAGTGGAGACATGCAGCAAGATCTGAATTACACAAGGTGAGCCTCTTTATGACCAATGCAAGTGCCTAAGAATCTGTCCAACCGTGATAAAGAGCCCAGAACCGCTACACACAGGGGATGCATGTATGCCCCAAAGGAAGGCCTACATGCATGTGGAGCCCACTCACACAAAATCTAATGGGATGATACTAGCCAACGTGATGCTTACACCTCTGCACCCGAGCCGGACATGGAACACAACCACACACTGTTCACACATTCAGATGTACTTCAGGCGGACTCCTGCATACCTGCATTTTGCTTGGTGGTATGCTCGAGCTGTATATGGGCCGGTCATAAGGGTGGCCGTAGCGCTGTGCCTTTGTTAGCCGCTCGCCAACCCTCTCCAGGCGCAACATGGGACCTACAGCCGCAACACATACACCTGTCAACTAATTTTTGCGTGAATACTTCAGTTTAAGTCCAGCATCGAAAAGATTTAGGACAGGGGCTGTCAGGCGCATTGCGGTCCTAGCAAATGCTCAATGAAACCAGCCACGAGGAGCTTCCTTCATGGATCCCGACCTGGGGTGATTTTAAATAGCTTTGAAGAAGCACACGCTTACAGACTTCAGTACACATGTACGCGGCAAGTTGCACATGTGAGATCAATAAAGCTGCAATTGAGGCATTCTTATGTTGTCCAATCCACTGCCTGATGCACTGACTGACCTCTGCTCTTCTGGTCTGCACTCTCCCCTGCTTTAAGTACCTGTAGCCAATCTCCTGCTTTGCATATTTCTCTCCACTGCACATTATCACGTTTCCTTCCTCCAACAGTCCCAGCACAATCACCCACTCTCTCAACACTAAGAGAATATACAATGGCCATGTGCAAGGGCCAAGGCCTCAATCATGCATGCTACACTACCCGCGCATCTCCCCCTCGCCTGTATCTGTGAACCTGTTGGCAGTCCAGTACAACTGTTGCTGCTGCTGCTCCTCCTGGTCTTGGTTGTTCCGCTGCTCCATCTGGTTGAGCAGGGCTGCCAGCGGACCCATGTCCAGACGGGGCCATACCGGACGACTAGAGGTGATTACAAACTGGTAGTACTTGCATTCTACTTCATAGCGCTGGCCATCATACATGCTCAACTGCATGGGGAGGAGTAAGGCAGGGACAAGACTTACAGTGACTGCAGAGAGCTCGTGGTGCGAGTCACAAGATCTAGTAGAAGCTGACTGAGCAGCAGGCTAGAAGACGAGATGCCGGTCCGTTGGCAGACACCACGAATGCAGGTTGCCAATCTAGCAAGACCCGACAGGAGTTCGATTTCCCAAGCTGGAGGCAAAGATGTGTCTGGCATGTGGAGGATTCTTTTGAGGATCATAAAGCCGGACGGCACCCCCTGGGACCCAATTGCATTGCATGAGGAGCGGATAGTGCTTCTGTTGCTTTCGAGGAGGACTAACCTGGCCTGAAAAAATCTCTCCCTTACACTCACACACATGTCCGATGCTATTGCCAGACACATGCATAACTCACATGAGCACACCTCATTGTGGTAAAGCTACGGTCTCACATCAGCCAGATACCCCCCTCTGCCACAGCTGCCCCCGTTGTCCCCCCCCGCACTCACCACCACATCTGAGCCAATGGTCTGGCTGAACAAGCTGTAGTAGTGCAGAGGCTCAGGTGCTATGACCACAGCGAGCCCCACCTCGTGGAAATACTCCACCAGGCAGTCGCCACCAGATAGCAGGTCAAACCCACTCACCACCTGGGCAGAAAATCAAGATGAACAACAAGAGAGTCAATACATTAGGAGGCCAAATAACAGGATGGCAGGACAATTGATAAACAACTGATACAAGCTGCGACAGCTGCCCCTGAAAGTTGTTTTTGTGCTAGAAGTGTATCAACATAGTCAACAAGAAAGGTAGAATCAGCTACGGAAAAGGGCCCATGCAACCCTGGCATGATCCACAAGGCCACCAATCAGTAGCCCTTCACTAAACAATGGATCATGCAAGGCTCTCCCGGATATGCAGGCTTGCATGATATGCTGTGCACCCATCCATGCATCCCTTGCAGCAATGCACAGAAGTGTGCCTAACGAGTGATGCTACTTCCTCTGCCTATGCCTCCCTTCCCAAGGCAGAGAGATCTATACTAGCAGACGCCTGTTTCAACTGGGGCTTAGTCACGGAGTTCCATGCTTTAAAAAACAATCGTTTATGGTGTACCCGGTGATATCAGCCAAAACTGGTATGATGTCTGGGGGCTATCATCTTTTATTCATGATAATTGATGCCTGGTAAGCTGATTGGAGTACCTACTCTCAAACTCGACTGATGACACAGGGCCAGGGGCCAGGCTGAGGGTTTCTAGGGGGGTCTACAGGAGTCTAGGGGTTGGCTTTAACCGTCTTAGGGTGCAGCAGGCCAATACCTGCCCGCTGGTCGCCCCTGTTGGGTACAGCACTTCCAAGCACTGCCATTCAGGAGAGCGCCTACCCAACTACTAAGGGCGGCACAAGCTCGTAGGCTCCCTACCTTGGTATATTCCTGCTGCCAATCTCCCCAAGCATTCTCAGGGTCTTTCAACACACGCTCAAAGCGCTCCAAGAACCACTGCATCTTGGCGTCACAGTCCTTGGTCTCATAGGGTGCACTGAACAAGCGCTTCTCAAGGGTGTTGAGCCAGCAGCACAGCTTCAGCGCAGTGCAGGCCTCCCTAGAGTAAGGAAGAAGAAACGGCAGTCAAGGTGACGGCGGGGTATGGGTACCAGAGGCAGAGGAGCGGGATGCAAAGCTTGATCTTGCACAGGCCTCATCGGGGGGCATTGAATAGGCCATTTGGTGCTACCTTATCACCAAGCCATTGTAGAGGCCCCTGCCGCCATGGATCCGGACCTCTCATGCTTGCATACCTTATCTAACGTGTTGATACACGCATTCTATATGTGCTACAGAGTGGAAGAGGAAGTCCAGAGCAATGTTGTTGATGCTGCCAGCACAGTGCCCATTAGATGCGACCTGCATGCTTTTTGGCCCACTTGCCAAGAGAGGCCAAATGCGACCATGGCGCCCAAAAAGACACGCAGCTGATCCTAGCTACTCCATCCAACTGTGAAGCCAAGGCTGGTTGTTAAAGGTTATGAGTTGCAGGGGTGTGCAGCCGGTCCTTCCAACATTTGACGTTACAGTATAAGGCACCACGATGTGCTCATACCAGGGGTGGGCTCACCTGATGAATGTAATGTTGTCTTCCTGACCATGTGCTGTGATGAGGTCGGGGGACAGGAAAGCCTCCCTGAAGTCTCCAATGCGTGCCATGTGCCGAAGCACTGCGGGAAAAGCAGCAACAGGGGATTAGCATTTCATTGGACTAAATTGTAGCAGCACTACACCATATGGTATGGCAGCAGTGCCATGTTATCATATGTTGCTGGTGGTGGGCTAAGTTGTGACACCTCCATCACCAGGCCTTGCCAATGCATCTTGATTTCTTCTATTCTGTCAGGCAAGGAATGCACCAACGGCTGAGGAAAGAGATGATTCAGATATGGGCAGGCATTTACCCTGTAAGCGAGAAGTATGAGCTCTGTTGCCAGTGCCGATAGCACACATAATGCTGCTGCTCCTAAGCCCCAAATGCAATAGCGAAATACTTTAGCCGAAGGTGGGAACAAGCTCAGTCTCCCAGAAACTTTGCTGCACCATAAATGTGCTCAGGTGACGCTGCTGCTAGTATCCCAGTTCATTATATGTCGCGGCCAAAGCCACTAAAGGTCTCACACAAACAGCGAGATGGCACAGAACTGCTGCTGCTGTCACTTTCAAGATGCGCCTCCTGAACCACACTTACCCCCATCATGCTCTTGTGCTAAGCCTGGATTGAGCAGGCACCATGTGCTCAAGAAGCTGTCAATGTCGAAGTGATTTGTAGTGAGGTACTTCTTGGTAAGAAGTGCAGCTACATCCCTCTTCCACTGAGAGGCCCTTTGCAAGGCGTTCAGGACAAGGCCTGTACTAGTGTCTGATATGCGAAGCCCGGCCGGGTTATGGTTGCCACGATGATGGCTGATGGTTGCTACGACCGGATGGGTGCAGTCGACTGCTACAATATCATCTGGGTTGTCATACTCCTTGGCGTACTTTATGTACTCTTTCTGGGTGGCCGGGGTCCCATTGTAATAGGAGTAGAGCAACTTGGCCCCTACCGCGAAAGCCACCGAAACAGCTGCTAGCTGCGGGCTTGCGTATGACCAGTAATCACCAGCGCCCTGCATTCCGGGTCGGTGTAACGACTACATTGGGGGTAACGATTACATAGACTGGTCTGTAGGGGCCTAATAGACGGGCGGCCGGTCCTATCGGACGCTTAGCAGCTCTAGGCCAGGATGTACTCTGCAGGTGCTTCTCTGCATAGAAGTGGGCAGGACGGTAGGGGTCAGGACAGATGCTATTGAACCCAAGACTGATTGTTCAGCAAGACGGGGCCGTAATGCAGAACGAAACAGATACGACAGAAGTCAGCTTAGTTAAGCATGGACAATGCTTGGCAACAAGCATTATTAGATCATTATCTGCTCCGAGTGAGTCGGAGTGACAGATGTACAGTAGGAAGGCGCGGTTGTCGGACGGACTGGATATCGGCTTGGGCCAAATCAACTGTATGAGTTTGTAATCGTTGCCTTGTGGCTCATTCAGTACGCGCTTCTCAATTTGTCAGATACTTGCCATGACTGGTGCGCCTTTCGTAAGCAGCTAGGGACTTACCACACTGCGCTGATTAATAGTTTGCCTGTTTTAGCTACTCTAATGTACGTTTAACCTCGGTATCTGAAGACATCTCCAGAAGTGTAGTGGTATTAGTGTACTCGAAGAAGTGTGCATCCCCAGAAGTGGACTCGAGCAGGAAACTACATGGTCTGTGCCAAGTGCGAGAAGAAGTTAACTAAAGTCGCTTGCCCAGAAAAATGGAAAGAGGGCTCTTCCAACACAGTGGCGGCTGGTGGACGCAAGTTGAATGAGAACAAGCTGCTGGACAAGAGCAAAAGGTTAGTGCTGTGGAGCATAGGCACGTGCCTAGTTGCCAACCCCGCAGGGCTTGCTTAAGCATGGTTACGAAACATTTCTATAATGCATGGGCATGCTGGGAATTCCACACGTTCAAACCTGCCATGCTATGCTCGCTGCAGGTACGCCCCTTATGCCAAAGGTACTGCAGCAAAGTGCAAGTTATGCAAATCAGCGCTGCATCAGGAGGGTCTCTACTGTCACAACTGCGCTTACAGCAAAGGTAAGTTGTCCTGCACATCAGATGCATATTGAGATTGCAAAGGAGGGCTGGATGTGCCAGAGGTAACCAGGGTGTCTGTAGCGGGACTGCTATGGTGTGCAGTCCTGCGCATACAGCAATTGATAGTAGAAAGTCATCATAGTGAAAGTTGTGCCAGCAGGTTATGGCCAGTATTGCAGCATGGCAGCAGCCTCCATACAGAACCACATAGATTGCTCAGGGAGAAACACAATGCGTTGACACTGAGAAAATTGGGCAATAGCAGTCCTGAGGAGCAAGCCTGGTTGCAGTTACCCCTACTCAACAGCTGACGCATTCTTTGTCTACCCTAGTCACAGCAGATGGTCTCCGCAAACACTGTGGAATTTGGCCTTGATCATTAAATTGCTGGCGCCCATGCACAGATAGAAGTCGGTTGTATGGCATGCACAGATGAGTCGTTGCCATCTCAACTGGGAGACACTTCCAGCTTGATGTTGCAGCTGCATATTTCCCATCGTGGTGTTTTCATGTGTTTTGACGCAAAACCAGACCGGGTGGCAACATGACAGCTTCTTCAGTGAGTGAAGCCTGGCTTGGCTTTTATGCTGCCATGCACGGGTTGCTCAGGTTAGAACAACTGGCATTATGAAAGGGTGATTATCTCAGGGTATGTCTCCCTTTCGTGCAGGTCTTTGTGCCATGTGCGGCAAGCAGATCTTGGACACCAAGTCCTACAAGCAGTCAGCAAAATGATGGTCCATCTTGTCGCCTGTGAGCAGCATCTGTGCTCTGCGTTAGCGAACGCCGGGGCTTCGGGGGAAGCGGCTTGCATTGGTGGTACGAGGCAGGGCTTGATGTCATGCAGGAGCTTCTGGGCAAGTTCTGCTCCGGTCGTGCATAGGGCTGGCTGCTGCTGGAGTTGAGCATTTGGCATGTCGGTTGAGCCCGCTGTTTGAGGCTGAGGGCATAGGCAGCAGGGGCAGCTGGGACACAAGGGACTCTATCAAGGTGGCAGCTGCTTGCTGGGGTTCTGCTTGTAGCCTTGTGGTGCTAAGGCAGCTGGGACACCAGGGATTCTATCAAGGTGGCAGCTGCTTGCTGGGGGTCTGCTTTGCAGCCTTGGCTGGCACTTGGCCTTGCTAGAGGACAACATGGCATCACTCATGGCGTGGCAATTTCATGGGCTGTCCCTATGCGCTTCAGAACAATAGAGCCTTGTATGTCAGCCAAAATTGAGTGTTTCGCTCCATCAGATTGGCAAAGGGAAGCAAAGCAGGGCTCATAGTTGCTGTGGTTTTAGTTGGCTACCTTGGCAGCCTTTGCTCGGCAATGGGGGACGGCATAAAGGCACACTGTTGAATTACCATGTTGTGTCTGCGTCCAATGCTATGCTGTTTTGATCGTGCTTTGGTGTCGTGTGGCCACATGTATGTGGCTCTTTTTCACTGAGTGGGTGCTCAGGGCCGCAAGGGTACAAAGAGCATGAGATAGGGGTTGCAGTGTTAGTGTTTGTGTGGACCCTAGCACATATGACTGTGCAACGCTGCATCTTGCCTTGCCCTCCTTGAGATGAACTAGCTGCACGGTTCCTTAATGTATCGCTTTTTGGATGGTTGTCAGAAGCACAATAGTGCTGGTCCTGGCTGTGGCTGGCAGAGGGTGCATTGGCATATCTCCTGGCGTGGCTGTGCATAACATCGTGGCGGTATGCCCGATGGTCAAGGGCACACATTTGTGTCCATATAACGTGGACTTGTTCCTGCGTGGGGTGGTTATTGATCTTTGACGGGTGATGGTACGTATCAGTTGGTATGATATACCTTCCAAGGGCATGATTCTCTGTTATCATATGCGGTTTCGTTCTGTGATCATTAATTGGCCGGTTGGAAAGCCTTGAAGAACCGAATTCACGATTTGGCGGGTGCGTTCCCGTTCATATGCCTGGGCACACCCGGCGGGTGCGTCCCCTGGGCACCCACCAACCTTTGAATTTGGTACGCCTGAAGATCGGTCGCGACTGCCGAGCTCCCTGGATGCCATGCTCGCTCTGACTATGGCGCCCAAGCTTCGAAGTTTGTTCGGAAGATGAACATTGCCTGACCTCACTAAGACCGAGAGATCAATGCAGATAACCTGACTTTGACATTGTCCTTCTTCTCTGTCCGGGGGGAGATAAAAATCGCAATCGCCGCAGCCTACGTCTCAACTGGGACTGACATGCTGCCACAGCCCTCTCAGCATAAGCATGGCCATTGGCTCCCAGGAACCTGTAAACGGAAGTTGACCCACCAGGCCAATCCTTGACCCGACTCAAGCACATTGGATCCCGAGCCAACCTCTGTCGAGGAACAATGCCAAAGGGCCAATGTTGCTTATCCATGGGATTGCCTGAGCACTTGACCTAAGGATTCCTGAAGTTGAGTGAGAATTGCCTGTGCCAGGCTAGAACAACCTTTGCGGTCCATCAATGGGGTCCCATGCTGAGAAGCTGATGCAGCACGTGGGACCAAGTTGTACGCGCGTATCCAAGCAAGTACGCTTTTAGATTGGCTAGGGCCTGCAGCAGCTACCCTGATATGCTACGCCATCTAGTACCAGCCATCCTGCTGCTGTTCCTTCCAGCTCTAGGTTATGCAACATCAAGTAAGTGGATGCTTCTGCCAGAATATGAACTTGTGCTTTTGACAGGACTGTATTGTTGCATCTCTTGCATGCTTGCTGTGTATATGGATAGCTCACCACATCAAAGATCATCTTGACCACAAGTAGATTGTTGTGCCCTGTCGTGCAGGCGCGAGTTTGTGCAACAGTCAGAGCATCACATATGTTGTCAATGAACATGACACACCCCATTCCATTGTGTCCAAAAATTACCATGATACAAAGGCAGACTGGAAGTTGCTTTGGGCCCAGATCGCGTCATGCAACAGCAAGCAGCTAATTGCTACTACCAAGTATACTGTAAACAGCCACATCGTCAGTACCAGCAGCATGGTCCCAAGCCCGTTGCTTCAGGCAGGAACTGTGCTCAGCATTCCATCCCTACCAGAACACTACCTGAGGGGCAGCAAACCATCAAAACAGGCTCTACCAGCAACAAAGCGGCTTTGTGGCTGTACACCTCGGTTCAAGGTTCAGGAGCCCCACACTACTTGGCTGCGTGCTATCCAAGCACAGTATCCGGGCCTGGAGCCAGATGGCTTTGCTGCAGGGCTGCTGGCTCTGTGCAATTCCAATGCAGCTTATGTACCAAGTCCTAATGGCAGACGTTATCTTTTAGCTCCAGGCCAGATGCTGCAAGGCATCTGCATAAGCATCCATGGCCTAAGCTTCAAGCAGTTCCTGAACAATGCTCATACAGCAGTTGCAGCAGTGCAGGCCAGCATGGCAACCAAGGCAGCACTAGCTGGTGTCAAGAATGGCTCTGCAGCAAGCAGAGCACAGCAGCATGCAGCAATAGCAGCAGTACCAAGGGCCAGGCTGGAGTCGAATGCAGCATGTGTCATCTCATGGAGTGCGGGTGACGTGGCTATGAGGCAGGTCGAGCTGAGCAATGCCTGTCCTGTGTATGACAATGGCTGCAGTGGGCCTTCTGATGCCTTGGCATACCAAGACAAGCTCCTTCCATGTTGCGAGGCACATGATTGGTAAGTGTATGAAGCCCTGAGCACTTGAATTGTTGTTATCAGGGTGCTGCTGCTGTTGAAATTGAAGGTCTTTGGGTAGGTAATGCATGCAAACAGGAGCAGGACGGAGGTGAAGGCAGAATGAAGATGGAGGTAATCCACACACATTTTTGCCCTTGCCCCTGCATTGTTTAGCTCCAGCCAATCCATGTGCAACACACTGCAACACACGCAACGCTCGAGCTATTTCCTTACGTTTTCAGCTGCTCTGGTGCTCTGCCGACTTGGTTCCTGTGCTAAGCCAAGGGAACATGTCTTTCCTTCTGGCATGGCTGGCTGCAGGTGCTACACTTGTGCCTGGACAGCTGGCTGGACAGGCAATACAGGCAAGTCAAATTGTGACGCCCTCTTCCTCAGCAACCTTTATAAGGCCTGTGAATACCACTACCCCCAGGACTCCGTCAACAGGGCCTCCTGTAGGACTACGGCCGAAACTATGTTTGCAGCTGTTTCTGTTGGTGGACAGAGGGCTTGGACCTCGTCATTCAAAGCCTGCACTGGTGATGCATACAAGCTTGCAACTGCAGACTTCTGCTTTGAGCCTGTGTACAGGCTCAATGGGATAGTGTCTTACATCAGGCCAGGCAATGGGCGGGAGTGGGGAACCTGGACAAACTTTGCTCAGGTAGGGGGTGATGGAGCTGTAAAGAATTAGTACTATTACTTGCAGCTTTCTGGCATCTTGTAAGGGTAATGAAAGGCACTGTCACACAAGAGGATACAGCAATTGAAGCAAATGTTAGAGGTATATCTACCAGCAACCTCAGTCTTAAACGGGTAGTCCCGTGCAAGCCTACTGGAAGGCTACCTTGCAGATCTTTTGAGGATGCACATATGCCAGTCCTGTGCCTGCGGAGTGGCTGTGCCTATACTCTTGATTGAGATGCATGGTTTCCTCCATGCAGTGCCCGCAATCTTCCTGGGCAGATGGCTTTACAGCCCGCGTCGAGCCTAAGCAGGTGGGTGACTGGGTGATGACGGGACCACCTTGCATTTGGGCATAATTGTCCTTGGGTGGACAAAGTACTCCAGGACACAAAGCCATGAGTCTTATGTAGGAGCCACTAAATGCCTCCAGAGTAGTACGGTAGTTATGTTGTCATTGTTGCCGCTTGCGTGCCAAAGACAGCCCATATTCTGTTCCAGCCCTCTGCTTTTGTAACAGCTTGAGGTGCGGGGGCCATGGCATTTCTTGCTATGGCATATCCTGAAACGCAATGATAATAGTGGAAATTCGGACTGACACCTGATGTTACTCTTCTCGGGTTGGGGCGGGGGCTGGTGCTCCCTTGGTGGACGTCTCATATCCGAGCAGTTGGGCATATGGTAACGCACCGAGTGAAAAAGGTCGTTGCACCTTGATGCATTCACAATTTGTGGATCCAGTTAGTATGTTCTCACGCCTGTGTGATTTGGCAGAGCAACCCACTTCGTCGTTTTACAGCACCGATTGAGTATCACGATGATGCAGCTATGTTGTCTCTACAATATCCACCAAAAGGAAACTCATAGAACCCAGCGACAGTTCCGTTCTCGTGCTTCCGTGTCTGGTACTGCTTTCCCAGCAGGGCGTACGTGATGACACAGCTTTGAATGCCGTAAAGATGCGCTGTTCAGATCGCAGTGGCACCCAGAAGGCAGTCGATCTGACCCCACATGAAGGCTTTTGGGGTGATTGGTGAGTCCGAACAAAGCAGCAGGAAAATGCAAATGCAGTGTGGTTGGCTTATCTATTCCACCATTTGATTGACGGCCCGCAACCTGTAAGTAATATCATCATGCTTGCAGTCAGCCGATCCTTTACCTGCTAATGTTTGCGCCAAGCGGGAGCACAATGCTGTTAGTTGGTAGCTTATTTGTTCCTTGCAATATGAGCTAAAGGGTTCATAAACATCAGCACACCAACTTCATCTTTTGAATTGTAGACTCTGCAGATATGTACGGAACAAAGGTGCCGCATGTGCATTAGCTTCAGAAATTGAAGTGCATCCAATTCAATGGTGGCCAGAACGCAAGATTATTGCACTATAAGCCCTTGATCTTCCTCTTTGCAGGCATGGCTATTTCAGCTGTCCCCCAGGCCAGCACATCGTCGCGATCAAATTGCAAGTGGAAGGGGACCAGGGATTTTGGAGAGACGACACAGCTGCCAATGCCTTACAAGCCATGTGCTCTGATGGTGTCACTATCCTGACTCACCCCGGGAACGATTGGGGCAGCTGGAGTGACTGGGTGAGCAGAGGAGCATTTTGCTTTGGGCGGGCAAGATGGTAAAGGGCAATTAGTAGGGCATCAGTCAATCTCGGTTGGGTTACGCCACAAGCACTGGCACCGCAGTGTCCACAAACTCTGAGAACTTAAAGTATAGAAGGGAATCACAGTACACAATGTTCTTTTGCAGCCATGCAGCAGCTTGGCAGTGGCGCTGATTATCTTGCGCACCAACTGGAGATGTGGTTGTAGCGGCCGGAAGTTACTGGGTTTGCAAAATGTACCCCCTGAGACAACCGTGCTTGTATTCCCAGCTGTGTGCATGGCTGACCGGCTGCAAAACTGAAATGTGGTTTATCACACATATCTATAAATCCATTAAGCTTGGTTCTCCATGCGCTCACATGCTGTGAAGTAGTCATGTCACGGGGGCTGTGCCCGGCTGCAAGGTTGTGATGTGTTTTATCTCATATCTCTCTCTGGTGTCTCGTAAGATGCTGTGGATGCTGCACGGTCCAAGGGCTGTGCATTGTTCTCTAACCCACATGTTTGTCTCTGTCACTGCTCATGCAGGTACGGTGCCCACCTCGGACTGCTGTCTGTGCTTTCAAAGTGCGGATGGAGCAACAGGGTGCTGTGGACGACACTGCAATGAATGACCTTGAAGTGGCTTGCTGTGCAAAGGACTGAGCCGGGAGGCCCCATTGGGACGGCCAGGGTGCCTAGCACCGAAAAGAAGCAGCAAAGCAGCCCAGCTGCAAGCAGTTCAGGCACTTCCTGCTGCCAAGGAAATCTGCCAAATAGCAGGGACAGAGCTGGAAGGTGCAGAAGCACTTGAATGGACAGCTTGTAGCACACAGCACGAGAAGCGTTTGGGGAGGGCCTCTACAAAGCAGCATCAGCTGCTGCTGTGTATCGGCACTGGCCCCTTTGAGAAGATCTAAACGTTGATGTTGCCGGCGATGTCAGCAGCGGCAGGCAGCAGCAGCAGCATATGCATCGGGCATGCATTGGCTGGCAGCAGCTGCACAGGAGGAGGAGGAGCATCAGCAGCAGGAGCAGCGGTGTAAGAATACAGATAGTCCATACTACCATTTAGCCTCTTCCTGCATGCATAGGTGCTGATGCTCCTCCTTCTGTGCAGCATGGTGAGTTTGGATGTTGGGGATTCAGTCTCTTCTGGGTTCTTGTGCTGCCGGAGTGCTAGGGAGCCTGGCTCTAGAGGAGGTTACCAGGCGGAATTCTCACAAGAAGGGGCACGCAGCCTGCAAACACAGCATGATCAAAGCAGCTGGGCAGGGACTGAGCGCTGGTGTTGATGCACACTTATGCCTTGGACGGCCCTGCAGAGAAATTCAATAGTTTTGCAAAGGACCATTGAGACTATGGTCCTTTGCACAGGGGTCCAGGGGTAACCTCTTAACGCTGGAGGGCTACCCCTGCACGATCCTGGAAACCACTCACCTGTAGAAAGGGATCTATTGGACAAGTTATAGAGCAGTGTCAACTGATGGCAGCCAACTAGTAAAGGCTAACGGCCTGCTGTGCGGTGAGTGGGCTGGCCTGACATATATTGGCTAGCAAGGGGTAGAGGGAGGGCTGGTGGCAGCCAGTGTGAGACTCTTGGAAAGGAAACTTGACTACGCCGTTGGCGTCTAAGTTGGTTCCTTGTGGGTGACGCTGCCCCGCCCCACCGGCCCCACTCTTTGATGGGGCCATTTAGTAATCTGGTAATCTGTTGACTATCTGCGGAGAAACCGAATTATATGAGTATGACTGGTCTGCTGACAGAGTTGACCCCTTGATCTGATTGGTAGACCCCAGGGATGGTCTGGTTGTGTTCTCTGGCAGATAGGGAGGGGGACCTAGGCATAGAAGGGGGGAAGTCTGTGTAATCTAGCAGTACATTTTGCCTTGGTATGCCATGTGTCCCTGCCCACTAGGACAGAGACACTCACTGGTGGGCAGGGACAGACCGGACACATTGCGACCGGGTTGGCCAGGGCAACTTAAGACGTGGGGCTATTGCTGCACATTGTGCCTCTTGAAAGTTTTCCTTAATGCAGTAACTGTAATCTTTCGCCCCCTTGACGTGCGGACATCAGTGCTGTGTTTCAATAGCATACCTCCAACCTGGCATGAACAAAACAACTTGTTTGAAACAAACGTGACCTGCAGCCATGTGGCATCTTTCAAGGTGAGACTTAAAACAAACAAACAAAAATTTAAGGTGCGGCAACCGCAAACTTAGTTGCTGAGTGCCCACTCTTGCAAACTCCAACTATATGGTTTCTTTATCGCAGATTCTGAGTGCTTAGGTATGACTAGATACAATCTGCTAATGCTGTCTGCTGGTGCTGTTGAATAAACACTGCCGGCTGCAGGTGTTGCTGTTTGGGTGATGGATGTTTTCTCTGTTTCTCGCTGCTGTTGCTGCGCTGCACATACAGGCAAAACTGATTTCTTCATTCACCATTCATGTTAGTAAACTGTAACCGTAGCAAGCTGAGATACGGCGTTTCCGTGCTTACTATCAATCACCGATTCCCGGATAGAGCGGAGGTCAGATTGGCTCAGAGCGAAGGTTGATCCTGCAGTATGTAAATCACTCACTGTTCTCACCTAGACTCTAAAGCATGGATTACCAGTATCACATTGGTGCCAAATCAATTGCCCCGGCAGCCTGAACTAGGTGCCCGTGGATCCACATGTGACTGACCGACGCTCCCTCTTAGCATACAGTTCCAGTCATGTGCCTTCAAATAGTACCCGTCATGTTTGATACATCTAACATTGATGGTGAATGAAGAGATGAGATTGGACAGTAAGCTAAGGTATAGCGCCGATACGCTCGCTGCTGATACATGTTGTCAGTTGAGGTCACGCATCATAGCATCTCGCTACACGAAAAACCCTGAATGACGCCTGTGAGTACAGCTGTATGTCCAAAGAGCAATGTAAAGCTTCAAATGTACCTTCAAATAGTACCAGTAATGCTTATGAATCAAGCATGGTGAGCTGCCCCGTGTGGGCCCGGCATTAAGTTGTACTGTGAACTGGTCAGCACATGGCAAGTCGAATGGGCTGGCCTGGCATACATTGGCTAGCAAGGGATCTAGGGTGGGCTGGTGGCAGCCATTGTGTGAGTTTTGGACAAAAAAATTGAGTATATGTATGTGTGTGTGTGTGTATGTGTATGAGTATGTGTATGTGTGTGTATTGAGTATGTGTATCATGTTCCGCTTACGGTCTGCTTGGCTCAGTCGCGCGTCAATACCGCTCTCTACCACTTACTCACCACCCCACACCCCTAACAAACTGGTTGGCGTCATGCTTGGGTGCTGCATGGCCCGGAGGGCTGTGCAGTGGTCTCTCTTAACAAAAAAATTGAGTATGCCGTTGGAGCCTAAGTTGGCTCCTTGTGGTTGGCGCTGCCCCCACCGGCGCCCCACTTTGACGGGGTCATTTGGTAACTGGTATTCGGTAATTGAAGTGTAAGAAATGAAGTTTTCTGAAAGTTGTGCGCTTGAAGTCCGACCTGCTGCTGCTGCTATACTAGCACTAATCAGTGCCGGTTAGTGGCAGGGTTTCTCAAGTTACCTCACCACCAGCGCAACAGTGCAACTATGATTTGGCAACCAGGGACACAGTGCTTCAAGTCCAACACGCTTCTGGCCTTTAGACTCTTAAGCACTAGTGCTGGTCCTTCTGCGGCTGCCCAGACTGCTGTTGCTCTCTACAGTAGGACTAGTACCTCTGCGCCTGGCTAGTAAACTATCTTAAAAGATACACATGCTTGCTTGTCCATCTCTGCCGCAACGAGTTGATTTTACAATGTTGAAGGACCCACCACCAAATGCAGTTGGGATGGGTCCCCTTCTCCTTTCACTAGCCAGCACTCTATCTGCTTTGTTGCCAAATGTGATATCTACGTACTCAAGCTGCAGTGTAATCAGGGATTGGAGAAGACATCGCTTACAGCAACAAACAACAACGCCGGCCTCTCCTTTGCACCTTAAAAGTACAGTGTGATAGCACAACAGAACACTTGGGCACTCAAGGACGTCATACTACATTGATTGGGACATCTAATGGGCTGACACCACTGGACAAGGTGCCGAGCATATCAGATCCGAAGCTGTGGGCCCAATTTGGGGGATTGAGTCCCCACTTGGAACATTCTCAGTGACATGCTGAGCTGTGGGCCCATTGTCCTTGTTGTTCAGATATGCAATGGAGCGTCTTACGTTGAGAATGCCAATAAGCTGCCACACACACACACCCACACACACCCACACAACACATGTAAGTTCTACTCCATGCTTGTGACATCTGCAACATACAGCCGCAGATTGCACAAGTCAACACTCTAGCGGTCCCATATTGGGCTCTGTTACTTTTTTGTGCCAACTTCAATGTATATCCTGCGGAACTGCAATATCCAGCGTTGCCACTCATGAAAGACAGCTCCATGCGGAGTGGCCACCAGTACTGACTTAGCGTACACTCCTGCTTAATTTGCCAATTTACCTGCACCATGGGATTAAGTCACCCATGGGCTGTCAGTCGCATGCATGCACTCACACAAACAGATCAGGGGCGAAATCACAGCCCATGCACCATGGGCAATTCTTCTGACTCACATAGACAACTCAATGATGCACTGGCACCTTTACCCAGAGAGCCCGGTATATGCATCCCATCCACCCATTAATCAGCATGGGAAGAGCTCTTGGGTGAGCCTAGCCTGTAAATGCAAGCACTTAACCGTCCTTGGTGACTTGAGCGTTGGCAGACTTCTTACCCTTAGCCTTGGTGACACCGAAACTAGCCTCGAAGACAATGCCCTTATCACTGCCCTTGGAAGCCTCGACGCTGACATCCTTGGAGCCCAGGAGCTTGCGGCCCTTGCCAAAGCTGACGCTGGCACTAAAGCTCTTGCTCTTCTTGCTACCACCCTTGCTGATGCTGACGGACTTGCTGGCACCGCCCTCGCCACCACCACCCTCTTCAGCCTCCTCCTCACCACCCTCTTCAGCCTCCTCCTCACCACCGCCACCCTTGCTGACGCTGACACTCTTGCTTCCGGATTTCTTGCTCTTGCTGGCGCTGAAGGAGAAACTGCCACCTTTGCCCATAAGCTCACGGGAAGGGGCCTGGAGCTGCTCAGTTAGGAGCTTGCGGCCCTTGCCAAAGCCGAAGCTGGCACTAAAGCTCTTGCTCTTCTTGCTACCACCTTTGCTGATGCTGACGGACTTGCTGGCACCCTTCTCATCACCACCACCCTCTTCAGCCTCCTCCTCACCACCCTCTTCAGCCTCCTCCTCACCACCGCCACCCTTGCTGACGCTGACACTCTTGCCCCCGGATTTCTTGCTCTTGCTGACGCTGACGGAGAAACTGCCGCCTTTGCCCATAAGCTCACGAGAAGGAGCCTGGAGCTGCTCGGCGAACACTGCGAGGAGCAAGACAGCAGCTGAGTGATTGAAATATATGACAAAGTAAGCTCTCATTGGCTGCACTGATGTACTTCTCGCTGCACGCTGGCAAGACATGGGAGTGACACTTGACGAAGACTTAGAGACATCGTGCGCTAGAAAGACATGGCGCTCTGCATAGTCAAAGCCTTCTGTACATTTTGGCACAATACATTAAGCAGCAGCAGCCCAGACGCAGGAGGGATGGCGACGACCACCGTAGACGAACGCAACGTGGGATGGCGTTATAAACGGAGTCTGACTTTCTGCAGGACTGACAGACCAAGCAAGAACTCACCACCGGCCTCCAGGGCACCGGCTACAGCCATAATGGCGATGAATAGGAGAATCTGCAGGAAGGGCGAGCCATGTTAGTCCCTCAAAAAAGTACCGCCAACCGTCTGGTGCACTAACTCATTTCCATTGCAGCATGGCTCGCATAAATATACCATGTGTCAGCACCATAACATGATAGGCCAAGTACAGGAATAGCGTGTATGGACCCAACCGCTGCCTGCTTATGCGTGTCTGGGTTGGATCCTATCAGTGCTACTATCACTGTGAAGGCCTTTTTTACAGCACCCAAAGGACCCAAGGTAATAATCCACTTGCAGTACTTAGATATGCATACAGGATGACTGCTGATGCTGCACTCTGCTGGCACGCTCGGTCGTGGGAACTCACGTTGAGCCTCGCCATGGTGACCTGTTAGCGGCAGGTACAAGGGATGTCGCAGCTGTGTAGCTGCCTGGTGTGACAACTGAGACCCATAAGACGTGGCGGATCCTTATTACTGTGGCAGGGCAGATTCAGATAAGGCAGCTGGATGGGTGCAACCATGATCTGCAGCTGCGGGTGACCTCAAGCAGGTTCTATTGTCACCAGGTGACCCCCGTCTTTGCGCGACGCCTCTCCTCGCTTTCGCGAGAGAAAGAGCCAGTCGGACTACTCAAGATCACACAGCATCTAAACTACAACGAGTTAGCAGCCGTCCAAAATGTCGCGGCTGGTCCTGGCAGCAGGCAGAGGGTGCACGACTGACGTTGACGACGGAAAGTTACACTTACGCCGATTCAGGGTGAGCCAATCTCGTCCGTGCCCAGCCGGGCTAAGCTGTAAGTCCTCTCCACCGATTTAGTGATGTTAGTGTTGGTTGGGTGAGATTTCCGTTATTGATGCTGGAGGTGCCGGTTTGTTCCGTCTCACTTCGTTTCTGCTTCAGACATAGGTGCAAAGCCTGTGCAGTTGCTGTCGTTAAGAATTCGCTTAAAGAGACTAAGGCGTTGTGCCTCACAATCCAACAACAGTATGGTGTAGAAGGTCGTTAGCTAGGAACAACGAGACCCCATCCTGCTTAGCAAATGGCCCAACGCCACAAGCTACCGTGATTGCTGGCAAAGGCCTCGCAACAATAGACCTGACAACGCAAGTGGTATCACTTCAGCACAACACAGGCCTCTGCAACACCGTCAACAGACAAATCGGCTATGTCTGGACTCAGCACATACTTAGTCAGCACAGGTAGGGCAGGCAAGGGCAACTGCCACACTTAAAACGCACAAAAGCAGCAGAGTGCCAATACCCACACGCTGCAGATTGTAGAAGCACCAGTTTGTCAGCGTCTGTATTGAATCTACATTCTGAGCTGCTTACGGAGCCTCTGCAAGACAAGGTCCAACTCGTGCTCCTCCAAGGTGAACCCCTTCTGCTCTGCTCTGTCAAGCACCATGTCAACTAGCTCCAAGACATTGGAATCATTAGGCATCCCCGTACTTACAGCACCCCCTGCAGGCACATCTAACCCACTAGCAGCAGCAGCAGCAGCGGTTCCGCCCTTAGCATCAGTGCAACACTTTTTCACATGCGGATCATCAGCAGCAGCAGCACCAGGCTTGGTTTTAACTGTGCCCTTCCTGGGTGGTTCAAACTCGATTTGTATATCACGTATATCAAGATAGCTGCTTGCATCAGTGCTGCTGCTGTTGCTCTCACCACTGCCCCAGCTTCTGCTGCTGGTGGTTACCGTGCTGCTGCTGCTGCTGCTGCCAGTGGTCGTAGTGGTTACATTACCACTGGTCATGGTGCCGCACCGGTTGCTTCTGCTGACGCTCACAGTATCACAAGACGTTGTATTGCTCCTAGCGTGGGGTTCTAGCACTTCAGAGTGCGGAACACCATCGCCAACAGTGCCAACACATCCTCCCACTCTAGCGCGCCTGGCGGGACGCCCACTGCTCCCAGCAGCAGCATTAACCGCAAGGACTTCCACTGGCGTCCTCCAACAAACCAGCCTGAATCCATCATAGCAAAGCACATAGCGAAAAGATATACTGTCATCGTCCAAGCTGCTGCTGTTAGTCCCATTGCTGCTGCTGCTGCTCTTGTGATGGTTCTCACTCGGCGCACTGCTGCTGCTCCAGTGGGCCTTGTTGCCATCAACCCCACCCTCCTCTACTCCATCTAGCAAACTCCCATGCATTCCTGCTACTGCAGAGGTCTGCACTGCCTGCTGCTGCTGCTCGGGCTGTGGCTGCTGTTGCAAACTCATTCTCCCCCCCACTCCTGGAAGTTGCGGCTGCTCCTGTTCCAACCCACTTCCTTCCTCCTGCCGACAAACCCCTCTCCCTGCCTCCCCTCTCACTAAATCCCCTCTCATGATGCCCTCCTCCCCACCCTGCTCCTCCTGGCCCCCCTCCCCCCTCTCCTGCATCCCCCGCAGCAGCACCTCATCCACCATCTGTTCCAGCAGCTGCTGCCCCTGCTCGCCATCAAGGCTGCTCTGAGTATGTAACGTGGGTGATCTCCATGCTGTAGACGCTGACCTCTTCAACCTCCCTGAGCCATCACCCCCACCAGGGGCTTCACTGCTAGCTTCTGCCCCCGCTACTGCAGCTGCCACATTAGCTTCGGCTCCAACACCATTGGCTGCTGTTGCTGTTGCTGCTGCTGCTGTTGCTGTGGAAGAGGAGATTCTGCTGCTGGGGTGTCGGGCAGCAGCATCTGCATATTGTTTGGCTTTGCGTATGAGCTCCAGCAGCTGAGACTGCTTGGAGATAATGACCTGGAGCATCAGAAAACCGGAAAGCAGCAACAAGAGGGACCTATCAGAAGGTACTTATGGTGCCCAAGTGGAACAACAGGTTCGCACAGAGCCCGGTCTCACATGTGCTGATGGCGCTCCTTCGCGTCATGATGGTAGAGGTGGTGTCCAGAAAGTATGAGCTCCTCGCATCCAAAAACTAGTTCCCACTGCCGTTTCAGCTGGGAGTAGCTTAAAAGCTAGATGCACTCTCAACCATGTATCATACTGGATTACTTGATGCAGGGCTTGCATGGTATGAGACCATGAGATAACCTGCCCGAAAGCTGCATGGCCAGAAAACTGTGTGGGGATGTATCTCATGCAATTTGGCCATGCAAAACCACCTGCTGCACCATGGTCTGCTATGTGCCTCGAGCATGTTTTGTCCTCCAGGCTCACCTGCTCGAGCTTCGCTGCCAAAGCACAGTTTATACGTGCCCGCTGTGTTGCCTTCTCCAGTGCATCTGCTACAGCTGCTTTTTGCTTAAGAGCGGCTCTGGCAGGCTCCTCGTCTCCAAGAGCAACATGTTCCAGGGCATAGGCTTGAAGCTCCTGTGAGCGATTGCCCAGGCGCCTGCTGCGTTTTGCTGCTATCTCTGCGGCTTGGGTGGCTAGCTGCAGCTCAGCCTGGAGGTCCTCTAGCTCGTCCTTAAGCCCCTCAATCTGCTGCAGCGCACCTGCAAGTATGCAGCGCCTGCTTAAGCCGCTGGAGATACCTAAGGTGGCCCTTAAGTAGGTGCCTTCGCTACCGTCGGCTCTACGCTATCCACGGCTGGGGTGCAGTCAACATGGAGGACCTACCCGACAGCGATGGCTTCACACAATGGACACAGTTACTTCCTTGGAGTTTATTGAAGTACTTAAAGGGGTGCCTCCGGGTGATTTGCGCGACCCGCGGGCCTGCCAACGGTCTCTGTGGGCACCCTTTGATGGCACTCTGCATCAGCAAGGTCAGCACGAAGTAACTGCGTTTGAGATTTTGTAGGTATCACAGAACAATAGTTCCACAATGGGCAGAGCGATTGGCCTTTTCCACAAGCTCCAGGCAACTACTGACTGGACCTATCCATGCAATCTGCAACGTTGCAGAGAAACCAGCCATTGGAAATTGTGGTCCTCATGGTATGACCTAGCGACGCTACTGTAAATTTATACAGTTACCAGCCCTGCAGTTCTGTTGTTTCGACAAATGGCAGATGAAGTGATGCCGCAGTCACCCCGTAGGCAGTACGGGTGGGAGATGTCGTGAACGGTGCTTTCATTTGGAATGGTCCCTGCCCTGGATCTGGGTGGCCTGCAAAACTACAAGAGAGGTTATTGCAGCTTGCATTGAGGCCTATGGAGTAGACTAACCTGCTTTGTCCCTGGTTGATTTGTGCGGCGAACTGCCTGGCAAACACGGTCTGGAACACTTCACACTGCGAATTGCTCACTAAAGCAGTGCTAGAAGCTCCCTGGAGATGCAAATAGCGGGTACACATCGTGCGGGACCTGCTTGTGCCCGTCCTCATGGGTACAGGGCACGACTGGCAAAGGTTTACGTCCCCCGGAGGTACAGGGTTGCACCTGGCTTTTCGATACCTGAACTACGTGGCCATGCTGAATATATAGTGGTGACGCTCAGAAGCGGGAGTCATGCCACAAAAGCTTCCGGCATTGACCTGGGAGCTCTAGGCATCGAACTACCAGAGATCGACAACGATGTGGAATCCTACCAACGGCAGCTTGGAGCTTCTTTTGATGTAAGTAGAGGAGCTGCTACCTTGCAGCTCATGCCATAGCAGTTGACGCACAGCTCCTATATCAGCTAGCTTCCTCTCCTTATGACATGCAAGTCCATCACACCCCTGAGACCTGTCAGCACAAGGAAGGATGTCCTAACACCCTTTTCTCATGATCTTAATCAACTTATTAGGCTCATTACTGTTCCTGAAACTACAGCAGCAGCTTAAGGCGTGTGCTGTAGCATGCCACAATGCATCAGCACAGATAAGGCTACACACTCCACATGCCCAACACTGCTGCAGTCACATATCAATTTACAACATCACCATTATGTTCCATCATTTTATACCATTTCATACCATAGCAGCGCCCTTTGCTCTTGCGTGCACCAGCTACACCTCCTAAGCTGCTGCTGCTGCTGCTGCTTGGTCCGGCTCTTCCCTTTTGAAAATAAGTAGTCCAAATGTCCGCCAATCCATAGGAAAGGAACCCATAGCTCACCTCTTCCGCCTGACCCTGCTGCCCCCTACACACCAGCCTCACCCCGCCCCTCTTGTTTACCGTTCCTTACAGGATCGTGGTGTTGCGCTGAGCTTCAACAACTCAGAGCTGGTGCTGTCTGCTCTCAAAGCTGGAGTGGCATTGGTTGACAGGTGAGCAACTCATTCATTGGTAGATAGGTGAGCAACTCATGGCAGCTGATGTGCATATCCTGCTCCTGCTGTTGCTGCTCTCATGTGCCTCAGCTCTTCAATGAATTAGGGTTTAGGGTTTGGTAGTCATTATTACATTGCGTGAGATGCCATAGTGCCATGTGCCCCGCATCTCAAGTTGTTACGAGTATAGCGAGGTGGAATATAGTCTGTGGTATGCAGCCAGATATATCGACGACATTTGCATGTACATGAGGTCCAGCAGGTAGGACAAAATCACCTAAGACCCCGTGCTATTATTGCTGCTGCTGCTGCTGCTGCTGCCCTCTCTTTTAGGTCTCACTGGGGTAGGTTGAGGCTGTCAGGGGAAGACCGTCTATCCTTCCTTCACAACCAGTCCACCAATGACTTCAATTCCTTGAAGCCAGGTGAAGGCTGTGATACGGTGAGAGCAACACCAGGAGCAGCAGCAGGAGCAAGAGTAGGCACCGAACCCAGCACAGTGTAAACAGTAGCAGTAGAGCAGCAGCAGCAGCAAGGCCAGCAGCAGCAGGAGGAGGAGAACTGACCACAGAACAGCTGAGGCACATGAGAGCAGCGGTAGGTTCAAGTGGTGTGGCAATCAAGTGATTGACACCACCACCACCACCACCACAAGCAGCAGCAGCGGCAGCATTAGCAGTAGCAGTGGGATTATAGCACCAGCAGGTGCAGTAACAGAAATATACAGGTATTTAACAAGGGCAGAGAAAAAGAGCAGCGATAGCAGCCACAGCAGGAGTGGGGTCACTGGCAGTACTCAGCAGCAGTAATTAGCAGCAGTAGCAGCAGTAAGGGGCAGTGACAGGAGCTGGCAATATGAAAAGCAGCAGAGGAACAACTGCACCTGCAGAGCATATGTGTCAGATAGGATATGCTTTCGCACCAGGGTGCAGTTGAGATTCAATGAACACGAGGAGGAGCAGGAGCCTGTCACATGGCAGAAGCAGCAGGAGGTGGTTTAGGTCGTAGGGTTTGCAGCCCTGTAGTTTAGGTTTGAGAGCTTTTAGGGATATAGCCCTGTAGTTTAGGGTTTCAGGATTGCAGCCCTTTAGTTTGAAGTTGAGGGTTTCGGGATTGCAGCTCTGTTGCAGCCCGCCAGATGCGCCCTGTGTTAAGGTAGCAACTTGGTGTAGAGGAGATTTGCTCCAAGTCCATATTGCACCGCATGGGGGTCTTGATTCTTAGACCAGGAGGAGCAGCAGTGGCAGGGGGGAGGGAGTGGAGCATGTACCGAAGTTTTGTCCTAGCTGATGCAAGTATAAGCAGTAAACCTGCAAATGCCGCTTGAATTGGTATGTGCTGTGCCAGGCTGTCCCCTTCGTCCACATGTTGTGCCGTGTGCTCTAGCGTTCCACATGTAGACTACTTATATGTGAGATAGATATCTCTGTACAGCTTTCGGGCCGTGCAGCACCCGCCACATAACTCCAACCAGTTTGTAAGTGTGTGTTGAGAGAAACCGATACTGAGAGCTAAGGTGACAAGAGACTACTTGTATGTATTGACGGGGGAGGAGGGAAATGGGATCTCATCCCACAAGGATTAACATTGGCAAGAGTCGTTCTCAGGAGCCTTGTGTATATCTCCGGGGTAGTTTGGCCCTTGGCATAGCAGATCTTACTTTTTGTTACTTTTTGGTTGGTTCAGAAGTTGATGCTACAGGGTATGACAAGACTATAACACCACCCTCTTGGGTGCTGCTCCGTTCCTGCTGTTGCTGCTGCTGCAGGTGTTATGCTACAGCATATATGGCAAATTCCATAACCTCTGCTGCTGCTGCTGCTGCTCCTGCTGCTGCTGCAGGTGTTTTGCTACAGCATATGGCAAATTTTAAAATCTCTGCTGCTGCTGCTGCTGCTGCTGCTGCTGCGGGTGTTATGCTACAGCTTATGGCAAATTATAAAATCTCTGCTGCTGCTGCAGGTGTTATGCTACAGCTTACGGCAAATTATATAATCTCTGCTGCTGCTGCTGCTGCTGCTGCTGCTGCAGGTGTTATGCTACAGCTTATGGCAAATTATAATATCTCTGCTGCTGCTGCAGGTGTTATGCTACAGCTTACGGCAAATTATATAATCTCTGCTGCTGCTGCTGCTGCTGCTGCTGCAGGTGTTATGCTACAGCTTATGGCAAATTATAAAATCTCTGCTGCTGCTGCTGCTGCTGCAGGTGTTATCCTACAGGTTATGGCAACACGTGAAATCTCTGCTGCTGCTGCTGCTGCAGGTGTTTGTGACTGCTACAGCCCGCACCCTTGACCTTGCTACTGCCCTGATCCAGGAGACTGGTGTACTGCTGATTGTATCTCCTGAGATGAAGGGTCAGCTGCTTGAGAGGTTTGACAAGTACATCTTCCCTGCTGACAAGGTGGCAGTGACAGATATCAGCAGCAGGTGTAAGATGTTTAGCCTCATAGGACCAGCTGCTGATGACGTGCTGCAGGAGATTGGAGGGGTAAGGGGGGGAGGGGGGAGGGGGAGACGGGGAGACTGGGGGAGGGGAAGAGGGGAGGGGGGCAGGGAAGAGGGGGAAAGGGGGGATAGAGCGGAAGGGGGGAGGGGAGGGGGGAAGAGGGGGGAGGGGGGAAGAGGGGGGAGGGGGGAAGAGGGGGGAGGGGAAGGGGGGGAGGGAAGAGTTGGGGAGGGAAAGAGGGGAGGAGGGCAGGGAAGAGTGCGGGAAAGCAGTGGAGAAGGAGGGGGAGAGAAATATTTGCAAGGGGATGGGTGAGGGCATGGGGGAAGGGGGAAAAGAGGGAAAGAGGGGGAAAAAGGCACAAGGCCATGAGAAAAGAGTGGAGGGAAAGAGGGGAAACCCGAAGGAGGAGGAGGGGTGGGGAAGGGGCCCCCTTAAGGGGGAAGGGGGGCCCTTAAGGGGGAAGGGGGCGTTGGAAAGAAAGGGCATTTAAAAGGGGCCAGGGATAAGTGGACTGCAAACTGGAAATGGTGAGGAGGGGGTGAGGGTGATGGGAGGGAGGGGGGTAGGAAGTAAAAGGAAAGGTGGAATAAGAGGTACGAGAGGTAGCACGTACTCCCTTTCTTGCCGGCATTTTTCAGACCCGTTTCGGTAGTTTACAAAACCTTAAACCTGAGGGGAGGGTCCACCAAACCATGCGGCCCCACCCTATAAGATTGTGGGGCTCCCCCTACACACGTCACCTAAGCGCTCCAGCCCAATTCCGATGAGTCAGCCTACTTCCTTAAGTGTACGGCGTTCAAGGCGCGAGTGTCGGTATAGTGATCTGATCATGATAATTGACCAAGCAGCTAACTTAGATACAGCATGACTGGGAGATATGCAGAGACTGAAACAGAGGCACAATGTAAAGAGAAACATACTGTGATAACATATAGACTGTATTTGATTTGACCATCCCTTCCTGGCCTTGTCAAGACGGTGCACTGCTTGTGAGCAAGGAAGGGCCCAATTCCAGACGGTTTGCTGAGCTTTGTGTGCCTACTGTGCTGTCCTGTTGGGTAACCAAAAGCACGAGCTTTGCAGGGCAGCGCGGGCAGACCATATAGGGTGGTGCGAGCTAACTCAGTCTTGGCAGGACCAATCCTGTTCAGATATCTCGCACTGAGCATGCACGCGTGGCCTGCTGGCTTGTCCATGGGCCTGTACTTCAAAAAGCTGTCGCCTGAGCTGTATTTGTAAACCCGAAACTCCCTGGCTAAACACTAAACCCTAAATGCAATCCCAATCCTAAACCATAAACACATGGCTAAACCTTAAACCCAGAACGCCTGCCTAAACCCTAAAACCCAAATGCCTGCCTGGACCCGAAGCCATGTAGCCTGAATGGACACTGCTAAACACTGCCCTCTCTCTTTCCCCCGCGGTTGGAAGTTGCTCGATAGTTGCTTGAACTTGCTCAAGCGCGCTTATAGTGCACCGGACTATACGGACATTGACCGTATCAAGTTGCTGTGTCAGGCCCTTGACATATCCCGCATGCAGGAGAGTCTCACCCATCCTACACTCCAACTGCCAGGTCTCCTTCTTCCTGTGTGCACAACTGCAGGCTAAGAAATTGTTCCAAATTTCTCATAAGACCGTGCAAGGAGGCTGCCACATCCCTGTGGTTGCCAATCGACGTATTGCACATGCTTGATCAAAACATAATGAATGTGCCAACTGTGCGTTGTCTCCTCCTTGTTGAATAAGTAATGCATAGTGCATACTGCCCAATGTTATCCGCCCGAACCATAGCAAAGGGCCCCGCAGCTCGCCTGTTGATCCTGTCAACGCTAACCTGTTTGTTGTGTAACACTGCAGGATGCCATCCATATCACTGGCCAGGCCTATGGCTCCCACCAGCTGTTGAAGTATGGTTCAGGTGCCCCCGTCATTGTGTCAGTGGGCACAGGGCTCATGATCCCAGGCTATACCTTCATTGTGGATGAACAGGCCGCAGCAGACCTGTATGGGAGGCTGATTAATAGGGTGAGCTGGGGCTGTCATGGTAATCCCTAAACCCTAATAGAGGGTTTTCTTTGCAATGGTGCAGTGGCTTTGAAGTGCATGGGTGGTGCTTGGGGACCCATGTGAGGTGGTATTGGCTGACTCACATGGGGTATTGCCTTTGGGGTTTTGATACAAGGGATTATGGGAGAAGAAACGGAACGATATGGGGTCGCTGTATTGTGGGCACTGCATCAGGACGAACAAAGGAACCAGAAGGTCTGGCTGCTTAAAATGCAGCTGTGCTTGACTGCCCAATCGCAGCTGTGCCATATCAGAGGGAAACTCATGCAACATTGATGCGGGTCATTGTCATGTTTAGCCTCGCGGTCGCAGACACAACTCATGCGGTGCAGGGGTTTAGGGTTTAGGGTTTGTTGAGTCTGGCTAAGCTACCGTAGTATTCACGGTAAGCTTGCTGACTTGCATCTACTAGCAGCTTGGCCAGTCTGTGGGGGTAGCCACCAGGAGGGAACTGATGTGTGCATGCATGCCCTTGCAGCTGTAGCTGGCATCATTATACCCGTGGAGCCGAATACCACACAGACCAACAGTGTGGGGCTGGTAGTGTATTCATAAGCCAGATTGTCAGTGGCTTCTTGTGCAAGATCATGCAAGTACTAGGTGCTGCTGCATTTGGTCAGATCTGATTCATATTGGGTAGTTCCTGTGGAAACTGTTTGAACTGGTGCTGCTGCCTTTCTTCGTATTACACTTGATACTTTTGAATGACATGCAGGATGGTTAATGATTCTCCGTATGAATATGGTATGAATGGTGCTGCTGCCTTTTGTTACGGCTGGGTTTTACATACTGATGTACCTAAAGCTTCCACCCCCTTGCACCCTCTTCTTCTGCGCTCCTAGCACTCTATGCTGCACTCTATCCAACTTCAGGGTACTTCTCACAGAAATGCGGTGGTTGTAGCCTCATGTCACTGGGCGTAACTTGATGTAACTTGCAGGGTTGTACTCCAATGGGTGCTGAGGACTGGGAGCGCGCCCGAATCACATCAGGACGACCAGCAGCAGGAGCAGAACTAACTGATGACTACAACCCACTAGAAGCAGGCCTCTACCATGCAGTGTCCATCAACAAAGGCTGTTACATTGGTCAAGAAACCATTGCCAAAGTCAGCAACCGCAATGCAGTCAAACAGCAGCTCTGGGGCGTCACCCTCAGCGCACCGGCGTCACCTGGGGCACTAGTGACATACCAAGGGGATAAAATTGGGGTGGTGACAAGTTACGCCGACCTGCAGGTGCATGGGGATTTTGCCTTGGGGTATATTAAGACCAAGAGCAAGGGGGGTTTGTTAGCAGGGGGGAAGTTGGAGGGTTTGAAGGTGGAAGTTGATGGTCAACCAGCTGCTTTGACTGAGGTGGCTTATGTAACAAGAGACTTTAGGGAAGGTGCGGGACCAGCCAGCAGCAATGGTGGCAGTGGAGGACAGGAAGCAGCGGCAGCAGCAGCAGCAGCGGATGCTGCAGCAAAAGCAGCAGCAGAGGCAGCAGCCAAGGCTGAGCGGCTGAAGGTGAGTGCTAAGCAACACGTACAGATCAGCTGATCAGGCACTTGCAACACGCTGTTCCGCACCGCTTGAATCACTGTCTTTGTGACAGCTCGAGGTGCTGGACTCTATGGGATGTAGGGCACTTCCAACATGCTACCAGCAGCTGTTGCTGGCCCTGTTACCATTGCCATGCCATTGATCTGTACACAAAGAGAGGTGTGGAGGCATTCTGGGTTGGTGCTGTGTCGTAGCAGTGATTATCATAGGGGTGAACATTGCAGGTACAACATGGTGCAGCCTTGGAGGCACAAAATGGAACACCTGCACTAGTTAGGGCCTGTGTTTTGACCAAATTGAGGATTATCTAGGTGTTTCACACATAAAGGTTCATGCGCAACTATGGTGGTGCCAGCTGCATGAGTTGAGGCTGAGTTCCTGCATGTGTCCCTGTCATTGTTGCCTTCGCAGGCCATGCAGGATCGCTTGGCAGCCTGGCAGGCGCAGCAGAAGCAAGCAGCAGCAGGTGCTGCAGAAAAGAAGTAAATGTGGGTGCCAGGGATGACAGCAGCTACTGGACACTGATGGGACTTGCAGCAGCCAGTAGAGTGCTGTGTATGCGGTAGCAGGAAGCTTCAAGGATGGTCAGGACGAGCCAAAGGCAGGAGCTAGCTGTTGCAACGGTGGCGTTCGAGGGGCTCGGAGCAGGAGCACAAAGGACTGCAGAGGGACCGGACAGATGCGCTACCTCATCAGCGTATTAGAGATAAACATGACATGGTCGTGGGCGTTAGCCCATGTAAGCGAGAAGAACACGAGACGAGTTTCGGACGACGCATGCAGGGTGTCAGCGGTTGTTGCTTGAAGCAGTCGATGACTCACGGCAGCTTGGTGCTCACCATAGTCGAGTGCATCTATTATTTGTCTCTAGCGTAAACGTATTACCAGCCAGCTTGGTATGATCCTACGACACCAAGCCGTACAGCGGCCGGGCTGTACAGGCTCCTTCAGCTCCCATGAAGGCTCCTCAGGCAGGTCCCAATCGTGGCTTCCTAGCCGAAAGGCGCACATGCATGTTCGCAGGAACACTTATCTAGCACGGGAATCGCATTTGCGTCCTGTTTTCAGGACTGTTCGCTGACGACTGAAGCCCGTTGATCTGTACCCTACGACCACTCGATAACTGCGGACTGTGTATGCGGAAGTGGTTTGCTGCCGGGAACATTTTTGCTTTGGACGAGTGAGTTGGAGATGGACAATGGGCCAGCACCCCCTCCTGTGCCTCCCCCTCTACCAGGGTGGATGGCGGGGACATCCAAGGGGGTGACCAAAAAGCCAGCACCCCCTCCTGTGCCTCCTCCTTTGCCAGCGTGGATGGTGGGGGCATCCAAGGGGGTGACCAAAAAGCCAGCACCCCCTCCTGTGCCTCCTCCTTTGCCAGCGTGGATGGCGGGGACATCCAAGGGGGTGACCAAAAAGCCAGCACCCCCTCCTGTGCCTCCTCCTTTGCCAGCGTGGATGGCGGGGACATCCAAGGGGGTGACCAAAAAGCCAGCACCCCCTCCTGTGCCTCCTCCTTTGCCAGCGTGGATGGCGGGGACATCCAAGGGGGTGACCAAAAAGCCAGCACCCCCTCCTGTGCCTCCTCCTTTGCCAGCGTGGATGGCGGGGACATCCAAGGGGGTGACCAAAGAGCCAGCACCCCCTCCTATGCCACCTCCTTTGCCAGCGTGGATGGCGGGGACATCCAAGGGGGTGACCAAAAGGCCAGCACCCCCTCCTGTGCCTCCTCCCTTGCCAGCGTGGATGGTGGGGGCATCCAAGGGGTTGACCATAAAGCCAGCACCCCCTCCTGTGCCTCCTCCTTTGCCAGCGTGGATGGTGGGGGCATCCAAGGGGGTGATAAAAAAGCCAGCACCCCCTCCTGTGCCTCCTCCCTTGCCAGCGTGGATGGTGGGGGCATCCAAGGGGGTGACCATAAAGCCAGCACCCCCTCCTGTGCCTCCTCCTTTGCCAGCGTGGATGGTGGGGGCATCCAAGGGGGTGATAAAAAAGCCAGCACCCCCTCCTGTGCCGCCTCCTTTGCCAGCGTGGATGGTGGGGGCATCCACCTCCGATTCCCTCCCTGGGTCGGGTGATGTGGTGGGGGTGACCAAAAAGCCAGCACCCCCTCCTGTGCCTCCCCCTCTGCCAGCGTGGACCTGGACAGCCAAGGGGGCAGCAGCAGCAGCAGCAGCAGCGGCGGCAGCAAGGACAGCAGCTTGGGTGCAAGACCTAGAGCAGGCAGAGGTTGGGGATATGGAGGTGGAGGTGGGGGGTGATGAGCTGGCAGAGGAGGCTGGGGGTAGCCACACAGCAGCAGTAGCAGCGGGGGGTGATGGTGGCGGGAGTGGGGACTCCGAGCTAGGGCCTGTGGGGTTGAAGGGGTTAGCGCCAAACTTACCGAATCTTCAGGGAACAGCCAGGAGTGATCATCAGGAACCAGCCATGGGAGAGCAAGTTGAGGTAAGAGGTGGGCACTGCAATTCACAGATTGTTATACCGGTATATACAATTCATGATATGCCATGAATTTGCCATAGGTCCCGCATCTCAAGTCACAAAGAACAGCGACGTGGAACAGAATATGGGTTGTCTTTGGCATGCAAGCATGAAAACTTAAGATCCAGCAGCTAAATCACAGTCTATAATCAGCTGTGCAGTTTGTGTTAACACATCCTGACATGAACTTGTTTTCTGTAGGGCATTTCTGCGTTGTTTGATGCGAATCAAAGCTATGAGCAGCAGGACTTGCTGGACCAAGTAGTGAGCAGCCTGTCACCAGCCTGTCACCAGCATCAGGCAGCACATGCAGAGCCCTTGCAGCAGCCATGCGCCGCAAAGCGTCTTCCCTCACCATCACCTCAGCTGCAGATGTTCCCTTGTTACATAGTGCAGTAGCGCATGGCAGCTATCCAAAGCTTGCCAAGCTGCACATCCACCACGCAGAGCCTGCGCTTTGCAACGTGAGCAGCCTGCTCAGGCAGCTTCCCAACTTGAAGCAGCTGCGCCTGGATGGACGCCTGAAAGTGGCAGATCTTCCTTCCTCCCTCACTAGCCTAACACTGTCTGGGCAAGCAGGCTCTGCAGTGACCGGCATCAGCAAATGCCTGCAGCTGCAGCAGCTCACCTTTCAGGAAGCCATGCTCCCAGGCCGCTTCACCTCTGAGCAGCTCTGGTCCGCCCTCACCCCTCTCACTGCCCTCACTGCCTTAGAAGGTACCCTTAAGCACCCTCTCCATGACTGGGACCCTTGGGACAACCCGCCCTGGGGCAGGGGTTACTGGGGTGCCATTGGCTCTGAAGCACCAAGCAGCCTTCCTGTGGTCCACCGGCTGAAGCGCCTAGGTCTGAAGCAGTTGTCGCGCCATATGCTGAACAAGCAGCAGGTGTCAGGCTTCATGGTGGCCAAGGGTGATATCAGCATGCTGACAAAGCTAGAGTCACTGTGCTTGGATATGACCACAGGCACACCAGCACAGCCAATTGCAAAACTTCCTAGGACGATACAGGAGCTGCACATCCCAGTGCCAATCAGAGGTACGCTTGCCCTGGGGGATTACAGTGCTTTGAAGCGCCTCACATTGGAAGTGCCCTTTGAGGAACCAGACAGCTTTTCCCTGTTAGATATGTCTGGTGTACCCAGCACTCTCAAGGAGCTTACCATTGCAGTCCATAAGCGGTCTGACCAGTTTGAAATCCAGGGGATGAGGGCAATGCCTTGTCTGCAGAAGTTCACATGGTGGGGGTTCCACTGGGCCTTGCTGCAAGTGCCTTTGCATGGGGGCCCGAGGGGGCCCCCTGGTGTTCTAACCCTGATGCCCACATGTGCCCCTTCTTTGAGAGAGGTGGATTTGTACATTGCTAGTTGCGGTGTACTCAGGCGTGGAGCCAGTATGCAGGTAGCAGCAATGGCTGAGCGGGTGCTTCAGTACTGGGAGAGCAGGCCAGGGGTGTTCAGGGTATCGGGCATCATAGATCATGGAACCACATTAGAGGTGAAGCCTGCCAGGAATGTGTAGCTGATTGATCATGGCTGTGCTGTACTGGCAAAGTGGTCTTAGCATATATATGTTGGGACTGTTGGTGATGTGGTGCAGGGATGTTCTGTGTAGGGGAGGTAATGGTTTGCGAACATGCATATGGCACATTTGGGCTTGCAACTAGACAGGGTGCAAGGGCCCTGGATGCAAGCCATGGTATTTAGCTCTTTTGCTCTTGCTCAGCTTGTGTGTGGGCAAGTCCACCATTGGTTGTGTGGCTTTGTGATTGTGATCAGTAGCCTTGTGTTGATGGTCTGGGTTTGTTTCGCCATTGGCATAGCTGATCTTGTATTTTGATTGATTGATGGATGGATGATTGATGATTGATTGATTGCCGATTGACGAGACTGCTCAAGATTGCTGATGCTGAGTGTGGGGCTGCAGCATGTCAAAGATGCGCCGCAAGCTGAGGCCGCCTACCAAATGAGGAGATGGTTGTTTTGAGGGACTGGAGGTTATGGTATGGGCACGCAAGTTCAGCAGTCATGTTGCACGACAGTGCACATATTAAGCCTATGACCTCAGCCAAGTACCAGTGTTGAAATGGCTTGAATCGGTGTGTCATGGGTTGAACCTGACAAGCACCCCCAAATGCACACTAGGCCAAAGTGTCTTGACACTTGCCCTGTGAGAAACGCTCGGTATGTTGGCCACATCTAGTAAGTTCTCAAAGGATTCAGCATGGACATCGACTTTGGAGGTACACCCGTGTACTGTACAGAACCACTTAAATGCTTACAGTTGGAGCATGGATGCTAAATGAAGTGGGGAGATTTGAAAGCATGCCAACGTTGGAGCATGCCTGTTAAGTATTAATGTTAGAGCTAGTTATGCAGGCATTCTGCTGTCTACGGAGGCATGCTCATATCATGTGGTAAACCGTCTGTATGTGCTGTGAAGACGGAGTTGGGCTCTGCACTCTACATACCGAATTTCAATGGCGAATGAAAGATGCAGTACTTGAAGGTACTGAATGGCCAATGAAGCCAATGATATGGTACTGAACAATCTCTCGGTTTAAAGTGGTTGAGGTCATGCGCTTTGTCGGCTGCTGACCGTGCTGCTGACTGTGTATCCATACAAGCACTCGTGCAGCAACACGAACTGTGCAGGACAAACCACCAAGCTAAAGGACTTCAGCATGTGCTCGATCTAATGTGATGTTCCCCAACTTCCATGGTTTTGGGTGCTGGCAGCCAGTCAATACAACTTCGGAAGGTATGCCTAACGATCTGCCCGAAAGCGAATCTTCTAAACTGCTTACACACGTTGGACTAAACAAAAAGGCATCTGGGAGTGTTAGCTGCAGCAAACGGGTGGCATCAAAGTGGCCTTGCCCATCCTAGGGGCCGAACCCAGGCGCCATGGCCGAGTTGGTACGAGTACGAGCGGCCCTAATTCGTTTGAACACCGCTCTAGCGCAGGTCCGATCATGTTACCTTGGTCGTCATAATATACATCATTTGCCCTGTAGGGCCTCTCTCCCCTGTTTGTGGCCGAGCAAAGCCCTGAACAGCAGGACTTGCTTGAGCAATACGTGTCCAACCTATCGCAAGAAGACCGTGCAAGATCAGCCAGCGCATGCAAAGCTCTTGCAGCAGCAATCAGACGCACAACTACCTCTGTGAATGTCAGATCAGCGGCAAACGTGACCGAGTTGACTAGTGCAGTTGCTGCTGGCTTCTACCCAAGGCTTGCCAAGCTGCAGTTCGGCTAGCTGAGCCTGAGTCCCCCAGCATGAGTCTACTCCTTCGTAACCTTCCAAGCTTGCAGCAGTTGCATCTCCATGGGCTGTCATTCTCAGCCTCCCTTCCCTCCTCTCTCACCTCCCTAACCTTGTCAGGGAGACCTGATCCTGCTGTGCTGACCAGCATCAGCAACTGCGTGCAGTTGCAGCAGCTCACCTTCCAGGAAGCCTTGCTCCCAATCAGCTTCTCCTCTGAGGAGCTCTGGTCCACTCTCACCCCTCTCACCGCCCTTAGTGCCTTAGAAGGTACCCTCAGGCGTCATCATTATGCCCACGTCACGATTATCTGGGGTGATATTGGCTCTGAAGCGCCCAGCAGCCTTCCTGTGGTGCAGCGGCTGAAGCGCCTATGCCTGAAAGAAGAGTCACGGCAGCTGCTGAACAAGCAGCAGGTGTCAGGCTTCATGGTGGCCAAGGGTGATATCAGCATGCTGACAAAGCTAGAGTCACTGTGCCTGGATATGACCACAGGCAGAAGAGACACAGGACCAGCAAGTGTCAAGCTGCCAGAAAATTTGCTGGAGCTGCACACCTCAGCGCTGAGCACAGGCCGAACTGCCTGGAGTGACTTGTCATCTCTGAAGCAGCTCAGCATTGAAGTAACTCTCACTGAAGTAAGGCCCACAGTGAGCATGGAGGGGGTATCCAGCACTCTCCGGGCGCTTACCATGCAACAATGTTGGCATGGGGTTAAGGATCCAGGGCATGCGGGTGAGAAGTTCACCTGGTGGGGGCACGTAAGGGGTATAAGTAGGGGGTGCCTTCACCTCAGGCCTGTAACCGCCCCGTCTCTGAGGGAGGTGGTGCTGTTCATTGTGGACTGGCCTGAGTTAGGGCTTGGCCATGTGCCAGATGCGCTGGTAAGAGCAGCAGCGGAAAGGATGTTTTCAAGGTGGCCAAACATGCCGGAAACTTTTTAGGGTGGCAGGTTTTCTCTATGCACATTCCCTAAAGCAAGTTAGGGCAAGCTTGTTATGTAGTTTGATTGTGCAAGTGGACCCGCAATGTGTGTGTGAATTGGGCCTGGGCTGGGGCAGAGGGATTTTGTGGGTGGGGAATTTGGAAGGGGTGTGCAACAAGCAATTTTACAGAGAGTTTTTTGGTGTGGTGTAAGGTGGTGTTTTGCAAGCACATTAGGGGTGGGGCCTGCCAGGAACCTACAGCTGGTTAAGGTTGTGCTGTACTGGCAATGAGGTTTTAGCATACAAAAGTCATTTAATTGGGGGCTGTGGGTTAGGCAGCAGCAACGGCAGCATCGATGGCATGATGCCTTTCACGCTCCCAAAGAGGTAGAGTGCAAGCTGCTGATGACAGGATCAAGTTTAGGGTTTCAGGGGAGATGTGTGAAGTGTTGCGCGCGTGTTGTCTTGATAGGGCAGGTGAAGATGTACAATCAGTTCATGTTGGACAGTCATACGCGTTGGGACTTGACAGAGTGAAGGGCCTTGAATAAAAACATAATAAGTTGCACGTTTTGCTCTTTTTCAAGCTGAGTGGGAGTGCAGCATGCAGATGCCAAAGCTCAGACTTTAGCAAAGGAGGAGATGTTGGTTTAGAGCAATGCAGGATACATATTATGCGCATGCTGATGTAGCAGTCATGGTGCATGATGCCGAAGCCTGCAAAGCCAATCACATAGTCAAATGCTGTCAAACTGGTTAGAGGTGTAGGCTTGAAGACGACCATGAAACTAGCTGGATTCATGTCCAGTGTCTTGTAGATTAGCCAGGTCTCAGTATATTTCCACATGAGTTGGCATGGACACTGACAGACTTTGGCAGTACAGCTGCCGCATGTGGACGGCCAGTTTCATGCTTGATTCTTGAAGCATGAATTGGGTTAATGAAGTGGAGGCACTCAAGGCATGCCAACTTCCATTATCTGACTGATTTAGATCAAATTGTGTGTTGAGTAGGTGGTTATGGCCTTATGAGCCTTCATCGGCTCCAAGGGATGCCCTCTTGGCCATTTAGTTGGTACCTGATCTGGGAATCTTTGGTAATTCTGTGCCAGTGAGTTTGATTCAGGGCCATACGCGATAAATTGCAAAGTGAGGGATGCCGTGCTGGAACGTACTGAACGGCCAATGAGAAAATGGTACTGGTAAACTATCAAATGATCCGTTCTCAACGCCATTGTTTTTGCTTTGAAGTGTATCAAGACCAAGAGCAAGGGGGGTTTAGGGGGGAAGGTGGAGGGTTTGAAGGTGGAAGTTGATGGTCAACCAGCTGCTTTGACTGAGGTGGCTTATGTGACCAGAGAGTTTAGGGAAGGGGCGGGACCAGCCAGCAGCAGTAGTGGTAGTGGAGGACAGGAAGCAGCGGCAGCAGCAGCAGCGGATGCAGCAGCAAAAGCAGTAGCAGAGGCAGCAGCCAAGGCTGAGCGACTGAAGGTGAGTGCTAAGCAACACCTAGAGATCAGCTGATCTTGCAACAATATTTGCGCACCGCTTGAACCAGTGTCTCTGTGCAAGCTGGAGGTGGCGGGCCTGTGAGATGTAAGGACAGTTCCAACATGCTAGCTGAGTGCGGAGATTGGCCGTGTTGGGTATCTTCCTGTGTGGTCTATCTTCAGTTGCTGAGGGGTTGTCTCATCATGCTAACAAACGAATGTGTGTACCCTGGATGATCATGCTGGAACGCCAAACTGTTGTTCCAGTGTGCTGCAGCTTATGCTTGACGGGACGGCTTGATCCCTCTTTGTTGAAAGGAGATGTTGGACGTAGAGATTGTAGGACACAAGGCAGCTTATCTGCTGAAAGCTCAAAGCAGAGCTTGTATGCTTTTGCGCAGGGAAAAGCATGCGCTAATAGCCTGATATAGTCTAAGGCATCATTTCCTGGATTAATCTGCTTCCTAGGACTGAAAGTGATCTGTATGCAAAGGGGAGGGCGGGCAGGTGTTCTGGATTGGTGGTGCTGTGTTGCAGCACTGTACGCAACATGCCTGAACATGCAGGCACATGATGGGACACCTGCACTGGTATGACCTCTTTTTGGAATGAATTGATGATTACATAGGGCGTTTTGCAGATAAAGGATCATGCGCAATCGGCTGTGGTGGTGCAAGCTGCATATGTTGAAGGCTGACCTGGTGCATATCTTTCTGCCATTGCTGCCTTGCCCCTTTGCAGGCCATGCAGGATCGCTTGGCACTGCAGCCTGGCAAGCGCAGCAGAAACAACCAGCTGCAGGTGCTGCAGACAAGAAGTAGATGAGGGGGCCCTTAATGTATGCAAGAAGGGATTTCCCCCCTTCTCTGCGTAGTTCTCTCTCTCTCTCTCTCTCTCTCTCTCTCTCTCTCTCTCTCTCTCTCTCTCTAGATAAGGGGGCCATGGAAAGCAGCAGCTACTGGACACCGAGGAAAGATGCAGCAGCCAGTAAAGTGGGGTGAATGCGGTGCTTCAAGGATGGTCAGCACGAGCCAATGACAGGAGCAACTAGCAGTTGCAATCCTGGCAGTCGAGGAGGTCGGAGCAGGAGCACAAAGGACTGCAAAGGGACAGATGCACTACCTCATCAGGCTCTTAGAGATGAACATGACATGGTCGTGGTTGTTAGCTAGAAAGCCCATGAGAACGGCCGGAAAATAGGGGAAAAGTTTTGAGCGACGCATGCACGGTGTCAGCGGTTGTTGCTTGAAGGAGTCAATTGGGCAGCTTGGTGCTCACCACAGTTGACTGCATTAGTTGTTTGTCCCTTGGAGTAAGATGTTACCAGCCAGCTTGGACGGTCCTGCGACCCTCGGAAGCAGTACAGCGGCCGGGCTGTACAGGCTCCTTCAGCTCCCAATGGGCAATGGCCCGCATGTACCGTTACTAGCCCTAGCGACAGCCGCACATGCATTCGCAGGGAGACTTAAACTAGATCTGGAGCTCGCACGTGCGTATTGTTGTCAGGACTGTTCGCAGGACGAGAAGGCACATTCGTTGGTCTGTACCAGAGGTTATAAAACCAACCCGGGTTGGGTTCTAAGACCTCTGTCTGTACCTGCCACCACCCGATTATTACGAACTCTGTGTGTGGAAGTGATTTCCTGCTGGCGATCCTTTGCTTTGAGCGTGAGAAGTCTTCAGGGACCAGCTATGGACGAGAAGGTTGAGGTGAGGAGTGGTCCAACCTCCAACCACTGGCAATCCACAGTCCATGTTCAGCTGCGCAGTTTGTCATAAGACAGCCCGACATGCATTGGTTGTCTGTAGGAACTTTCTGCTTTGTTCGATGCGAACCAAAGCCATGAGCAGCAGGACTTGCTGGACCAAGTAGTGAGCAGCCTGTCACCTGAAGACCGTGCAGCCTCAGCCAGCACATGCAGAGCTCTTGCAGCAGCAATGCGCCGCACGACAACCTCCATCACCATTAGTTCAGTTGCAGGTGTTACGATGTTACAAAGTGCAGTAGAGCATGGCAGCTATCCAAAGCTTGCCAAGCTGCGCATCCAGCAAGCAGAGCAAGACAATTCTTGGCCTGGGCTCTCACTTGATGTGAGCAGCCTGGTCAAGCTCCTTCCCAACTTGAAGCAGCTGCGCCTTGATGGACGCCTGAAAGTCATGGCAGATCTTCCTTCCTCTCTCACTAGTCTGACGCTGTCTGGACCAGCAGGCTCTGCAGTGACCAGCATCAGTGCTTGCCTGCAGCTGCAGCAGCTCACCTTCCATGGGGCCATGCTCCCCGTCAGCTTCTCCTCCCAGCAGCTCTGGTCCACCCTCACCCCTCTCACCGCCCTCACTGCCTTAGAAGGTACCCTCAGGAGCCCTCCTTATGTCTGGGGCAGTACTTACTGGGGTGCCATTGGCTCTGAAGCGCCCAGCAGCCTTCCTGTGGTCCAGCGGCTGAAGCGCCTAGGCCTAATAGAAGAGTCACGGCAGCTGCTGAACAAGCAGCAGGTGTCAGGCTTCATGGTGGCCAAGGGTGATATCAGCATGCTGACAAAGCTAGAGTCCCTGTGCCTGGATGTGACCACAGGCACACCAGCACAGCCAATTGTGAAGCTGCCAGCAAATCTGCGGGAGCTGCACATCCCAGTGCCAAGCAGAGGTACGCTTCCCCGGGGGGAATACAGCTCCTTGAAGCACCTCACATTAGAAGTGCCATTTGATGGACCGGGGTCTTTCCTTTTAGATATGTCTGGTGTACCTAGCACCCTTGAGGAGCTTACCATTGTAGTTGTAAAAAGTCTGAGCGGTTTGATATCCAGGGGATGAGTGTGATGCCTTGTCTGCAGAAGTTCACTTGGTGGGGGTTCCACTGGGCCTTGCTGCAAGTGCCTCTGCACATGAGCCCCCCTGGTGCTTTAAACCTGATGCCAACATGTGCCCCTTCTTTGAGAGAAGTGGACCTGTACATTGCTGATCCTGTACGCAACTGCGTAGCCAGTTTGCATGTAGCAGCAATGGCTCAGCGGGTGCTTCAGTATTGGGAGAGCAGGCCAGAGGTGTTCAGGGTATCGCGCATCACAAGTATGGACACATTAGAGGTGGGGCCTGCCAGGAATGTGTAGCTTGTCAAGGTTGAGCTGTACTGGTGGTAAGGTCTTAGCAGTGATACATTGTGATCTGATAAAAAGCTGTGGGTGAGCATAGCACCAACGGCATGGTGGATGACTTGATGCCTTTCATGCTGCCAGCAAGGTAGAGCGCGAGCTGCTGCTGACAGGGACAGGTCCGGGGTTTCAGAGGAGATGTATGAAGTATGCAGGGATGTTATGTGGATGGGGCAGGTGAAGGTCTGCTAACATGCCATCTTGCCGGACAGTCAAATGCGCTGGCAAGTCAACAGGGTAATGTGCCTTGAATCAAGAGCCAGGAAATGTTGTTGTTTTTGCTCTGTTCGTGCTGGGTAAGATAGCAGCATGTATGCAGATGCCTAAGCTGAGGCTTTAGCAAAGGAGGAGATCCATGTGGGCTTAAGGGCGGAGTGCACGTTATAGCATCAGCAGTCATGGGTGCATGGTGCAAAAGCCTACCAAGGCAACTACGGTAGCTAATTGCTAGTCAGACTTATTGTGTTCAGCTGGTGTGTCAGGGGTAGGCTTGCGGGAATGCCACTAACTGCTCACTACGGCAGAAACTAGCTGGATTTTTGTCCTATGGGTGTCGCTTGATGACTTAGCCAGGTCTCAGTAGTTTCCATAGGACTTGGATGTATGGACGTGGACTTCGGCAGTACAGCAGCCGGCGTATGTGGACCACTAGTTTCGGATGCTTGGATGGTTAGTGATGGTTGAATGATTAGTGAAATGAGATATGTAAGGCATGCAAAGCTGTAAATCCGTTGACGCCTGTTAAGAGGCATCTATAGGGTATGCTCATGTGGTGATTCTGTGCTGGTGAATTTGAGTTGCAGGGGCACATGTCGGCAACCTGAATGGCAAAATGGGAGATGGTGCTGGGTCCTACTGAATGGCCAATAAAGAGCTGGTAGTGGAACTTATGCTAGCCTTCAAATCTCAATGCAAGTTGGTGAGGTCATGCCTTCACGAAGCTTCTCAGCTGCTGACTGTGTGACCAGTAGTGGCACTCGCGCAGTAACGAGATTGAATTGTGTGGGGCAAGCTAACGAGGACACTGGCATGTGCTCGATCGAGCATGATCTATGTCATGGACATGAATATATCCTGCCAGGAAGGATGCTGGCAGAAATCAATCAAAAGAAGCCATGCCATAACGATCAGGCCCAGTGAGCGCAATTATCTCAAACCGTTTACACACACTGGATTATGCGAGAACGGTATCTTTAAGTGTTACCAGCAGCGCGCGCAAGGAGTTGTAAGGACCTTGGCCGTCCTAGGGGCCGAACCCAAGCGCCATGGCCGAACCGGTACGACCAATAACTGAGCTTTGTTTGCAATCCTGTAGCGCTGGTTATACCATGTTGCCTTGAACATCTCAGCTTACATGGTGTGGCCTGTAGGACCTCTCTGCCCTGTTTGGGGCCGAGCAAAGCCGCGAGCAGCAGGACTTGCTTGAGCAGTACGTAACCGGCCTATCGCTTGAAGATCGTGTAAGATCAGCCAGCGCATGCAAAGCTCTTGCAGCAGCAGTCAGACGAACATCATACTCTCTGAACGTTTCATCAGCTGCAGACGTGGCCAAGTTCACCAGTGCAGCTGCTGCTGGCTTCTACCCAAAGCTTGCCAAGCTGCAGATTCGCTAGCTGCGCCTGAGCTCTTCAACAGTCCACTCCTCAGCAACCTTCCAAGCTTGCAGCAGCTGCATCTCCATGGGCAGCTATCAGGTATCAGCCTCCCTTCCCTCCTCCCTCACCTCTCTCACCTTGTCAGGACCAGCTGCTGCTTCTGCAGTGACCAACATCAGCAACTGCTGCCAGCTGCAGCAGCTCACCTTTCAGGAAGCTGTGCTTCCAGTCAGCTTTGGCTCTCAGCAGCTCTGGTCCGCCCTCACCCCGCTCACCGCCCTCACTGCCTTAGAAGGTACCCTAGCTATCCCTAGCGGTCCTCATACAAACCTTTTCCCCGTTGACCCAGGACAGCCATGGGGTGCCATTGGCTCTGAAGCGCCCAGCAGCCTTCCTGTGATCCAGCGGCTGAAGCGCCTAGGTCTGAAGCAGTTGTCACGGCAGCTGCTCAACAAGCAGCAGGTGTCAGGCTTCATGGTGGCCAAGGGTGATATCAGCATGCTGACAAAGCTAGAGTCCCTGTGCCTGGATGTGACCAGAGACACACCAGCACAGCCAATTGTGAAGCTGCCAGCACATTTGCTGGAGCTGCACACCTCAGCGCTGAGCACAGGGCGGATTTTCTGGAGCAACTTGTCCTCTCTGAAGCGGCTCAGCATAGAAGTGGCCCCTGCAGAAGTAAGCGCCACGGTAAGCCTGGAGGGAGTACCCAGCGCCCTTCAGGAGCTTAACATAATCGGAGGCACCAATGATGAGTTGGGGTTCAGATTCCAGGGCATCCGGGTGATGCGATGTCTGCAGAAGTTCACCTGGTGGGGGCACCCATGGGGCTTGGCAAGCTTGCATGGGCACCTCATGCCCGTCCTCACCCCTTCTTTGAGGGAGGTGGAACTGTTCATTGCTGATTGGCCTGAGTTAGGGCCTGGTCATGTGACACCTGTCCAGGTAGCAGCAGTGGCAGAAAGGATGTTGTCAATATGGGAGAACAGGCCACACGAGTTTAGGGTGGCAGGTGTTGTGGATGCAGATACCCTTGAAGTAGGGCCTGTTCTGGTTTTGTAGTTTGATGGTGCAACCATGCTTGCAGGATGTGTGTGAATAGGGCACCTGAGCTGCGGAGTTGGGATACATTGAGCGGTTTTAGGTGGGGGTTTGAAGATGGGGCTATGCGAAAGCAAGTTGGGATTGCGTTATTGCTTTTGATTATTAAAGTTCATTGTATATATCTCATGGGAGGCATACTTGGTTGTCTTGACCTAGCATATTTGGAGCAGCCCCACCTAGAATACTGAACTGGGGATGCTGTTTGTTATAGTTAGGCAGGGATGCGCAAAGGCGAGGCAAAGCAGGGTTGATGACCAGAGGAGCATGCTGGGCTTCATCAGTGTTGCTACAAATGCAGAATGCTGCAACACTTACGGTCAGAGGAAGTAATGTTTGGTGTAAGGTCGCTGATTTGCAAGTACATTAGGGCTGGGGCCTGCCAGGTAGCTATAGCTGGTCAGGGTTGTGCTGTACTTGTAGTAAGGTTTTAGCATAGATAGCTTTCAGGTCCAGGGTTTGAAGCCCAGGTTTCAGCCCCAGGGTTTCAGAGGAGATGTATGAATTTTGCAGGGATCTTGTGTGGATAGGGTAGGTGAAGGTCTGCTAGCATTCCATGGTGGACAGCCATAATATGCGCTGGGAACTCGACAGGGTAATTGGATAAGAGCCAGGACATGTTGCTCTTTTGTTCTTGCTTACGCTGGGTGGATTTGCACCAAGCAGGCGCCCACACCGATGCCCTAGTAAAAGAAAAAATGTTGGTTTAAGAAGTGCAGATTAGCATGTGCATGCTGATTTAGCAGTCATGGTGCATGATGCGAAGGCATTCAAAGCCTACTAGCTGAATGCTAGACTCAACAGCGTTCAACTGGTGTGTGAAGTGTGTATGGGGAGTTTGCCTTGGGGTATGTTAAGACGAAGCCGCAAAGGGGGTTTGTTAGCAGAGGGGAAGCTGGAGGGTTTGAAGGTGGAAGTTGATGGGCAACCAGCTGCTTTGACTGAGGTGGCTTATGTAACAAGAGAGTTTAGGGAAGGGGCAGGACCAGCCAGCAGCAATGATGGTAGTGGAGGACAGGACGCAGCGGCAGCAGCAGCGGCAGCGGATGCAGCAGCAAAAGCAGCAGCAGAGGCATCAGCCAAGGCTGAGCGACTGAACGTGAGTGTTAAGCAACAAGTGTAGATCAGCTGATCAGGCACTTGCGACATTCTGCTCTGAACTGCTCACTTGAACTGTCACTGTCTCTGTGCAAGCTCGAGGTGCTGGACCTATGGGATGTAAAAGCACTTCCAACATGCTAGCAGTAGCTGTTGCTGGCCCTGTTACCATTGGGTAACTTTTCCTTTGTGGTCTACGATTGCTGAGGCATTGCCTCATCACAATGCAGATGAAGTATGAGTTTGACATGCTGTGATATGCCATAGCAAAAGTGCCATAGGGGATTGTCGCCGCATCAACTGTCATTGCTACCCCTGAGTGATCAAACGTTAAACGTTAAACCCCATTCCAGCTGTCTTGGTGTCACACTGTCAATTACGTCAGGCATTCAGGCCGGGTGCAGGTTCGTGCAGAAGAGTGCATAGCATATACATCAGAATGACATTGGCTAAGATTGGTACCCAACCGTGCCTCATTCCCTAAAAACGCCACAAGAGTGTATTGTGCCAACGAACAATCCTGGGCCTGAACAAAACATTCTGGCTATTGCAGCCCACTCTCTCATGCCGAGTGTTGCTTGTATACATTTAGCTAGTCCGATGGCCTTCCACAATACGCAGCTCATATCAGCTACGTGGCAGCCTTCCTTTGAGTATGATAGTTGCACGGCACCTAGCATTTCAGAGCCAGGCCTCATGCAAAACAACATGCTGCAAATACATCTGCAGTCCTTTCAGAAGACAGAAACCTTGCACTCTGCCGTTGGCCACCCAAAAGATGCCCAAAACCCCTCCCCCACGTTGCATCAGAAGTTCCATTCTTAGACGTCGCAAAGGCTCCACCCCCTATTCAAAAGACGAGTCCGTCACGGCCAAGCAGTGGCCCATCCCCAATTATTGTTGGCAGCCTTTTTGCAGCCTTGGCCATGGATGCAGGCTTGTTAGTCACAGCTCCTTGGACGGCGGCTGACTGGCTCTTCATGATCTTGACGATATCATCATCACCCCCCTGCTTAGAGGGGTAGATGTAGTAGCCATCGTCATGTGTATACTGTTCATCAGCAACCATCCACACCATGTTGCCAATAAGGGGACCCTTCTCCTTCTCCTTACCATCCTCATCCTTATCACTCATTGAGTCCTGTAGCAACTTCTTAGCCTGCAAGAGGTGCACAAACGTGGAGGTGCATTTGTTATTGCCTTCATGTACATGTATGCACTCAGTGTGTAGAGTCTGAATGCTGAAGAGATGCCTGACAGTTAGGTGCTGAAAGGATATCATACACTAGTCATGGCATCCAGAAAGCCGTTCGTCTGTTGCAACCAACTCTCCAAGCAACCATATTTGTCAAAGCAATGGGCCGGGGGGAGGGGGGGGGTACCTCCCTGCTCCAAGTCTTGCAGGCTGTGTTATGATAGCAGAACCACTACAAGTACAACAATGTGCAAACATCACACTGAGCGGTTCCTTCATTGCAAGGGCACCAGAGCCACTAGAAGTAACACAAGCATCCTATTTCAGATGCCTGGAAACAAATGCCCAACTATGATCCTAGCCATCTCACAACCTGCTGCCTATGACTGCAACCAGACCCTTGAACTTGTCCAATGGGTTACTACCCACAAGTGAAGCTGTGCTGGGACATGGCTGACCACGATTAGATCTAGCCAGGAAAACATGATGTAGTATTAGATCTTCATGTCTTTGCATGGCTCTCTGAGGCCCCTGACCACTTCCCAATGCTCCCCTAGTTTCCAGGTTGGCTTACCATCTTCATCTGCTCCACCCTCTCCTTCATGGTATCCACCCTCCCTCCATTCTCCAGGTCTTGTACCTTCATGATGCCATACTCCTGCAGCACCAGTTGCATGCCCAGAGCTCTGCAGGCCTCCTCGTGGCTCTCCACCCACTTCTTACTGAACCTGCAGAAACAATAAAAGTGCAATGACATAATTAGTCAACCATAACCACAGAAAGCAGGGGGCCTTCAATATGAAAGCATCCTGCCAGGAACAATGAATGCCCCAAGTTACTTCTAACTGGAGCGGAGGAGGCGAAGGAGACAAAAGCATGGCATGCAAATTGCAAAGCAGTACCTCACCACCCCCAGGTCATGGTTGGCAACTGCTTGTATCTCGGCCTCTAGGATCTCCCTGCAACATGCGTGCCTGCTCCTCCTTTAGGGGCTTGGGCATGTTCATTGTTTATTGTTCATTGTTCAAGGCTGAGAGCAAGAGGTTAACTCAAAAATTGCAAGGTTCTCCTGTCCAATACCTGTAGAACTAGATTCTTGCCATCCATACTTACGTCAACCACTTCCTCTTCTTTGCTTCAATTTCAGAAGGTTGATCAGATGCTGTAATTTTGAACCACTGGTCTGGATACATATGAATGCAGGCAAAGTCTAGCGCATGGCTCTCAAACTCCTCCATGAAGTCACAACCCTCACTGTTGTAGTAGGGATTGAAAGCTGCATATCCTGCAGGGCATACATGAGGCCAATGTTAGGGCACTTGGAGGTGTTACAGGCAAAAAAGCAGGGGTGCAAGCTCGAGGCAAAAGACGGGGTTCATGACAGACTGGGACTCTGGCGCATACACAGTAAAGAGCATATACCTAGAGTTGCGGCCACCACCCGAAACGTTTGTGATGTCTGCTGGAATGATTGGTGCAGGTTAAAAGATTCCTTCAGGGCCAGTATTCTGCAACGTTAAGTCGGCCGCTTGGATGCGATCACATGGTTCAAACTGGTGGTATGATGTTCAAAGAATCCTACTTCTATCTGGTGTTGGTGCCTTTGCCAGCCCTGCAGCAAACTGTGGCATCAATCCGAGGCGTGCAGATGGCTTTGCCAGTGCAGCAAGACTTTCGGGGCCCTTTGTGTGTCTAATGTGTGGTTTTGGGAGGTGTGTATGTCCAATGCTGTGGCAAGAGACTGGTCGGTGTCTGCTAACTGAGCAAGTGGTAAATGACTGTTACTATTGCAGGTAAGGTACAGGGCTTGCGAGGAGGTAGGTAAGCAGGGTCAAACACCCCGAGGACATCCTGCTTCCCCTTGTAATAAGGTCCTGATGTGCCTATTCGATACTGCTGGCAGGGTTGACTGATTTCAGGGATGTGGCAGCATGGCACTTACATGCCACTGAGCATAATCGATCAAGAGGCTTTAGCCTTTTGAAGTAGCCTGGGAAATGGTCCGGTGAGCTAGCAGGAAGACCTGGGAAAATGCATAAAACATTCAAGTCCATAGCCGCACCAATGGCGAGCACAAACTACAACCTGAATGGGTAGATTATCTGTATGCGTTCCTGCCTCCTACAATGCGTTGAGGTCAAACTTGCATGTTTCCAACTGCAAAGAATATTACAGGGCATGGTTGCCGACCTGAACCAGGCCAGCATCAGCTCCCCCATGCCTTACCTGAGCCTTCCTTGAAGAAGCCTTCAGACCCCACAGTCACAGGGTGATTCTTATCAATTCCCTTGACCAGTCCAGCCACACCATGAACCCATGCAGCAGTCTTACTGGCGTCCCCATTGCGGAACCTGGGCTCATTGCAGATGTCCCAGGAATGGATCAGGTCACTGTATTTGCTGTCCTTGTAGTACTGGACCATGTTCCTCACAAAATCGTCGTAGTACTTCTGAGCCAGAGTACTGCCATAGAATTCATTTGCAATGTTATTAGCCTCATCCCAGGACAGTCTGTCATAGTCCCCGATTGGATGTGGTGCCTTCTTCTCGTCCTCAAGAGCCCAGCTGTAAAAGGGAGAGAAGGGCCCACATGATGACGTTAGTCAGCATCAAGTACTATGTGTGAGATCTTTGCAACACTAGGCTCCCCAACAACATGTAGAGGCACAATCTGGTAGGAGAATCGCTCGATGTCTTGCACTATGCTACGTGCAAGAATGTAAATTTAGTTTTTCCTTCTTTTGTAGAATCAAGGGTTGTCAGAGGTAGAGGAGCATGGACTGTATAGCGGGCCTGCATACAAGGACTCAGGCAGGCAGCAAAGACATTGCCACGGGCAAGCACATACAGCCCCATCTCATCAGCTGTCTTCAATCCGGCCAACTGCATGCAAGGTAACCGTGTCCTTGATCTCTAAAGACCTCATCCATCTAGCCGGATCCATGTAATGCAAGGCTTTGCCATTGCCATTGACTTTGCCATGAGCTGCTTCCAGGTGGTCTGGCGGTTGAGTACAGGTAATCAAAGCAGGGGAGAGTGTGGACAGTAAAGCAGGGGTCTGTCATGCAGTGCTGGAACGAACTTGGAACGAACAAAAGCAGGGCGCAGTGAGTAAAGCAAGTTGCAACCACCACCCCAAAGCTAGATCTTGTCCTGTGAGCTGATCTATGAGGTGGCCCGGTAGTGGAAGGATTCTGCTGGGGAGATAAATTGGATTCTTCAGCGGCGGTACTTTGAAAAGCCCCTCAAGTCATCCTGCTGCATATTGTATGGCTTCGGAACACCGTCACCCACCCACGCACTCTATTCTGCAGACTTACTTGACATATATGAGATAGATCACTGCACAGCTTTCGGCCCGTGCAGCACCCCCGGCATAACTCCACTAGGGGTTCAAAGAGTGAGTTCAAGTAACAGCACACGGTACATACCTAAGCGACCGACATTGGGGCACTTACTTGACATATGCGCACATGCCCCCATAGTTGGGTAGCCTGTTGCCAAGCGTCATCATGAGCTTCAAACCACCCTCAGCCCTAACCTGGTCCATGAGCCAGTCAAACCTCTTCATCATCTCCTGGTTCAGGACCCCTGTGAGCGATGATGGTAAAGACATGATCAAAAGTAGACTAGCAACTGATGAGGACGCAGCCACAGCATGTACACTGTGCAGTTGTTCCTATTGCTTCATATTCATGGAAGCCATCTTGTTCAGGGCACTGTGGCAGGATAAGGTCACAGGTAAAAATGGTAGTCAAAACCAGAGCTTAGCCATTGGAATACTGTGTGTATGTATGCATGGGTTGGGTTGGGTCGGGTTAGGGGTGACATGCATGGTGCTTCACTTGCCATCGGAGAGTGTCTGTTCAGATCATCACACAGCTGCCTTCTGCCGCTTGCATCCTGCCTGAAAGGGATGGAGCAGCAGCCTTACCTCTGTCATGCAGCTTGAACTTCTTGGGGTCCTCGTTGAAGGCCCAGATGCGGATGACGGTGAATCCCAGGGACTTAATCTCCTTCAACGTCTCCCTTACAAGGTTTTCCTCTTTGTTGCATGCTTTTTCCTGCACGGATACATGCAGTTGCTTGCTGCCACTACCTGCAAAACGGTCTGTGCCGACACCCGTGTGGTCGTTTGCCCACTTACCAGGAGGTAGTAGCAGTTGCAACCTGAGAAGGGCTCCATGTTGTTACGAAAAATAGGAGGTGCCGTTGCAGCCTTAACATCAGCCATGACAGTCGCTCGAAGGTCGCGCTTCCGGAGGACCAAACCTCTTGCATGTGGTGAGGCTACGCCCACACATGGCGCTGACCCGGAGCGGCGAACAGCGCAGTTGTTCCGAGCTTGCATTTGCATGGTTTCCTCGGTGTCGGTGATCTGGACACGACGTGCAGATAGTTATGAATTTGCAGATGGGTGTCCGCACTGGATGGTAATAAGTTAGTTATCTTTGACGAGTACGTCACACTGGAGCTCCATGTGGTCACATACATTATATACAGAGCAACAGTGACTTGCGTTCCTGTACATCTCCTATCTCTGCCAAGCCAGGGGCCCAAGCTGCAGCGGGCCGGGGAGTTGGTTCCCGGTAGCTGCACCGGAAGTGACGAACATCACTCACTCTGAACAAATTTGATCTCCCCGAGACCGGCTCGCTGGATCTTCTTACTTACGTGGCTCCATACCCTCGTGCAGGTAACCCGCGCATTGAGCGTCAGCTTTCCGTCAGCAGCACCCTATTCAGCTTTTCAGCACACCTGCCAGCCTTTTAAGCTCATCAATCAGGTCAAAGGACAAGGTCTAGGTATGGGGTGGTGGTTGCAACCTGCTTTCTTTGCTGAAGCCTGCTTCTCCCGCTTTCAGCACTGCAGGACAGACCCTGCTATCCTGGTCTGCACTCGCCCCTGCTTTTACCTTGCACCAACCTTCAGACACCGGCTCAAAATCTTTCACTTACGTGGCTTCATACCCTCGTGCAGGTAACCATCGCACCGACAGTCAGCTATAAATCAGCATCAGCCTATTCAGCTTTTCAGCACACCTGCTGCCAGCCATTTCAGCTCACTGGCCGGTGATTAATAGCGGCACAGGGCAAGGTCGGTCTAGAGTTTGGGGTGGTGTATGCAACCTGCTTTGTTCAATGCACCCTGCTTTTTCCAGCACTACCGCAAGGCATGACAGTTTCTGCTTTCCTCACACGTACTCTCTCAGGCTGCTTTGATACCTGTACCCAGCCTCCAACGCCCGATGACACCTGTCCAACCCCCAGACACCCCTGTACCCCACCAACAGTCACCTGTCTCACTTGCAGTGTTTGCGCTCAAGTCATCATCAACGGTGTTGCGGCATGCTAAATAACATGCGTGTTCATGTGCCCTGGCGTGTACATCTGCGGGAAGCACAAGGGCAGCCAATAGTTGCCAGACCGCAGAGCTGCGGAGATGCACATTCCTGTCAGTCCTATGCAATACCAAGCACACAATGCAACAGTGTTTTACTTGCACTGAGTGGTGACTGCACAGGCCCCATTCAAAGTGCTGTACAGTAACTACAGTAAAGGTTTACAACTTTCCAAGTGGGGCTGGATACTCTGTCTTGGATATGGGGGGGGGGGTTGGCTGTACACCCATGTCCTGGTATCCTCCAGGGCATAAATCAACAATGGGTTGAGCAGATGACTTGGGTGTCATAAGGTGCATGTGTTCAATTATGGCAAAAATATATCAGCACACATGCAATTATGTGTTGTGTGTGTGCAGTGAGCGCCACAGTCACGACAAGGTAGAATCAATAGTTACACTGAGCATCATGTCATCCCCCCAGCTTGAACCATGTGATTGATCACGTCCAAGTACTATAAAGTCAGTCAAAATGCCGGTTCGCTTGCAAGGAAGGCTTAATTTACCTGGTCACTGGAAGTTCACCTGGGTTGGTTTGGTCCAGCAGTTAGATTGATAACGCTGTCCTTCACATGTGCATGCGCCTTCTCTGATAGAACTGAGCCCTGTGCTTTTTATACATTTCGGAATAGCAATTGCCCACTCACTGTTGCCAAACACGAAATGTCCCGGCGTACTGCCAATTGTTCACCTTAATTTCAGATTTGGAATGCATGTGGCCTGCTTTGATTTAAACCCAAAATTGGCAAGCACTGTGCACATATCCGCTGTGGGCAGTGGGGGCGTAGAGTAAGCCAAGTGTGTTTGCGGCTCTGCAAAGGTCCCATCTGTAACTGGGGAGGTTTGTCTTGAAGCATGCATGACATCATTGGCAATGGTTGTCACTGTAGGCTCGTCGCCATGACTTTTTTTCGCTTTGCTGGTGAAAGCTGGAACAATGGCGTTTCAATGCTAGCGCCCATGCCGAGCGTCTAAGCCACTCGCAATTCAGTTGACTCGATCACGATGGATGCAGGCTGCCCGTTTCGCAGCTGCTGACTGTATCCAGTACGGGTCACTGAGTGCAGTGACGAAAAGTGGTGCAGAACAAAGAACAAGGACAGGAGCATGAGCGTGTAAATATATATAGATGTACTATCCGTTACTTTGGCGTGCTGCGAAGAAGTTGTGCTGGCAGACGAACGGTGACATGCACATCTGCCTTTCCGCGAATGACTCGAAGAGTAGGCACGCGGTGAAATTAGCAATAAGGGGACTTACAGTGTTACTGGTACCGACCGTACGGAGATATAGGGCCCGTGCGTATCTTTTGGGCCGAACAGAAGGGGCATGGCTGAGACGGTACGAGTGCACAAGAATATGTCTGACTTCAGCCTTGGTTACATGATGTTACCTTGTTACGACTATCTGACATATATCCCGCTGTAGGACCTCTCTGCCCTGTTTGGGGCCGAGCAAAGCCGTCAGCAGCAGGACTTGCTTGAGCAATGCGTAGCCGGCCTTTCGCCAGAAGACCGTGCAAGATCAGCCAGCGCATGCAAAGCACTTGCAGCGGCAGTCAGACGCACAACGTGTTATGTGAACATCACATCAGCTGCAGACGCGGCCAAGTTGATTAGTGCAGCTGCTGCTGGCTTCTACCCAAAGCTTGCCAAGCTGCAGATTCAGCTAGCTGCGTCTGAGCCCTCCAACATCAGTCCAGTCCTCAGCAACCTTCCAAGCTTGCAGCAGCTGCATCTTCATGGGCAGCTATCAGTCTCAGCCTCCCTTCCCTCCTCCCTCACCTCTCTAAGCTTGTCAGGGCCAGCTGCCGCTTCTGCAGTGTCCAGCATCAGCAACTGCCTGCAGCTGCAACAGCTCGCCTTCCAGGAAGCTGTGCTACCAGTCGGCTTCTCCTCTGCGCAGCTCTGGTCCACCCTCACCCCTCTCACTGCTCTTACTGCCTTAGACGGTACCCTAGCTATCCCTAGCTGTCCTAGTCCTGCAGACCCTATCTCCTCTGACGTTGCCCTTAACCCAGGACAGCCATGGGGTGCCATTGGCTCGGAAGCGCCAAGCAGCCTTCCTGTGGTCCAGCGGCTGAAGCGCCTGGGCCTGGAGCAAACGTCACATTATGTGCTGAACAAGCAGCAGGTGTCAGGCTTCATGGTGGCCAGGGGTGATATCAGCATGCTGACAAAGCTAGAGTTCCTGTGCTTGGATCTGACCACAGCCGCAAGGGCCACAGCACAGCCAATTGTGAGGCTGCCAGCAAATCTGCTGGAGCTGCACACCACATCGCCAAGCACAGGCTCTGTTGTCTGGAGTGACTTGTCGTTTCTGAAGCAGGTCAGCATTGAAGTAACTCTTACTGAAGTAAGGCCCATGGTGAGCATGCAGGGGATACCCAGCACCCTGGAGCGGGTTGATATTATAGGGAATACCAGTCGTGAGATGAAGTTTCAAATCCAGGGCATGGGGGTGATGCCAAGTCTGCAGAATTTCACCTGGTGGGGGGACATATGGGGCTTGTTATCCTTCCAGAGGGGCCTCATGCGAAACTTGGCCCCTTCTTTGAGGAAAGTGGAGCTGTTCATTTCTGACTGGCCTGGAGCAGGGCTACGAGGCCAGGTGACTGCTGCTGTGGTAGCACAAGTGGGCCCGAGCATGCTGTCAAGTTGGGAGCACGGGCCAGAAGTTTTCAGGATGGCAGGTATCGTAGATGCAAATACCCTCGAAGTAGGGCCTTTCTTTGAGGGTTCTGTAGTCTGATTGGGCAAGCATGTGAATTGGGTACCTGGGCCGCGGAGGTGAGATTCGTTGAGGAGCTTTAGGGGTGAGGAGTTTGGACATGTGGGGTGTGAAATGAGCAAGTCTGGAACGTGTTACGGCTGTTTGCTTATAGCAGGCAGCAAACCTGCATCTTTCAAAGGGTAGGGTTTGTTGCCTCTCATTTCAGGCACGTTAGGGTGTCTTGACCTTGCAGGAAGGTGGGGCAAAGGCGGGTGACGACCACAGCATGCTGGGGTCAGCATTTGCCGCTACAGAGGCAGAATGCTGTAGAGCATTTAATGTCAGAGAGTTTCATGTTTCTTGTCATTGCTGATTTGCAAGCCAGGGTAAAGTACAATCTCAGGACAGTTAGTCGTGGAGACTTGCAGTTGTCCTTGATGTAGAAAACATGTTCTTCTGTCTGGGCCGTTGTTGTGCACAGTTGCCCATGGGGTGATCAAATTGCATGCCTGCCTGCTCTTGTTTACATCTGTTGGGGTGGCGCAAGATCTAGCATCATGCTCTCCCATCTCTTGCCTAACAACACACCTACCGCTCAGTCGCCAACACTCAACATAGCTGAGTGTTGGTATGGTGAGCAGAGTGTTGTTACTATGATGATGATCTGGTCGCATGTGCACTGGGATACATATCAATTTGTATGCAAATGCAAATCGTGTTTTGGTCCCTGCAGCGGGTAGGAGTACAGTGGACATGCCACGGAGCGTGAACACGAGACATCCTGATGAACATACTCGGTCAGACTCTCAATGAGGGCTGTGCCAAACTTGAGATTGCAATATATGTCAGGAGTTTTGCACTCTTCTACAATGAGTCATGGTTCCTTCCCCAGGGTTTGCAGGTGCTGACGAACTCACTTTGCATCCGACTGAGATGTGCATGTGTCGTAGCTTTTCAGGCTGGTGTGCATGGCGAGCCCTTACTCCATCTGGAATTAGATTTGCGCTTCATTAGTCGCATTCGTATCCACCTGCCCGTTCCATGTGGCCCGTGATGGTTTGGCTCAGCCTGGCAGGCTCCATCGCCGCTCCTGTGACTGCAGTGCAACGGGTGAATGCATAAAATGCTACAGCCGCACGCGCGTGAGATTGTTCATTGCCAAACGCTTGCTAGGCCTCGCACGGTTCTAAGCATCACTATACGACGATGACTATGTGCACATCAGGCGTAACTATCCGGCACATACGACGAGATGGGGTATCGATTATAGGCCAGAGTCCCAGTCACCAAAGTCACCCTTACTAACCGTTCTTCCTGCTTCATATCTAAAGCCCCATGCTCAATCACCACTCACATATGACTCACTCCAGCTCCAGAACCGTGCAAATCCCATCTCAGGCGATCCCACATTGACCTGACCGCCAGCCCGTGGTGAGAGATTATCACTAGAGTACCAGCCACAAAAACCTCAGAAGACCTCAACGCTTATGCGCAACAGGAGGCAGCTTCACCAAAAACCTGACAAGCATGGCAGCCGCCGCCGCAACTCAGTGCTTCCACCAAGAGAGCAAGCCAGAGGGGCCCTAGTTAACTGAAGCACTTGTGTTCGTCACACCTCACAGCTTATGCCACCACAAAGGACTTGGCCATGCCCGCAGCCTCCTTATCCACACCCTTGAACCAGCGCTTGTCACCAACCTGCACCTTAAGCACATACAGCTTGCCATTGGACACAGTTGCCTTGAACACCTGGTGGCGGCCGCCCTCATCACCATCAGCTGCAGCAACACAACAAGACGACACCAACATGAGATACATACAACAAAAATGAATCAAGATAGGTTACACAATTACTAAATGGCCCCATCAAAGCGAGACGCGGGTGGGAACAGTGCCACCCACAAGCAGCCAACTTAGGCTCCAACGGCTACATTACAATACAACAGATCACTGCATAGCATACGGGCGGTGCAGCTTTTGCCAACATGGGATAGATTACAGGCCCTTGCAGCAGCACACCAGATAGCCAGAGACCTGCTAGTGCTACTCCCTGGCATTGAAAATCATCAACTACATGGTGTTTGTATGAATGACACAACAAGAATTCTGCTTGATAACAAGTCTTAAATGAACCCTGATTGAAGATGATATGGTGGGGGTTTGTCACGGGCCAAGGCAGGGGCGCAGTTGTAGCGTACTGCCACACATCTAGCTCATACAACTGAACAATAGCCTGCTAAACAGAGCCATACTTTAGCTGCCAGATGAAAAGCAGTTTCCAATCCAAACAAGCTAGACTGACTTACGTGTGCCCAAAAAAGCACCTGAGTGCACTGCATGAATGAAAAAAGAGCAGCAACTATGTCATTTACAGCTTTTGCTTTCCATACATTTACCAACTGGTTGGACTTAGGCTGTGCGTATGCTGTGCATTGATCTTACTCCTGGTGTTAATGGTACCCCAACACACGCCCGCAATCTGGGGCACACTACTATAAGAAAAATGGCTATCTCAATTGTCTCCACTCTCATCGTTTTAGCTCTCAGTATCAGTTTCTCTCAACACATGCTAACAAACTGGTTGGGAGTCATGTGGCGGCTGCTGCACAGCCCAAAAAAAGGGCCGTGCAGTGATCTACCGGTATCTCATATAAGGAAAAAGGCCATATGCCAGTATCAAACGCAAATTCCCCCTGCCTATGTTTCCACTAGTTTGCTGCTTAGGGTTCCGAGCTATTAGCCCATGATAGCAAGTGCATGCATCATTCCGAGGCTAGGCATGTGTGAAGCAGCACTCACCAGAGCGAGTCAGGACCTGGTACTCATAGTACTTCTTGCCCTTGGCATCAGTGCTCTCCCCTATCTCCAGCAGGGAAGCAGCAGCCACACGGCCAGGAGCAAAGCCACCCTCAGAGATGGTCTCACCTACGGGAAGGGACGCAGAGGAACAAGCAGCAGCAGCGACATGTCAGGAGATCAAACAGGTGGAGGTCTCCTTGCCCGACTGTAAGTGAGCTTTGTGGCTCAAAAAATCTCAACATCTAAATGCAGTCGTAAGAAACATGTATTATGCTAGCCAATACATTTTGCATTAGAGCACCGCTCCGCTTTCACCGTGCCCCAGGCTCGCCTTCTCACACCCATTGCTCCCTTCTCCCACCCACCCCTCAGGCGTCTCCCTTTCACTATCTAATGCCTGCTTCCCCAGCACGTATGCCAGCTTAGCCTCTCACTTGCTGATTCCTTCATCCCCGGGGCAACCGGGTCCCCCTCCTCCAACCGCCGCAGCCCCAGTCCCTTCCCCCTCCTCCCCCATCTTATACTTCCTCTTCCAATCCCCCTTATCTAATTGCTCCCTGCCCCCTCGTTCCATTTCTTCCCTGCTTCCCCCTCCAATTCTCCCCCTCCCCAATTTCCGCTCACCCATCTTCCCTCCCCTCCTCCTGCCCTCCGCAATTTCAACCCCCATCTACTATCTTCCCCCCCCCCCCCGCCCCTTACCCTCGAAGGCCTGCTTGCCCAGCAGGTAAGCCAGGTCAGCCACCAGCTTATCTGGGCTGCCATATCCCTCAATGCTGCTCTTGTCAGTGGGCAGCACCAGCACCATGGCGTTGTTCACAGCATCAAAGTTATCCTCATACCTGGACAGCACACACACATCAAACACAACAAACACCAATGTGTCAGGAGAGACCAAAGCATACGAACCTGTTGCACAAGATCCCTTGTTCTTGAACTTTTGTGCCATCCCATCAACCACCTCCTTGCAAAACACATTGTTTGGGGTGTTTCCAAGTAACTATGTCATGAGCCCAGGGCTGCTCTGCTAGCATGGACTTGGTCCCGCCGTATGTGTGGGCACTAACACCATCTCTTGACCCTCTGCAATAACTCAGCCCAGGGCTTACCGTTGAACCCCACCCCTGCAAGTTTATGATGTGATTCAATAGCTTCCCTAGCACACACATTTTCCTACTGCAATTGTGCAACCTGCACAGGGCCGGAGCCTCACAGGGCCTCCAAGTCCACCTGCATGCACTCCTCTGAAAATCTATGGTGTTACTGTATCATACATGCTACAATACTGTACCATTGCTGGGTACTACCGTAAATGCTTCCTCACGTCTCGCCCTACACCCCTAATCCCTAAACCCACACGGTGCTTCCTGATGCTCACTTTAATCCTCCATCCCACATATTTCTGCTGCTTGCCAAGCCTTGATCCATCAATCAATCAAAACGCAAGACCAGCTATGCCAATGGCCAAACAAACCTAGGCCGTAAACACAAGGCTCCTGATCAAGCCAAATTTATGCCAAGCCTGATCAAACTAGATTATGCAGCCGCCGCATGTGCACACACTGGTTGCATAGCAGGCAATGCTGCACTGCTGAACACCAAGGATCTGCCCCTCCATAAACCTCTCCTTGTGCTGCTGCTGCAGCTGTGAGTGACGATCTCATCTGCTGCTGCTGCTACTGCCCTGCTGCTCCTAGTACTGTTGTTGTCTGTGTTGCTAGTGGCCAGGGGGCTGGGGGCTCGCCCATAGCTGCTGCTGCTGCAACTGAATATGGACCTCCTCCCCCCATCCCTTTGCATATATGAGCTGCATTCAAACCACTACACATGACAAGTCCGCTAACCGCCCACCCCCCAAAGCCATGAGGCATTGCAATCACCTTATTCCCCCCTTTGCTTTGCCACCCTGGAGCCCAACAAGCTATGCCTCTATTGTTCTACCTCATTGTTTTCAGGACAGTTTGGGGTGTAGGCCTATGGCAATTGTCCCTATGGCATATCATGAATAGCAATACAGCAATATTCGTCCTCACCTGAGCACCATGTTGGGGTACTCCCTCTCCTTGCTGGGGTTCCACTTGGAAGGAAGAGCCACAGTGAAGCCCTCACCAGCATAGGGCAAAAAGCCTGCAGGAGACAGGGACGTATAAGAGGATCAATGGTCTGATTGCGAAGCTCATCTGCAGCGGATTAGTCTGAGTGACAGGTGACAGAGGCCAGCTAAGGGGAGCTTCCCAACAGTTAGACTAACTCATATACATGCGTCCGTACACATAGTCACCGTTAGGGAATCACCCAAACAGGCAGGGCGAAAGCAAGGACCCGAGCAGCACAACAGCTGAAGATGAATCCACCTGAGTGCTTAGGTATTCTGTGAAGCAAGGCGAAAGGCGAAAGCATGAAAGCCGAAAGCTTGGCGAAAGCTTCACTGGCAATACTGGCAGCAGCAGGAGCAGCAGCTGCTGCTGAGCTGGGTATAATCATCAGCAACATTACTGAGAGTGCTGCGGATGGAAGGGCTTTCCGGGGGCCAGTTATTTTCCAGACAGAGCAACAGGTGTACGGGCAACCACCACAGATACAGAAGGGGGTGAGAGCTGGATCAGCACCAGCAGCAGCAGCAGATCCATGCAAGATCCACTAGCTGATCCATGCAAGATGTTGTGCTGAGCTTCAAATGTCAACAAGCCAGCCGCGAGTATCTACCACTGCAGGATCAGGCATTGAAATGTGACATTTCGTGTACTCTTGTGCCATCTAGCTGCTGCTGCCTACTAGCAGAACCATGCAAGAGGCAGTCGTGCTGACCTTCAATTTTAGATAAGCCAGCTAAAAGCATCAATCACTGCAAGGCCGGCATTGGAACGGTCACATCCTTGTGTACTGTTGGCATCTAGCTGCTGATGACTAAGCTGGCTGAGGTGGACAAAGGCCTCGAGTAACGTCGGCGAACAGGTCATTGTGTGCACAACGCCTCATAATGGCGTTTGGGCGCCCCCGGTTGGGAAAAGGGGGGTGTATCCCGTTTGCGGATGGGTGAAAGGGCACACCTATGACAGGCAAGCTGATTCACGCTGGGCAGATGCGCACCTGACTTGTTGGTGACCTTGCCGAACACATTGGCGGAATCACCATACGCAGCCTGAGCAGGGGCGCTGCTTACGAGGGCTGCAACTCCAGCCAGCATTCCTAGGGCCCCACGGCGGGACTGCAGCAGAGTCAAAACGCAAGCAATTGATTACTTGATCCAGTGAAACCGCAACATAAACATCCAAGCATTCTTCACATAAAGCGCTAGGATGCCATTACTGCTACAATACAAGCTGTAGAGGAATGAGATATTGCACTAAGACGCATTTCATGAATACAGGGTACTTCGACGCCCATCGGATTGCGGTGGCGGTCGCCACCATAGCTCACCATGTCCTCAACAGGGCCATTCTGCTGCTGAGAGCGCACAACCAGGGCAGCCCTTGATACAGCAGGCCTGTTAACATGGCTTGCCCTCTTTGCTACGGAGCCAGCGGTGGTCTGCTTGGCTGCAAGAGCCATGGTGACTATTTGGAGATAGGGTGGCTTGGAGGGTGTCTGCTCTGAAGCAGGATGGAAGTGGCTGGGACGTGGATGTAAGTCTGCGCATATATATGCATTGGAAAAAGTCCCAAAGCTTGGCTAGGGGTGAGGCCACCACTTGTGGCCCGCTCACTTCCGCCGGCACCGCAGGTGGCACCGGCCGAAGAAGATGCGTGAGAGAGGATCACGACAGCATTGATAAGGATAAAGGGACTGGAGCATGCAGATCAGCAGCCTCTTGTATTGCAGATTCGGGTAACAGCCCAAGCGCACTTAGATGTCACTTGCAGTACTCCCAAGGCGACTTGCCGCATAGCAACATACACGCTGTGATCACACAACATCCTTACACCCGCAAAGGAGCATCTTCTATCTATTGCGTTACTGCTTCTCCGGTGTGCTTTTAACTGTAAACAGCTTCGCGCCTTCGTGGGGGATGGCACGATTAATAGGGCCGGTTCGTCAGTCACAAGTGCTCGGGCTTGCACATCAGGACGTAGTTGCCTCGGTCGTGAAATGTCTGGCAGCCTAGGCTCTCTAGCGATGTCACTTCTCTTCTCGGCTTCTGCTCTTCACAAGCTATTTTGTGGTTGGGAGTCCAACCGCGCGCTGCACAGCCCAGAAGCTGTGTGTAGTCTATCTCAGAGGAACAGCTTCTCGCGTTTAAAAAGGTAACAGCTGGAAACAAAGACTATACACTTAGGGGACATGTGCACCCCTACTCCCTCGCTACCTATGTTTAGGTACAAGCACCAACCAATTGCAGCTACTGCAGCGAACAGTTGCGCTACGTTCACGCCGCAATAACATCCATCGACCACAGGACACACATCCATTATTTCAGGACTCACCCTGAACAAGCCACCAACCAGCACAGCAGCTACCACAAAACGGGTGCAGGAAAACTGCTGCTGCGCTCAACCCGCCAATCAACTCCCCGCTGCTGCTGCTTCAAGCTGCTGCAACTATCAACCATCTACCAGGCCCCTACCCCCACGCCAAATTATTCCACACAGCTCAGCCCTTGAGCTTGCAACCGCTTATGCCACGGTGAAAGAGTTGGTGAGGCCCAATGCCTCCTTGTCAGCACCCTTGAACCACCTCTTGTCACCAATCTGGGTCTTGCAGATCCACAACTTGCCACCTGACACAGTGGCGCTCACCAGGATGTGACGACCACCCTCATTGCCATCAGCTGAAGCAGCAGAAACACAGCATTCATCAGGCTCTGTCCAAACATTTCAATATAATTGCTTTCCTTGGTATCATAACATAACATAACAAACATTGAAAGTGCGGCAACCGCAAAGGGCTGCTAGGTCGAAACGACCAAACACACCATCGCATGGATCATGGGAGTAAGCAGTCTAGTGCTCTATACTATGCTGGCCATGGTCTTACTGCAGGAGCTGCATGATTGCGAGGCTTGTCTGTGATGCCATTAACAAACAAACATTACATGTCATACACACCAAACCCTCACCCAATCTGGAGTGCAAGCACCTGGGCTGCAATGCAGACACCTCAGACCTAGAGCCACTGATTCACAAGTTCCGACACTCATGTTAGGCCCAGAAAGAAGAACGAATCTGACTGGAGTTCCCCGTCGTGCCAAAATGTTGCGGAGAGGCTATGGATGCACCATGTATGCCCTTAGTTGGCCGACTGCCTACACCACCACGGCCTGATTCAAGATACTCCCAGGAATCAAATGTGCGGACACTCCCACATGGAATTGCATGCAACCCTGTATTGATTTGCAATTTACCGATGCATTGTTTTTCACTGCTGTTTTGCAGTCAAAGCTGGTAGGCGGTATGACACTCACCAGAGCGGGTCAGGAACTGGTATCTGTAGTACTTCTTGCCCTTGCTGTCGGTGGACTCGCTCACATCCAGCAGGGAAGCAGCGGACACACGGCCGGGAGCAAAGCCGCCCTCAGAGATGGTCTCACCTGCAATACACCACATTCACAAAAGCATGAGAGCTTGCATTCGGCTATTGCTCTTGTGTCTTCCAGTGCTTGCTTGGCGTCCTGAATGAACTTAAACCGACCACAAAGACCGCTGTACTGAACTCATTAGCTTTTACGGTCTGGGCAGTGTAAGGAATTACTATAGTTAGCTGCTTTGCTTGTTTGATAAATACTTGACATGGTCATTGACCAGTGAAGGCACATCTATCACTTCCTCCTACCCTCATGACCTGTACCCACTCTCTTCCATTACATGGGTCTCCCATAATTGAACTCATTAAGCAGCAGCATCAACCTCATGGTCAGCATTAAGTAGCTGCATCAAAAGGGCTTCAGTTCTACACGCCTCTACCCCAGTTGGCATGTACTTGTTGCTTGAGCAACTCGTCCAACTGTGCAAATGCTTCATCTCATGAAGCGCTGGCCCACTCACCCTGGAAGGCCTGCTTGCCAAACAAGAAGCCCAGGTTCTTGACAAATGCATCAGGGGTGCCCAAGGCATCGATGGAGCCCTTGTCAGTGGGCTGGGCAATGATGGCAACGTTGTTCACGGCATCAAAGTTGTCCTCGTACCTGTGAATGAGCATTGTTCATTACAAAAGCTGCATGGCCAATTCAGCCCTCTGCTGCTGAGCACAGTCCCAGATGTGTTCACCGTGCATCTGCTCACTGAGCTAGCCCTAAGAAAATTAATGCTACTGCGGTTGTGAGAGGTTACAAGGAGCAGCAGGCTATCAAAAAATGTGTGGTTCGACCGGTAGATACTAGATGTACGGCAAGAACAATAGGTGTGTGTGATTATGGGCACCTTATACGGCGACACACACCTCAGCTGCATGTTCTCCAGGTCGGTCTCCTTGCTGGGGTTCCACCTGGAGGGCAGCAGCACGGTGAAGCCCTCACCAGCATAGGGCACAAAGCCTGCAGGATAACACGTAGTATCAGATCGATACGATATGAACATAAAGTGACTGCCGGAAAATTTGAATTATGGCACTTTGCAACAGTCTTCCGACACATGCGCGGTTGCTTACCGGAGGTGTTGGTAATCTTGCCGAACACGTTGGCAGCATCACCATAGGCAGCCTGGGATGGAGAAGCGCCAGCAACCAGGGCAGCGACACCAGCCATCATGCCCATAGCGGCACGGCGGGTCTGCAAAACCGGATACGGACGTGAACAATTGCTTCGGGAACTCCACCTAAACGTGTCACTGCAATGCTGCTAGATCCACGTACCATCTCGGGAGCCTCAACATTCTCCTTCTGAGCGCGCACAACCACAGGCATGCGCACAGCGGAAGCCTTGTTGGCCTTCCTGGTGGCCAACTTGGCAGATGAGCCAGCAACGCTCTTGGCGGAGAGTGCGGCAGCCATTGTGACGTGTGCTGTGATTTGGTGCGAAAGGAGGAAGGAAAACACAGGGCTAAAGCACTCAGGGCTGGATTGAGCCTGTATAAACAGCGCGATACCTGTCCCTCAACTCCCGAGTCTCAGTATCCAAGATCTAGAAGATCAGTGGTCGTTGATCATCTTCGGAGCGCCTAGCTGGCACCTAGTTCTGGGTCTGCATGCCCTAACTGAACTTTGGACACGGGGTCATGGTGGGGCGTGCTGACTAGCTCTAGCGGGGGCTGGTGTCTTTTGCGTCCTTCACTAACTTTTTGCATCTGCCATGGCGCCACCCGAGCCTTCTGTGTGTATCTGCACCGAGATCGGCAGTGGCCTATTTCTGTTTGCAACCGTCTCTTATATCGCGATATCCTACCTGATTGCAGCTGTACCGCCCCTGCGTTGCCTTTACATAGAACAGGTACCGGTTGCGTCGGAACGCGGGAATTGTCTGGCCTTCAATCTGTCGAGTGGCTGTTACAGTGGCGTTATGCACCTTTCTACAGTGCCACTTCCTTCATCCGTTTGAAGGTTCAATGCAATAGTGCTACCAGATGATATTGTAAGCAACACAGCACAGGCAGTAGGCAAAGTAAAGCAGGTGAAGTGGCTGTATATAATCAAGAACTCATGGCCGCGTCAACCTCAGCAAGCAATAATCTCGACCACCAGACCAGACCTGCACCACCTACGCCCACATTACCTACTCCACTGCCACCTCCTCTGCCACACCTAGCATTGCGTATGGACTGGGGTAGCCTCCATTGAGGCAGCAGTGGTACTCTCCTAATGTCTGCAGACCTTCCTGCAAGGTCATGCTCACTGCTCTCAGTCAACAACAGAAGCAGCAGCATGCAGGGGCGCATAGTTGCCATTGCTACCCCCTTTACCACCTCCATGCTGCCCATTGCTGCCAAGTTGTATGTTGCCTCTGCGCCCCCTTGATTGCGTTCACTGCCTCCCTGCCAGCACTCCAGTCCGCTGTCTGTCACCCCAGCCCAACCTCGCTGGTGCTCCCGCTGCTGCTGCTGAACCTGCTCCCTTAGCTGCTGCTGCACACCAGCCCTGCAGCTCTCAAGAAGCCCACTGTCCACCATTTGCAGCAGCAGCTGACTGGCAGTAGCAGACACAGCCAAATGACATGCTGCTCTTACACCATTGTGGCAGCTGCTCCTGCTGCTGTTGCTGCCAGAACCTGCCCATTGCCCCTGAGTGTGGCTGCACATCCCATCTCCAGCCCCAGTAGCACCAATGCAACCCCCACCAGCTCCAGCTGCTGCTGCAGAGGCCCAGCACAGCACCCTGAGCACATGCTCCTGCTCCAAAGCATGCTGCAGCTGCTGCCGAGCCAGCATACTGATGTTGCTACTGCTTCCCTCATTTCCCTTTCCCCGTGATGAACGACTGCTTGCTTTTTGCTGCCCGGCTTTGCTGCCAGTCGCTGAACTCCCAAGAGGCCCTGCCTTCCCACCTTTTGCGGACCCTCCTAAGCCAGCATCCACTCCCAATGCTGCCTTTCTCACATGACCCCCTGTTGCAGCAGCCTTAGTTGCATTATGCTCTCTTCCCTGGCGACTCGCACCCACTTGAAGTGCCATCATCAGGAAAAGCACATCAGAGCACCACTGCTGACTAAGGAGCTCCTCCTCCCCCACCACACCAGCAGCTGCAGCCCCATGGGCATTACCAGCAGCAGTGTCTAACCCAGCTGTACAGCTGCCATTCAAAACCCGTGCCTGCTCAGCTGCCATCTGCTGCAGCGCCGCCCCGGTCCTGCACACCCTAGTAACACAGTCCCGGACCAACTCATTGTGCCAAGGGCTTTCCAGCACCACCACACCCTCAGCCCCTGCTGCTCCACTCCAAGCTAGCAGAGCAGAAAGGCAGTGCAGCGCTGCTTCTCTGATGAGCCCTCTGCTGCTGCGGTCACCAGCAATCAGGTTCTGCAGCACGCACAGCGCCATATGCACAGGGATGGTCCCCTGCCGAGCAGCAGCAGCAGGAGCATGGTCTTCTGAGCTGCCTTGTGCCTGTGCTGCTGCTTCTGCTGCTGTGTGCAGGAACAGCAGCGCCAGGTTCTGCAGCAGCAACATGGTGAGCACACCACCTCCGTTACCAGCTGCTACAGCTAAGGCTTGAGACACTGTCAGGCCCATAAGTCCAGGCACATGGGGGCATCCGCTCCCTCCTCCTGCTGCTGCCGCTGCCTCTGAAGGATGCCCAGTAACCCCCAGCGCTACACCCTGCATGCCCTGCTGTTGCTGCTGTTGCCTGCTGCTGAAGATGCAATCGGGTAGCTGCTCTACTGCTGCCTTGCCAAGCAGAGCTAAGGTCCCGAGAGTCTGATGCCACTGGAGCGCTGCCATGAGAAGCTGCTCTGCTTGAATCTCCCCCATATCCACACCCTGCTCCCCTCTGCTTGCCAGCACCACTGCCTCCCACCACCTCCTCCTGCTGCTGGCACCAAAGGCGTTGTCGGCATCATCAGCTGCATTGCCATGATAGCTGTAAAGCACAGCTGCTGTTGTACCAGTGCCCAAAGCCCTATCCACCATGCTGCAGCTCAGGCGAGCGATCTCGGCACTGGCTAGCGCAGGTAGGTATGCAGCAGAGTCAGCCTGCCAAATGAGGCTTGCATGGAGGAGTGCATTAGCCACATTCAGGGTTGCCAGCTGTAGCTGCAGCTGAAGCGGAGCAGTAGCAGCTTGATTACAGACTGCTACAGCCACCATCTGCACCTGGGGCAACACAGGGAACCCAAGCAGAGACAAAACACATTTTCTGACGTATGATTTGCACCTCAACATGATAGGAGCCAGATTCTTCAGAATCCTAAGGTCAAGAAAGTCGTTTTGGGCCCTACAGCGTCAGGTGTAAAGTATTGTCATATCCAACGTGGGGCTTTGCATCACTACAGCCTGAATTCGGCACACCTGTCAGCATTGCACCATTGTGTATCCCAAAAAACTGACCATAGCACAACACCAGCACCGCAATAAATACTTCAGGCCCTACTGCCATGGTGACCATGTAGCTCATGTCAGCAATGTATTTGAGAGGGCTGTCAGTTCACAATAGAAGCCAGGTAGAACATTCTTGGTATTGTAATGATCATATAATCTGCTTCACGATCTATGAAAGTGTAGGATCCCTTGCTGGGCCATGGAGCATGCTGAGTCCAAGTGTGATTCCTGCAATTCAAAGCCTCAAATGTTACGCTCTGGCAAGTACTACACAGGTCCAATGTCACAGCACAAGGGCAGATCAGATACTTTGCACCTGCAAGGTGAAAAGGACATCCCACACTTCATATCATGGGTAGCTTCATACCTGATGTGAAGCTTGCTGTAGCAACAATGAGCTGTGTGGTCCTGCTTCCAATGCTACTGCTGCCCCCACTGCTGCCAGCAGCACTTCACAGCACAACAGCACCAAGTAGGCCCCCATCCCACCACCACCAACATCCCCTGGAGCACCAAAGCCACCCCTGCTGCTGCTACTTGACAAACCCCCTAGCGAGTCCAGGAGCACCCTCCTAGTCACTTCCAGCAACTGATGGTCCAGCAACAAAGGAACGACCAGCTCAGGACATCTTTTCAGCAGCTGCGCTAGCAGGCTCAAGAGGCCTCCCTGTTGCTGTTTCTGCTTGCCACTGCCAACCACAGCATTCAGCAGCAGCGAGGCTGCCTCCACCTGCTGTGCAACTGCTGCTGCAACACTGATCAAGCCAGCCTTACACCCCAGCAGCTGCTCTTCCAAAGCCTCTGCTTGGAGGTCCTGCTGCAAACCACCATGGCTGCTAGTGTTGTACCCTTGGGAGCTCGTTGGTTCATTACTAGCTCTGCTGCTGCCGCCACTGCTGTTCCTGCCATCTTCTGGCAACATGCACTGCTCTAGCCAGGCGCCCAGCAGCCTCATGGCAATCCCAGGGGCAACAACTGCCTTACTAAGCATCCAATGTGCTGTAAGAGACCCAGGAGAAGGCCAAGGCAAGCTTGGCACCTTGGTTAGTGCAGCAAGCAGATGCTGTGGCCCTGCTGCTACTGCCTGAGCTGCTGATGGCTTACACTGCACCATCCCAGCTCCCCCCCAGCTTCTACTGTTGCTGCTGTGGTACTGATCCCTCTGATCCAAATCAGGCCTGCAACCGTCAGCCATGATATGGCTCTGTGGGCCCAAGAGGCCTGCAGTTCCCCCTTGTATATCCAGAGTCCCCTGGGCTCCCACGAGCACCTCTACAGCAGCATACAAGCCTGCAAGCTGCACCAGCAGCAGTGGTTGGGCCTTCACAGCTGGCCCAACTCCTTTAACAAAGGCATCCAGTGTTGACAGTGCCTCTAATAGGTCCCAGCTGCAATCTCCTGAAGCAATGGCTGCAGAGATGATGGTTAAGGCTGCTCTCCTCACGTCACTAACACCACAGAACCCTCCAATGTCACTTGTTTGGCTCGGTTGCAAGCTGTCCCGGCTTGCAGCAGCAGCACTGCGGCCTCTGCTGCTCTTTGCAAGTGAGTGCTCTGGTGCTCCTGATGCTGGGGTCTTTGAAAGGATGAGGATTTGCAGGAGGTCGTGGGGGCTACAGGCCAACTTGGAAAGGGGGGGTGCCACCTGCTCCAGGTTCTGGCTGGCACCTGGTGCAAAACCACAAGGAAATTAGGTTCAGTAGGCATGAGTATGCACCTGAAAATGCACAAAAGGGTTAGCCAGCAACAGGAAGTGTGCTCCTAACTATGCTTTGCTTATGTCTACCATAGATTGTTTGTCAAGAAAGAAGAGACCTATTGATCTGTGGAGCTTCGCTACTGCCAGCCATATCCTGTCATGCAAATTAATTGCACTCTTTACAGCCATACAGAGTTTACATGTGTCCCCAAGTCGGCAGTAAAGTTCACACAGTTACATGCCGCGATGTTAGCGTGTAATAGACCCAGCTTACGCAATACTTGAACTACAGTACATGCAACAAACCGCTACCGTACGATAAACAGGTTCCCTTTGGACATAATGAAGTGCCCAGCACATTCTAACAGATGCGCATTCTGACACGTCGTCTGCTACTCACCCTGCATGAAGTCCAGTGCATCATTCATAGAAGCCACCAGCAGCAACAGCTGCCAAGCCATCACAGCTGTTGCTGCAGGAGGCTGCAGGGCCAGCAGTTGGAAGGTGAAACTCGTCCACTGGTAGTTGCTCAGCATATACGCTGCGAAGGAAGTCGCAAGGTCGCTCTGGCCCACCAAGCAACCTGCAAATAGCCCCAAGAGAGTCCCTGTGTCAGTGACACATGCCACTTTAGGTAGACCATGCATCAAGGTATGCAGCAGCAACCTTCCAAGCCTACTGAGATACCTGAAGCATAACGATGACCTGCATTGAGACTCCTTTATTTCCAAGCTCAATCGCCTGCAGGCATGGCTTATTGCATTGTAAGCTGCACACCATTAGCAAGTGAGCTTCACTTGGAAGCCACATCACAGCTGCATACAGGCTTTGATGACACACCTCTCACCTGTGTGCAGCAAGCCAAGCAGGTATGGCAGCGCTCCTATCACAGCAGATAGCAATTTGCCGCTCTGCTCCCACTGCCCATCCTGTGGCTGCATGCCGCCATATACATCCGCAGGCAACCCACACGCCAAAGCTTCATTTGACAGCCGCAGCATTGCTGGAAGAAGGTGTGCCAAGCTGGATTCCAAGAGCTCTGCTACAGCATCTCCTGCTGAAAGACTTCCAGCCACAGCTGACCCCTGCTGCTGCTGGTCCTGCCTGCAGACATCTCTCCCAAGCTTCTTCCCTCTTGCTGCAGCAAGCTGATTGACTGAGAGAGGATGGCTGAAACCATGTGCTGCTGTTGGTGCCTCTGCAGCAGTTAGCTGGACCTCTTGCATGTTAGAAGAGGCCGAGGCCAAGCACTGGATAGTACTAGCAGCAAAGATGCATGCAGCCTCCAAGAAGCCCTCTGCCAAGGATGTTGTGCTGAGCAAGGAACATGCTGTGATGACTTTGGAGACTGCTTGCAGGAGCGGCGCCTGGAGCACCTTCCAGCTGGCAGGGCTGGGGAGTGCCCACGCAGTTGCGACCCACTCAAGGACCCTGCAAGGCACAACATGCTGTATTGGCCCCGTTCACAGGCTCCATCAATGTCTAACGACCTAGCTAAGAAAGGCCCTAATAGCTGCTACCGGCTCAAGCTGCACATTCTCATACACGTGCCTGCTGCATGGTGTAACGTGATTGAATGTCTGGCAATGGTGGTGCTATGCCACCACAATTATGGCCCCGCAAGCTCACACCTGCATGAAGACACATACACCACTTGCAGCTCCTGTGTTGGCTGAAAGCTGCCAAGCTCGTTCGCAGACATGTGGCCCTCAGGAGCACAGGGAAGTGCCGCACACGCAGCTGCAGCCAGCTTGGCGATAACTGCAATGGGTAGCAGCAGTTGAGCTTGACGGCTGGCAGCAGCTACCTCCGCTAGCAAGCCGAGGGCAGCAGCCTGCACTGGTGTGTTGCAGCTGGATGTTGCACGCTGGATGAGGGCAGCCATTGCTTCCATGCCAAACTGGAAGTGCGTCAGGAAGTCTTGCCCTGTGAAAGACACGGCATATTTAGCTCTTGATGTGTTCATCAAGTGCAAGGTGCATCCACTCTTGGTATGCCATAGCAAAAGGTGCCATAGGCCCGCACCACAAGCAGTTACAAAAACAGCAAAGGTGGAATCAGCAAAATACCTAATACCCTTTTGCAAATGGTGCTCCCAAAGGAACTGACAACATGCCTTCACGCTGCAGCTGGAAAAGCCAAATGACAGCTTACAAGGGGTACACATCCATTTTCTGGTCCAGCACAACCTTACTTTACCATGTCTTGCACTAACGGCCCAAGGAGTCCGCTTGCCTGCAGCTTTGACTACAAAGATTGCCTTGCCTTACCTAGGTAGTTCAGCAACAAACATCTCAGCACCTCCAGGCAGCACACCTGCAGGTTATATTGCACCTGGAGCATCTCCTGAGCTCCCCCAACCTTCAAAGCTGCCTGTGCCTGGGATCCCCCAGAGCCTCTCCCCGTCCCTTGCTGCCGTCCCTGCTGCTGCTGGTCCTGCAGGGTGGCCCGGATGACCTCGAAGATGAACTCGCACATGTCTGCTTTCAGCAGTTGCTTGCTAAGGTGAGGAGTGGCCTGTGAAGTCATGCCCTGGAGGACCTCACAGGCTGCTAGCTGTAGATGAGGGTTGCAGCTTAGCAGGCAGGACTTCAGGCTCTGCGTGATGTTGTTGCCAAAGCTGGAGAGGCCTTTGCTGTCATTGGCATCTGGCAAGCATTCTAAGAGCTCCATCCACGCAACACCTGGGAAGGACAGATGAAGAAACCAAGCATGGTAGCGAGCGGAGAGATGGCTATCACAGCTGAAGCATATGTGTTGCAAAGTACCATACATGTCCATAATAGGTGGTCCACAAAAGGGCTGTTCCCTGCATGAAGCAAGAACAAATGATTTCACATTGCAGTTACGTGCAGAAAGGACACAAGAGTTTGCATGTGTTGCTCCAGGCTCAATGTGAGCGGAGCTTGCATTGGAGAACTTGAGCTTAGGTGCCAAACCATCCTTCACAAAATCTGTGCCACATCTAGCTTCTGCGCTTACTTATCAAACCACCCAGATCTAGATGCTGAAACTGCCTTTTGCTTGTCTCGTTGGCCCCTCCAGCCCTCACCCAGACATCCTAGACACTGAAGTGATGCCATGCATAGCATCTGCAGGTCCTCCTGGTTCAGGCTGGGCAGCAGCTGCATGAGCCCCAAGAAGATCTGCTGTTGAACATTTGCAGGCAATCTAGCAGCTGCTGCTGTGGTGGATGTGACTGTGCACAGCAACCTGCAGGTGCATGGCCAAGACCTCATCTCACTGAGTCAGGGGCATCAAGTACAGCAGTCAAGAGTAAGTCAAAGCTCTAGGTTGGGTGTTTCAGCCTTGCACGCTCACTGACCAATTGGCAGTGCATGCTGCATTCAGCAGCACCTGTTTGTCCTTGGCACGTGCAGGCAAAACTGGAAGCTGGAGACCTATGCAAGCGACAAATGTGTGCAGTCTCTGATGGAAGCTTCTGCAGTTGCCGCTAAGTGGCAAGAGTGGCTGGTAGGTATGTCTTTTACCATGAAACCCGGGCCACATGGGCAAAAATTCAGAGCCAATGCAACAACTTCTACTTTGAAGCTATGTTTGCTGCAGCGGTAACTTGCCGGCCTCACAAAGTCCAACACAAACCAGATTTCCCAACGAATCCTGCTCCATAGACATAGTCATGAACATCCCAACTCACTGCAACACAGGAAGGGTCACAGCTTCTGCACCACAGCCCAGGGCTGCCACCATGATCTCAAGAAGCTGCAGGTTGCCTGTGAGTCCTGACACTAGCATGCCAAGGACTTCAGCACTGGACTGACACATCCTGGACAGCAGCTGCAAACATCCCAGTGCTGCACAAGGCATGGTGCTGGCTGTGCACACATCTTCTGCAGCTGCACTGCCTGCTTCTGTGTGGAAGTCTTGCAGTGGTGGCCAGTAGCTGGGGTCTGCCAGTACCTGTATGATCCTGCAGAAGGAGAGAAGGTTGCAGATTCTCATGTAACATGGCAGTCCCTTGTTCTGGGAGCCAATCTGAGAGGTAAGTCCCTGCTTCCAAGCTTGTTCTGAAAACCAGTTAGCGACTCTGCTGGCAGCTGATAACTTGTAGTTTTTTTTTGTCATGCAAGCGCTTGATTAATGCTTGCTTCCAACTTGTTTGAAGGTACTGAAACAGTGTCGCTGCAGTCCGCAGTCCTTCTTCTTGAACATGTTGGATTCGAAATGGCGCGCATGAATAGGTAGTCAGCTTCGGCATGGACCACGACACAAACGGCACTAAATACTCTTGCATGCTCAAGCACTGCAAAGCTTTAACCCTGACGGCCTTGAGTTTTAATTCTCAATGTTTTCAATGCTGACTTTATTCCATGAGGGACCTTACCTCCCAGCAAGTGTTCCAGGTATGAATGGTGCAGAGCAGCACAGCATCCAGGAAAACTCCTGCAGAGCTTCTTGGAACATGCTGTCTGTAGTGCTGCTGATAGCTGAGAGAACGTGCTCAATGACAAGTTCGGGCTGTTTGCAGCACATGTCCTGCAGAAGTGCTGATGGTTGTCCATTGGGAGAAGCAATCTGCATCAGCTGCCTGCAAGGAGGAAGTCTTATGGTCAGGGTCATAGATTACAAGACCTACTGCAGATCAAGGAATGCGGTATTTGTCCTGCAGGCTTCAGGAAGCTGAGCATCAAGCTTATGCATGCGATAGCCGGCACATGGAAAGCTGAGAAGCACTCAAAGCCCTCTCTTAGCCAGTCACCCAAAAAAAGATGCCGCAGGACCGCACCTCAAGGCAAATAACCTTCTGCTGGTGATGATGGAGGTGTCAGACATGCTATCACAGAAACACAGCAGGCATATTGAGGCGCCATCTGGTAGCTGGTGCACCATGCACCCAGAATGCCCATTGGAATGGTGTTTGTTCTGGTCGAAGAAGCTCATCTCATAAGGGAGCTGGCTGTAGGGGTACACCAAGGGATATACTGCTTGCAGCGCTTGTTGGAGGGCTTTAACTGGTGCATGAAGCCATGGGCGCTACTGCTGTCCCGTACGCCCTTAAGGATACCTAACAAGGCGACAATTGCTTGGCATTCACGAGGAGACACACTGGCAGGTGCGAAATTGTGTTCAAATTATTCGAACTTGGCGCGGGTCACTGTGATCGACTGCAGTGTGTCTGCGGCCGTTTGACGCTGCACTGCTGTCTCCAGGCACATGCATTCTCCTTTTATGTGGGCACAGCATCGTTGTTCCAGCTTTGCCCGAGCTTTACGACAACCGGCTCTTTTGGTATGTCGGCAGGTGGTCTAGACGCCTGAGCAGCACATCCCAGGTCGTCTGTTATTACAGCGGATGTGATCGCAAGCGGGGGTGTAAGCCGCTACAATGCCAAGGGACGTCAAACCATGCCAGCCCCCTTGACTCGACATTAGCGTGGGCCACCTGCCATTGCGCCCCCACTAATCCTTAGAGCTGCTGATAGCCAAATATTTAGAGCTATCCATATGACTGCCAAGTCACTTTTCATCTTACGCTAGTGATGTCTTAACAGTTTCCTCGGGTGGACGCGAGCAAAGTGAGTTGGCTATGGGCACTGAGATCAAGTGAGCTGTGCCAGCACTCGGAAGACTGTCTTGGACGCATTGAAGTCGCTCCTATGACATATCGTGCTTCATGACGTGCAGCCTAGAGCTAGTATAGTTTGTGCATCGGAAGAGTGCCTGCGCGGGGTGCGAAGCTCAGTCTAGGACACGGCCTGATCACCACTGGTTCAATCACAACTCGCTAGCTGTCGAATACGTTTCCTACTGTGCTATAACAATGGTCATAGGGCAATGGCTCACACCACCATCCATGAGAAACCAGCGAGGCACAACTATGGCTAGAACATGGGTGCTGGCTGATCTCAATCACATGCAGAACCACAACCACCATCATGCAGCTGCTGCGACCACCTCACCAACCCCAGCCAGTGCATTCATCAGTTTTAAACTATTGAATCTACAAAGGACTAGCGAGTGTACAAGAAGGGCATCAGTCGACAGTACCATCCTGCACACGGTGCCCAGCACCAAAGCCACCCTTAGAATAGCCTCCTTTGCAGGTCCTGCCTCCATGAGCAAGCACCTGCTACGCCGTGCATTAAAGCTTACAAGCAACCCCTGCTATGCATACCTCCATGCCCTCTATGACATACGAAGCAAAATGTCCCGCATCAGTATTCTATGACACCAGCCACCATCTCTCCCAATGCCAGCAGAAGTCTTGCTAGTAATCCCTCATGCTCTGCAGGTTCACAGCAGCACCGCTAGCTCCAATTCTACCCGGCATACCTCCATCACACAACTCCATGACACAAGTCACACCCGCCCAACTCATCTCCGCAACTGTAGGGCCTATGCTGCTCAGCAGCGCACTGCATCTGCCACATCGCCACCTGCCCCAGTCTGCTGCTGCTGCTGCTCTGGCCGCCTCAAAAAAGTCGAACGTGGCACTGCATGTGCATCTGCCAGCCAGCTGGGCAGGTCGCAGTAGGGCCTCAACCCTGGAAACTCCTCTACTTCTGGCATAGGGAACTTGAACTCTGGCCCGAAGTTAAAGGTCACCTTCACCCCTTCTGTCTGTTGTGGTAAGGTGTACAGGGAGGCTGAGGGGTAGTAGGTGCCTTCTAATATATCCTCATAAGCTACCCCCTGGTAAGCACCATTCTTGCTGAATGCTACCTTGCTGGCAACGAGGGGCTTAGGAGGCTCCTCGCCCTCATCTACATGGTAGAGGGAGCCCTTGTACCGTACTATCTCACTCATCCGCCGTTCCATAGGCCGCCCTCCGGCAGGCATATACAGCATGAGGCCTATGACATCGCCCTCCCCATATGCCTCGCCATAAACCTCCCTGAAAGCCTTGTGCACCTTGGTGCCCTCCAGGTCACGGTAGCTGAACCCATGGGCATCAAACCCAACAGGTGCTTGGATCTCAGACTTCTTTGAAGACCACCCCAGCCGGCAGTGGCCTGTGTCCCCCAACCGCGTCACCGTTACTTCGCAGTAGAAGCTGCCCTCGTACATCCCGTGCGTCGCGCGTACTGTTCTGTATCCTTTGGTCCCGGTCACGCTGAGCCTATCTTCGCTTAACTGCATCTGCCCAGCTTTATCAGTCTTCGATAGAAGGACTGTATCCGCTGGCCCATCATCCTGTGCCTGTTTACGCAGAGGGATGATCCTGACATAGTCCTGTGGCTTGGCCTCCACGACCTCATCAGCCTGCACGTTTGCTCCTGATCCTTTCTTCTTCTTCTTTTGAGTCACGTCTGCCTCTATGTCTGGGCCTGGCCGCTTGCTGCCTTCGGGCACTTGCTCGGCCATGGCGCTATGACCATAAATACATGCGAGACACACAGCTCATTTCAATTTGCCATACAGGTGTAGAATATATGTGCTTGCACGCGCCGCCACGATGATAGTGCCGAAAAGCAGCAGATTCGAGCGCAGCTCTTTGTAAGCTTTCTTGGGGTTGGGGCGCAGAGCCATCATCTTGGCAAAAGCTAATCTTGTATCTCCTGAATAAAAGCAATGTGGGCTACATGTTCCAGGCAGCTGCGTCTAACAAAATAGGGGAGCACATTTTGGAGGCGAGCGGCTCACTCAATGGTTCCTCGGGCGGGCGGCTTGAACGGAAGCTGAGCAGACATATGGCAGTACACCTACTGAAGTACTGCAGCATTCTCTGGACAATGTTAAGGACTCAGAAAGCAACAAAAAGGCGATGGTACTGCCAAAGGGCCCCAATTGCAACACAAACATACAACAAACACCCAGTTACTCGCCTGCTACAGCAGAACGTTCCAGCCGGGGTAAAGTTGGCCACCACACCACCACACCATGTTATTTATCCACCCTACCACCATACCATGTTAGAACTGACACATTCTTGCAGTACACTATTATGGCCACCCCACCACCACCACACTTAGCATAATGGCCAGCAGACGCCCACAGAGTACGCTGCACTTTCTGCAAAGTGCAACACCCTGGTGCCAGCGACACATCTTGCTGTTCGTAAATACCAGACAAATGCTGTTTCGATGAACACATACTGCAGAGTGACATCAACAGCCCAGTCAATGAGAAACGCGCCCAAGATGGACATGCACTTGGCGATGTGCTTTGGTAGCCTTCTTAACACTACCCTCCCATGCTCTCAAAAGGAGGACTTCAGATTTGTTGCTGCACCGAGCAAATTTTATTTGGACAGCCTGGAAGTTGCGGCGGCTCTCACCTGGCAGGCCTTGCACTGCAACCAAGGATTGCTTGCAGACAGGGGGGGCACAAGAAGGCCACTGCACAACACCATGTCATCATGCCGAGCAATGCGTAACGTGAGTAAGACCCCCAGCACAGCTGGATGTCCTCTAAGTCCCTGTGACTATCGGCCAGTTGTTGCCCCTTCTGCAGAAAAGGGCTCCTGCCCAGGTAACAGAGGAATGCAGTTGGATATAGTAAGTGCAGGAAAACTGCAGTCCACTGAGTTGCCAGCGATGGCTGTTCTGCACTGCTGCATAGAGTCCACTCCGCCTTACATCGATCAAACTACATGGGATGCTTCCAAGGAAGGAGACTATTCATGATTAAAAAGCACTTAGACGGCACAAACGGATGCCTAGCAGAACTATAGATTAGCCTGCTGGGTACCTCATTAATTGCGTATAATGCCTTGCTGCTGCCGGTACCTCATTAATTGCGTATAATGCCTTGCTGCTGCCCCAAGTCATGGTAGTGCAGTCTTGCATTTTGCGTAGGTGCTCCAAATGCCGCCAAATGCAGGCCATTTCATACTTGCACTCAGCTAGCCAGTTTGTCGACAAGTTCTTTCGGGCACTTGGAAGCTCCTCATGACACTTTGGGCTGGGTCGCAAACATGTTGGCCACGAGCAACCTGCACAGCATAAGGTACGACCTATGCTCAGACTATTACGAGGGTCACTGACATCACCATGTATGCCATTGCTTGCATCAGCAATCTTAACAAAGTACGTGCAGAAACAGCAATTAACAATTGTTTGATGAATGGCTTAATTTCTTATTGGTTGAAGGAAGACCTAGATAATGACAGGCCAAGACAGACATCATGGTCTGATTGCGCTGATTATCATCGATTTACAAAGGCCCACAAAAGGCCACTATAACCAGACTATGCAATGCTATGCACCTGCCGTGCATTATTTAGGGTGGTCCAATTGCGAGGCTTCCACTATCACAAGTCAGTTACAGCAAGTCCTCCGCATTGACTCACTTCCGTTTGTTCTTTATTGTCTGGGCCAGCAGCTTGATGTCCCTGGGACTGGCTGCATTCCCGGGCAGGAACTCCAAGCATGTCAGGGTCTTGTTAGCACCCAAGGCACTTATCAAGGCCTGGCAGCCCACACTGCCTATGTGGTTCCCATGCAGTGATAGCTTCTCTAGGCTCTTGTTGCTTTGTAGTGCCTGCAAGAAACCAGCAAACAGGAGCACTGGTTCAGCCAGGCAGCGCCATCAACAATGTTGTGTATGCAGGGTTGCAGGAGTGGACCCCATCACCGGTAATCAAGGCCATCAGTTTGCATGCAGCACAGGCTCCAGAAGGTTTCCAGCAGCCTCGACTCACAGATGTAAAACTAGTTCCTCCCTCTAGAGAGTTTCCAAGAGTCCACTGGTTTGAGCTCAGACAATTTGTTGCTTCAAGCACCTCCCCCTCAGCGCACCTTTGCCAGTGCTTGTGCACCCTTGTCCCGAACTTGGTTATGTGCTAGCTGTAGCGCAAGCAGCTTGTGGTTGCTCTGCAGCAGCTCTGCCAGCGCGACAGCCCCCTCATCCCCAATGCAGTTCCTCCTCAGGTCCAACGTGCGCACAGACTTCCCTGCTTGGATCGCTTTCACAAGTGCCTACACAAAGAAGCAGGGGTGACACAGAGATGAAAGACCCAGTCACCTGCAATGTCGACTCATCTGAACGCAACCCACACCAGCAAGCAAGAGAGAAAGGAACCATAGAGACATTCACGGTGATGGGGGTCCCTATGAAACTGCCAGCATGAGAAGTTGTTGGCAGTGTCTCCAGTGGACAGTGCATGGTGTTTTACTAATAATGATTGAAGCACAGCTTACTGACCTGCAGCAGAATGTGCAAAGGCCAAAGTGATGCTATGGCATCTCTTTCTGATAATATATCTCCTGCTCACCTTGACTTGTGCATCGGAGATGTTGTTCTGTGACAATGACAAGCCCCGTACTCTGCCCGTTGACCGCACAAAACTAGTAAGCTTCTCCATTCCCCCATCTGGCAGCTGCATCTGTGCCTGGAAGGTGCATGCCTTCTTGTTGTGTGGCATACTACTTTGGTGCAAGAACTCCTCCAGTGTTCCTGGCTCCTGCTGCTCACCATCCCTCCCAGCTGCACCTTGCGGCTTGGCACTAGGGAGCCTACTACTGCTGCTGCTGCTACTGCTATAAGCTATGGCCTCCTTGCCCCTTTCAGGTGAAGCAAGGGCCCTGCTACTGCTCTTGGATTTTTCTTCCGGCGGTCTTAGCTGCCCAGGAGGTGGTGGCTTCGCCTCCTGCTGCTGCTGCTGCTGCTGTGGCTGCGGTTGCTGCTGGCTCCATAATGAGTGCTGTGAGCTGAGGGAGCTGAGCTGCTGCCGTAGATGCTCCTGCTTGTCTGCCTGTCTCCAAAGTGGGCTGTCAGGAGAGCCACCTTCACTTAGTATGTGCTGTGTGGTGAGGTTGGAAGCAGATTGGCTGAATAGTGGGCTTGTGAGGATGCTAAGTGGTACTGCTTTTGCTGTACCATCACCACCTACAAAAAAACACATCAATGTAATCGATCAAAAGAGGCACTAGCATAGCACTGCCTCATGTGTTAGAGCCTTTGATGCTGAGGCTCTGCAGCCAATGACATTTACAACACATATCTAGCTGGTTGTGCTCTAGGGTTTGCTCTAAGATTGTGCTCTACCCCCTAAGATTTGCTTCCAGTTGTAGCTTGTAACTGCGCTCCGCAGATTCCAAGGTCTAGGAACGGGATACTGGAGATGCCACTAGGTCAACACCGCCAGAAGCCAAAGCCCACTTCTGAACACACAAGGGGAGTTACATTGCAAGGCAGGAGTGAGAGACCCTTGACCTACCTGAGATGGTCACAACTAGCCGGTGCCCGCCTTCTCCTGCACTCAGCCCTCGCCCCTCTGGCAGAGCTGGTAGGGCAAAAGGGTCATCACTTGCAACAGGCCCCTCAGTGTCCGAGTCGTCTGCGTCCAGCAGCATAAGGCTAGCTGCCAATAGCTTGATACATGAAGCCTCTAGCTGCTGCTGATGAGGGTCTGTTTGGCGGGCAACCCTCTCCAGGTGGCTGATCTCCTTGTTGAGCACCTAAGGAAGGAGCACACCACAGGGTGTCAATGCATGTCAGATCCACAGGAGGTGCCAAGATAATTTCGGCCTCAAAGCCTGCATGCTCTAAGGAATTCAGTGGGCAGGCTTCTAACGGCCACATACGGTTTATGCTGCAGGAGACTGTAACAGCGGAAGGAATGCAGATGAAAGAGGTGCTATATTACCGATAGTCGCAGAATGCATGTGTACATATATGATGCCCCTTGCCTCACCTCTTCATTGAAGAATGGTCCATACACCTCCTTCACCACCTCCTGCACCACTTGCTCTGCTTGCTTCTGCACGCTATCTGATACCAACAAGGCTGGGTCCAGGTTCTTGTGCTGCAAAAGCAGGAACATGCAGGGGCCTGAGTGGCTCGCAATGTCCAGAGCAATCAAGTGATGGACACCATGTCAGCTGGTTGGCCAGGTCCTGGATTGGATGTAACCAGCATGTCGTGGCTGAATACTGTGGCTAAATTCTGAAGCAGTTGTGCAAGTGTAACAGTGGCCTTCATGTGTCCTGAATGACCTCCAGGCACCTGCCCGGCTGTATGGTTTTGCAGCACAGACTGTAACCCTCGTCAAAGACTGCACGGGCTAAAATACGAGCTTAACATATGGAAGTGCTTTGAATATCTTACTGGTGTGCAGCGCATAAGGACAAGTTGAGGCATGCAATAGTACATGAAGGCCAACCCCAGACCCACAGGCCAAAAGGACTCCTATTTAGGGACTCTTACCAGTGCCCGAAACTGATTGATGAGGTGGATCTGATGCTCAGGCAGCACACAGCGGCAATGCAGCAGTTTGCCCATAGCCTCGCTGACAGCAGTCTGCAGGCAGGCACGTTTTTGTTGGTGAAATGTCAGCAAAAGGCGGAGAGGGCTGCCAAGGTGGGTTGATACTAAGTGATGGAGCAGGCTATGGCAATTGCAATGTGGCAGAGGCTTATGCTGGGAACTCTGTTTAGAGGACAGAAGCATTGTGTTGCATCCATTGCAGCCATAGGCTTGCCCTGCACTCCCTGACTGCTCTTGCTGGACCAGGAATCACAGTGTGCCTCCGCAGCACCTTCAGCTTTTGCCGGCGGCATGCTGGTTGGTTGACCTATCTGCACTTTGCCTGCTTGGCAACCCTGTGGCGAAGCTTGCAGCCTGGACAGCTGGCCAAGCCCTCACCTTAAAGCTGGGGTCTGCGTATGCTGATGCCTTGTCTGCTGCTGAAAGGTTCTCAGCAGCTGTTGTTGCTGCTGCTTGCAACCTGGCAACCACCAAGTCTGCAGGGAGGTGCATGGAGCTTGGATCATGAGAAGGTCTGGAAGGAGCAAGAGCGTGTTGCTGACAACAAAGGCAATGCAACTGAAGGACCAATGCAGTCGCTTGTCTGCTGCCCATGGAGAATCTGCAATATGTTTGTAAAGGGTGCAACACCATAAAGGGGTATGCTCATCCACTCAGAGGTGTTTGCTTTGCAATGTCCTTGTCCTGCAGCCTGTGCATCCCTTAATTGGTGTGAACTGTCAACTAAGACTGACCTTCCCGCAAGTAATGATGAACCTTGCCCTCTGCTGATCTGCTATGGGTGTGTGCTGCCTCCTCCAAAGCTGTCTGAAGGGTCTGCAGAAGCACACAGCTGCTGGTTAGACTGGGCAACAAGTGACTGCATTACCAGTACAGGGCAATAGCAGAGCAGCAGTCAGCTCTACTGGACAGCAGCATTATGTGTCTGCAGAGCGTCTGCTAGCCAGTTATTTTACTACTCAATGCTGTGTGCCATGTGCACCACCCAGCTCTTTGCAGTGTCCAGGCACTCTTGCGTTTCAATACCATGCGGAGCCATCCCAACAGATAGGCAGTTCCAGCTAGTGGAGTAAGAGGCTTGACCAGGCACCTGAAGAGACGACTGCACAGCTGCTGAGAGCAGCTGTGTGTGCTTGGCTAGTGACGTCACCACAGCATGGATGGTCTTGATATACTTTCTAGGGGTCATGTGGTTGCTGTCTGTGACTAGCATGGCTGCCATTGCTGCTGATCGAAGGGTTGACGTCGATTTCAGGCGTGGAGAACCCGCGTCAGAGCCTAAGGAGGCCCGCAGATCCTGAACCATGCTCGAGGTCCGCAACATTTCTCCTCGATTTTTGGGTTTTCTTAGTATGCTGGCCTTGGCACCAAGCACATCTCTGGCATCTTCACACGGGAGAGTACAGCGGCAATCGAAATAGCGTTTTTAATGCAACCGAAAGGTCGCATCTGCATCTCCTGGTCCGGCGGTCTCCAAACAGCCGATACACCAGCATACAGAGCATTGCACGCTGGTACAGTGCCTTTTACACCCTCGTCTGCATATATTAACCAGGTCACCACATGATAGATGCAATGTTGTGGTGAATTACTGAGCTTGCTGCATAGAACACACCTTTAAGACCTTCATATTGACTTGAACGTAGACTCGCGTAGAACCACCACTTGCTCCGAAATCTCGCGAGTACCGCTGTATCGGGGCTGTTTTCTATCTCTAGCGCGTAATCTGCATAATCCCACACATGGCAGGTTCAACCTGGCGCCCATCTATGTGAGGAGTTGGCCGCGCGGCTTCATGTTCATGCTGGATACCCAGAAGTCTGGCATGACCCAGTGTCATCAGGAGCTCTGAGCCCTCTGTCCCAAGCCAGTAGACTTTGTTGTACCAAGATCTACCATGTCTCTTGACCAGATAGAAGTATGGGGCGTTGAGCTGCCTGCCAAGGGCAAAGTAGAGGTGCCCAGCTCAGAGGCAGAAGGAGTCATGGAGATCACTCATGTGACGAACTGTGCTCTGGGAGAGAATCCCAGGGATGGTTCCCACGTGGTCAAGGTCGTCGTAGAGAGCCGTGGTGACGGTACTCCAAAGCCAGTAGTGCTTGGCACCCTGAGCAAGGGGTCTTGCTACCAGTTCCCTGTGGACTTCGGCTTCTGCCAGCCAACTACGTTCATCAACACCGGCAGCAGCGCTGTGTTCCTCACTGGTTACCGGACTACGTCTTTCTACGAGGATGAGGACGAGGACTTTAGCCAGGACGAGTACGAGACCGATGAAGATGAGGATGAGGAAGCTCCTTTGGCAGTACCTCTGACCATGGCTAATGGCAAGGTACAGTTCCAGAATAGCTGACCTTCTTCATCTTACAGTTTAACAAGACCCATGCTATACTTCATAGCTCGAACGTGTTTGCTTTGGTATTGTTGTATTGGGAGCAAATGCTGAATATGTAAGTAAGTAGCATCTGCGGGAATGCTGCCTCGCATAATGACCTTGCCTTGCAGGCATCTGCCTATAGCTGTCGGAAGCTGCATACATAGATCTGCCAATACTTTGAAGCACGGGCAACACCAGAAGAAGTGGAGGATAATGAGCTTGGGTAGCAGCAGTAAGCCGCTTGTATTCTATCTGAGCAAATAAGGTTGCCTGCAGTATGCAATGACTTCTGTCTGGGCATGTCCTGCAAGAGAAGTCAGCTAGCCACCAATGGATCTGTGGACAACTCAACTTTTCGTGGCATAGCAAAGGATCACTAAGCAGTGTCGAATGTGATGGCAAGCCAAATTCCAAAACACTCTTCTGTTCCGCAGGTCTGCAGTCATACTCTTATTACGCAAATGCAGACACGTACAACTGGGTCTGCGTGCTGCAAGTTGTGGTTAGTGCCTGCATGGAGGACACAGCACGACGCCATTGCTCTTGACTGAGGCCAACTTTTTACCTACGTGCTTACAGGACCTTCTGCCATGCTTTCCATGCTGCTGCGCAGATATCAGACAAGAAGGGCTCACGGCTAATACCTGTGACAGCAGCTGCAGCAGATTCCTCAGATGAAGACGAGGACGAAGATGAGGATGAGGGGGAAGATGAAGAAGAAGGTAAGACCGGGGACCTTGCCAGGGGACTGTGAGTTGAGATACTAATGGGCAGCATGCACCTGTACAGAGGGTGCACAAGTAGCCACTAGTTCTGAGGCCTTTTCCATGCAAGCATGCAAGTAGTTGTGAGGGGGAACTTTGTCCGACAAACCAGCCTGTGTGCCTTGGTGCTCGGAGTGGATGAGGTTTTTAGGGGCTCACATATGCAGTCTTCTTGTGCGAGGATAACTCAAGCAATTGTTCCTTCCTACTCTAGCAGTTCCCTTTATGCTAGAGTAGGAAGGGAACATTGCATACTACAAATGCAAACATTTGTTTTTCCTTCCTACTCTAGTTCGAACATGTTTCAAAAGAGCTTGTTCTGTTAGGTGTTGCTCTTCCGTCATCTGTGCCACTCTTTGCATGTGAGTATTTTGGCATGTTCGCATAGTTGCTACCCTCGTGGCCAGGTAAGTGAGGCATGCCCGCATGTGCTTTGCTTGCAAGGTGACTTTGATGAGATGCTGGGTGGTAAGACCTTTGAGGGGATGACCAGCAGTGATGAGGATGAAGATGAAGAGGAGAGCGAGGAGGGTGATGGTTTGCCTACTTTGGCGTCAGATGACATCATTGGGGATTTTGATGGTGCGCACTGCACACAATGTGCTGCAACTGCTACCAGCTTGCTGAACCCTGGACCATGTAAACCTTAGTGTCTGAATTCCTGTTCTGGAAATAGGTATTGGCCTTCCATTATCAAAACGATCAGTGGGAGGATACCATCATCCCCAAAGTGCACAGAGGTTTCTGTTTCTGACAGAAGGCTTTACATGGGGCGTGGGTTGGTTTATCCTGAGAGCACCCTGCTTTGAGTTGCAGGATTTGCATCAAGGTTATGTGTTTTTGCTGCGCTCTGCAGATGAGGATGAAGAGGACTCATCAGAAGAGGAGGAGCCTGCAGTACCAGCTAAGCAGCGGCAGCAGCAGCAGCAGCAACCGCGCAAGGTCCAGCCCATGCCTAGTGGTGATGAAGACGAGGACGAGGAGGAAGATGAGGACGATGACGAGGATGAAAGTGAAGACGAGGAGTCATCAGAGGAAGAGGAGGAGGTGCCAGTCAAGCAGGTAAGGTAGTGCTTGTTGCATCGATGGGAAGGCTTCTTGCAGCTTGCTGACACGTATGATTATTGTGAGCATGGGGTTGCATATAAGGCTCCCAAGCAGCTTTCAGGAGGTGCATCGGCTAAACTCTTACTGGGGCCTTGCATGGTTTTGGAAGAGGATAGATGAAGCAGGTGCATTTGGGTTTACTACTGGTTGCGGCTGGTGGGGAGTCCAGGGGACTGGATGCTCAGCTGAGATGCTTTGCTAAGTGACTGCACAGGTTTCATACTGCATTGATGTGCATTTCCATGCTTCCTTTCAAAACAAGGAATATAGCTTACGAGCAGGCTGGGGGAAAATGAGGAGTTGCCACACATGTGCCTCCACTCTCCTGTTTTGCATGCATCCTTTTCTCCTCTAGTAGGCAGATAAAGAAGCAGGTAGCTTAACATTAGGAAGGAATGCGGTGTAGCTGACCGATCTTGCACTTTTCTTTCCCTGTCCCACAGCCCAAAGCCGCTCCAGCAGCAGTAGCAGGTGCCAAGCGGCCACCGCAGACGCCGCAGGCCCAGCCACCCAAGAAGCAGAAAGCAGCAGCAGCACCAGCAAGCGCACCACCCAAGATGCAGGGAGCTGGAGATGCAGGTGAGCATATGGCATGAGGCCAACAAAGTTATCCAACAAGTTACCAAGAATTGAACGCCTTTATTCTCTGTTTGGAACTATTAAGCAGCCATGCGTTCGTACGGGTCGGTCTCTTTGTCCTGCTCCTTTAACGTGTGGTGTTACAAGAGAGGGTTGAAGCTATGCTGCAGATGTGCATTGGCAGGCAACTGCATGGTGACTAGCTCACAGGTTGGACAGAGATCTCGTAGGCATCGGCATCTATCAGCAGGATGCCGAACATGAAGGAACAGCCCATGCACTGCGGAGGCTCGCACAGTCATGTCCAGCAGGGGCGTACACTCATCTCTTTCGACACCCTGCACTGAGGTACCTTTTGGTATTGCTTGCCACCTACTGCTTTAGACATGTGGTGGTACAATGTACCAATGCAACAAACAGCAGCTCAAAAGCGATGGCTTGACCAGATGGCTGCAGTGAAGCATATATGCCCTGGCACCAACCGTCATTACAGCGCTGTCTTTCAGAGAGTCTCCTGTGTTTGTTGCTGGTCACCTGCAGAGAGGACCTACGTGGCAGCCCTTGTGTCAGCTCTCAAGGAGGGGGGTGGTACCATGACCATGAGTGCACTAGCATCCAAGGTACCAAGGCCAGACACCATCAAGGACAAATTCAAGCCTTTCATCATCAAGCACTCAGAGACGTTTGACTTCGATGGCAACTCATTGAAGATCACGGCGAAGTGAGGTGCTGCTGACGGGGTGTTGCGAGTGAGTAGAGAAGCAGGAGTAGAGATGATATGCAACAAAGGTATTGATGTATGTACATTGCACTTTGAGGCAGGAGGGCAGGGTATGTCGACCGCCTAGTTTGGGAGCGTGAATTGCAACATTTGCAGTGCTGGGCGGGTGTGATGGTGTGAAGGACAGGGCGGAGTCCCACAAAAAAATGATGATGATGGTGATGCCGAACAAAATGGTTTGCCTGAATGGTGTGGTAGTCTGTAGCAAAAGTCGCATGCTGGTTTACGCCTCCACCTGCAGTTTTGAGTACACTGCATCGAGTACTGTGCATTTTTTTCTGTTCAGTCATGGCGGGTTTTTCAGACATGGCTCGATCCTTGTACTGACTACGGAAAGGCAGGGGCCTGCTTAAAGGCTTTATGGCCCGTCTGTCCAGTGGGTGAGGAAGGGATAGCTTGCTGCTGAGGGATCAGAGACGTGCAGATCCTTTGACCTTGATGTCCACTTCAGCAGCCATATGTAAACAGTTGATGATCTCATGCTTGCTGGTATGGCTCTCGTAAGGGGTTGTCATAAACTGAGACAATCGAGGTGCCGGGCAGATTTAGGATCTTTGAGAGTGCGGCACACGGTATGGACAGTTTGCTTCTGAGGATTGAAAACACTCAGTCACGCTATTAAGCACATGCGAGTCGGAGAACGTTTAAACACCAGCTGTGCTACGCTGTTGGATTAGCAAGGCTGCGAGCCAGAACTGCTATGCATGCATGGATGAACCCTTTGGGAGGTTGCCACTTGCCAAACCCTATCAGGGGCCTTGTCCTTCACCATATAGGACTGCAAATATGCTTAAAACGCGGGGAATAGCCGCATGAAAGGGCATCGGCTGCCGTTCATCATCAGACGGCGTCACTCGGGTGAGACACAATTTCACCGTTGCAAGACCATCCTGCAGTTGGGCATCTATTAGAATATTCTCCGGATGCCGATTTCAAGTCTCTTGCACAGACAGCCCGGATTCTCCTGTGTGGCACAATGGTGACTTTAGGCTCCATAAGCGGTCCCAAGGGGCACATCCTTGGCAAGGCTCATCAGGATCGCTCCGTCACGAGCTCATTTTGCAATGCCAGTCGCAGAGCAGTAAGATGCAACAGGTAAGCATCTATAAAGGGGCTGTGTCTTCATTTTTCGGTCAATGTGAGATCTACGGGGAGGAGTTTAGAAACGAGCAGATTGCGCTATGACCTCTTTTTGACGGGCACTCGACATCCCTTGGCGATGCCTGGGAGCATGCAGCTATAGACGCCGGGCGTTACTACTGGCGTCCTGTACATGCCTGGAAATGCATGTCTTCAACGTCTCTTGCAGTCGTCTGCCGCGCTGTGCCTTTACCCTAACACCAAAGAATGCCGACACATCCGCTGTTTGCTGTGGATGATTACAGGCAAGGAAGATGCCTTACTGCAGCATGCAGCAGTGCGCACGGCGTGCAGGCGCGCGTCCCTGCCCTGAAAGGTACGTCCCTGTTGGTAGCATAAGCAGCAACAGCAGTTGGAACCAGGAGGGGGCTCATGTCGTTCCATGCAAGAGGATGGATCCCGTTATGGGTTTCAGCATTGCAGACCTGGCCTACAAGCTGTAAGCGGCCCTCTCGCTGTAGCTGTCCTCAAAGGCATGCGTATGCCGGCTTGGTGCGGAGGGTTGAACAGGGCTAACACAAGCAGTGCAATTCAGCAGGAGGTGCATGGCACCATTACCTTCATGTCAATCCTATTTCCCAGTCCCCTATCTTTGCCGTAATGAGTTTGAGGACATTGCCACATGGCCGTATGTGCATTGCAGTCCAAGCAGCCATGATGCATTCCTCCATTTAATCCTTAGCTGTGCCATACCAAGTTGATTAGCTGAGCACTTTGCGTGCATGGTCTGCGACCAGCTCACCTCAATATGTGCCTCCTAGCTAGCTTAAAAATGATCCTTACAAAGATCGTTACAAAGGTGCTTTCTGAGGCTTAACAGGGATTCATGCAAGCTTCGCTCAAATGAGCTGTCCATGGTGTCCAGACGCATAGCAGCTTAAGATGATGGGATTGGCAAGTCGTCAAAGCACTTAGTCGACTAGCACTTTAGTCGTCAAATGCTTAAAGAGCCATTGACCCATCCCCTGTGATCTCGCTTGCTTCTAGGTCGCCCCTTCCAGCCCATTGTGGTTCGGCCTGGGTCGCATCAGGTGTGTGCTGCAGCTGCTGCCCCACCAGCAGCAGTAGAGGAGGAACAGCTGTCTAAGACATGGTGCGAGGGCATATAAGGGGGGGCATCTTGGGGCTGGGGAATTGATGAATGAGGACAAAAAATGAAGAAACAAACTGAGACCCAGAGTCGTGGCTGTGCACATGGCAGATAGGCTGAAACGATCACAACAGGAAAATCTAGGGGATGTTGGGTTGGGAGGAGAAAGGAGTGGGAAGCTCTTTGCTACGGTCTGGTGGATCCTTCTTGCAGTACGCATTACTTAACACAAAAGTGCATGATATCTTTATGCCTCACAAGTTTGGAGTGTGCCCCAGTGTGCAGTCCACACAGCAAGGGATGCTGAATATGGTTGCACGTAATATGCAACCCCCACCACACCTGAGACACCCCCCATGAGCCTGGTGTCTAGCAGTTAGCGTCGAAAGGCACAGGAGGTGAGCTATGGGACTCTTTGGTACGGTCGGGAGGGGTCCGTGGGGCATTCTGCATTACCCAACACACACCCCATGCACTCCACGGTCCCCGCCCCCTTCCACTCCCATCCCCTATCAACACACTGGTTGGGGCGAGGTTGGGGTTGTGCCGCGGGCGCTGCCACACTTGGGTTCTGTGCAGTGATCTATCTCATATGGTTTTGTGTCGCTTGTGTTGCTACTGTTTGTTCCTGTCAGGTATGATGAGGGAGGTGTTCATGTGGTTGCCAGTAAGGTCCATGGCATAGGGTACCTGGTGCTGGTGGAGGCAGAGCAGCCAAGACCTATGATGCTGCACTGGGCAGTCAATGACTGGGAGCTGCCATCACCTGACTGCATGCCACCGGGAACTAACAAGGTGAGGGGGGGTGGAGGAAGGACACGGATAAGGGGGGCGAGGAGGGAAGGAAGACAAGGGGGGGGGGGGGGAGGGGGCGGCAGGCGGGGGGCAGCAAGCAAAGCAGGGAAGGGTGGGACAGGGAGGACTAAGCAAGGGGGGGGGGTCAAGGAAGGAGGGGGTTACAGGGGAAAGATCCATGGGAGTACTGCCCTGGATACGGGTGGGTGGGCGGGGCACAAGACCTGGGGGAAGTGGGGTTGATGAGGGAGGCAGACTGGAAGGGAAAGGCGAGGGCAAGAGGGGGGGCTGAGGACGATGATGGTATGAGCCTGTGGGAAGGGTGAGGAAATATTTGGCAAAGGGCTCGTATGTGGGCCTCATTGGTCTCTGCCTACACATGCAGGACTTATGACGAAGCAGTGTGTGGTCAATGACAGGAGGTTACGTCACCCAGTTGCATGCTTTGTTGGGAGATTAATGTTGGAAAAGGGTGGGTGGGCAACCAGGAGCCAAATGCCCCGTCCGCAGGGGCCGGTAGAGCTTTTCATACCTGCAATTCAGGGCCCAGTTGGATCAATCCTGGCAGGCAGCTCTACTAGTGGCCAGGTGGATTGCTTATATAGTAGCTGTGTGTTTCTATCCCTGCACTGGCAGAGACTTGGTCATCCCCCTTCTCCCTCCCTGTCCCCCGCACTCCCCGCGGGCGTTGGTGACAAAGCTGTCCAATACTTGTTGCAAGGCCTCTCTATCTTCTATGCTTTCAGCCCCGTCTGATGTATTCAACCTGAGACCCCCTCCCTCCCCTCCCCCCCTCTCCCACCTTTTCACCCTATCACTCCCCCTAACGCCTCCCTCACTCTTTCCCCCTCCAGGTTGATGACAAAGCCGTCCAGACCCCCTTCCAAGATGGTCGCCGTGTCCTCCTGAAGTTCCCTGAGTCCTCCGCCCCTGAGCGCATTGTGTTTGTGCTGAAAGAGCTTGAGCCTGAGAGCTGGATCAACAATGGCAGCTGCTATGGTGTGCAGCTGAAGCCCCCAGGGTTGAGGGACCTGGTGGAGAAGGTGGTCAATACTGAGGCTAATGCTGAGCATTGGAGCTTGAAGGATAGGCTGGCGCTGGCTAATGATGTGCTGGATGGAGCAATTGCAGCAGGTGGGGGTCCGGAGGGGGTTAGGGTGGGGGTTAAGGTGGGGGTTAGGGTGCGTTTGGTCGTTTCGACTTAGCAGCCCTTTGCGGTTGCCGCACCTTAAATTTTTGTTTGTAAGGGCAGGGGTTAGGCTTTTAGGGGTTAGGTTTTAAGGTTCAGGGCAGGGGCTTGGGGGGCGTGTGAGGTATAGAGATAGGCTGGCGCTGGGTAATGATGTGTTGGATGGAGCAATTGCAGCAGGTGGGGGAGCGGAGGGTTTTAGGGTGGGGTTTAAGGGCAGGCGTCAGGCTTTTAGGGTTTAGGGGTTAGGTTTTAGGGTGGGGGTTAAGAGCAGGGTTTAGGGCAGGGGCTTGGGGGGCGTGTGAGGTATAGAGATAGGTTGGCGTTGGCTAATGATGTGTTGGATGGATTTCAGCACTGCCTGACAAACCCTGCTTTTCTTGTCGCATCACTCTCCCCTGCTTTGATTACCTGTACCCAACCTCCGGAGCAATTGCAGCAGATGGGGGGGGGGTCAGAGTTTAGGGTGGGGGTTAAGGGCAGGGGTTAGGGTTCAGGGCAGGGGCTTGGGGGGCGTGTGAGGTACAGAGATAAGCTGGTGCTGGCTAATGATGTGCTGGATGGAGCAATTGCAGCAGGTTTGAGGAGAGGTGCCAGGGGGTGGGGTGGGGGTTAAGGGCAGGGGTTAGGGTTCAAGGCAGGGGCCTGGATGCATGAGGTTTGGGGAGTTGCTGGCCTTGGCTAATGATGTGCTGGATGGAGATTGCAGCAGGTGGGGGACCGGGAGGGTTTAGGGGGAACTGGTGGTGGTTGGGGTTTAAAGGTAGGGACTAAGGTTCAGGGTGGGGGCCTGGAGGGGTGAGGTGGCTGGATTTATTGGTACTGAGTACTGAAGCCCGCGATGAGAAGGGGGAGGATCTGTGGGGCTTGCAGCAGTTTTGCCCTTGACGGCAATGAAGAGGGTTTAGAACAGGAGCATAGGCACCCATATCGGAATACCATAAACTGGTGTCTGTTTAAGAAGTATTGGATGGTGCAGTTGGCTGCAAGTGATGGAGGGTGCAGGGAGACAGGGTCCTGGGCTAGGGTAAGCCAGTCTGAAACACTATATAAGCGAACTTGCGCTGCATGGCTTGCCAAGGCATGCACTGATAGATCTGCTTGGTGCATTATCTTCCTCCAACGGTCTGCTTGGCTCAGTGGCGCGTCAGTCCAGCTCGCATTTTCTCTCAGATGCTCACCCCCCATACTCCTGACACACTGGTTGGAGTCATGCTTGGGTCCTGCACGGCTCGGATGCTGTGTAGTGGTTTCTCTTAACATATGCTATACCACAATTTGCTCTGAGTATCCAGCGGTGGGAAGAACACAGGCTAATGGTGTATCCTTCACTGCTGCCCTTCTACCTCTGCTGCATTTTAACCCTGTCCCGTCCGTTTTTCTCCGTGAGATCTGAAAGCCTCGCACGATGAATTGGGGATGATGTTCATGACTTGTTATAACATCTTCATTAAGAGTGGTTAAATTGCTTGAGGATCTCTCTGAAGGCTGCTGCTGTTCCACCTTCTGCCACAGGCTCTGAGGGAGGTGCCTTCATGTTCACCTGGTTACGCATGAGTTCCTCCAAGCTGTTGACCTGGGCGCGCCGCAGTAACTACCAGTCAAAGGACATCTCATGGATGCAGCAGGTCACCAGCAACAGGCTCTCAGAGACAGCTAGGAGTGCTAAGGACCCCTGGGTGCGCACATATGCCCGCTTGACCCTGGCTGGTCTGCCCAGGGGGAGCAGCAGTGGTGATGACATTCGGATGGGGATATTGCATATCATGAGGGATAATGGGATTAAGGAGGGACACAGGCCGGTGAGTGGGGAGGGGAAAGACGGGGTTGGTGGGAAGGGGGTTGTCAAGAAAGAGAGGTGGGGGTGGAATGATCAGTGTATTGAGCCATGCTCCCAAGCCTTTGTATGCGATGGACGATAGCTTACACCTTTGCTAGCTGTGTTTGTATTGCTGGTAGGAGGGTCTGCTTCATCAGTGAGAGCACTTCTCTTTCCGGTTTGTCCATTCTTTTTTGACTTCCTCAGTGGATGTTATCAATCTGAAGCCCATCTGCTTTGCCAGGGGCTGCACCTCCGTGATGCAGTGCATATCTCTATCTCAAGCAATCTGAGTATCTGCTGCCGTTGTTCCTATCATGGTTGAGGGCTTGTATCTTGAGGATCTGAATACATGCGACTCAGTACAAGTATTGCAAATGCCCCACCATGCAAAAGAGTCCCATAGCTCACCTGCTGCATCAATACTCACCTTCTGAGAGCAATGTGAGAAGTGGTATGTGGATCACTTGATGTTATTTTTTGTGTTTCCGAATGATTATCCCTCAGGGTATTGATGAGCCCTTCTTGGAGCAGTGGCATCAAAAGCTGCACCAGAACACCACGCCTGAAGATGTCACTATCTGTGAGGCGTACCTGGCCTTCCTGCATAGGTGAGGGGCCGCGAGGGGGGGGGGGGGTATTGCAGTGTGGAGGGGAGGAGGGCAGCTAGTGTGGAAGGAGGGGGGGTTTAGTTACTGTGGAGGAATTGAGGATTCCTAGTATGGAAGGAGGGGGGGGGGAGGGGGATGAATAGTGCTAGGGAAACGAGGATACCTAGTATGGAAGGAAGTGGTTACCTAGTGTGGGGGGGAGGAGGGTCTGTAATATGGAAGGAGGGACAACAGACAAAAGGGCGACAGATGTGAGCGCCAGGGCTCTTGTCGATAAAACCCAAGAGAGCACCCAACCAAAGAGAAGTATATAGAACCCATACAAATCATCCCCGCTCCCCCCTTGTGCTGTGCTGTGTTAACAACGCACCATTAACATGCAATCAGGGTGCATGGGCTACATCTCCTCTGCTATTTTTGAACCCATACATACCATTACCCAAGTCTACCCCTGTTGTGCCGCTTTGTGCTTGTGTGTTGTTTCACGGCCTGGGTTTGTTTAGCCACTGACACAGCTGGCCTTGGTTTTTGAGCAATCTATTTATTTGTTGATGTCATTGCCCCTTCCCCTCTCTTTCCTTGCAGTGGCAATCATGATGACTACTGGCGTGTGTTATGGGACAATGGTAAGATCACCAAGGAGCGCTTGGAGACCATGAACATACCTCTCAAGGCATGGCCCATGCACCTGCCGCACCTCATCAACCCTATGAAGGTAAGGCCTACGCACGAGCTGAAAGACTGCAACCTCGCTCGGCCATGTTACAGTAGTACATTTTGACTATCTCTCATCATATGTGATAGCGATAGTCCCTCAGCCCCCGCACTTCTGTTATGTTATAAAATAGAGAACAGTGGAAGAATACTACATTGCTCATCTTGAATGCGTCAGTGACTTTGGGCACAGGGCTTACAAAACCCTTACCGTGTCTATAACCAGCCTCTGGTTGATTTGTGAATCTCTCCTTGTATTGGTGTTACACTTCCGATTGTGTTTGATTCCTGTGCTGTGTGTCACCAGGGTTACCTGTGGACCCTGAAGTGTTGTCACTCGGGTGCCGACCTGGACACTGCTGCTGAGATGTCCAAGGGGCACATGGATGACAACACAAAGTGGATGCTCTTTGATATGCTGCAGAACAGGTACGGAGGGGGAGGGCGGGGTACTCAAAGGCAGGCTAGGGTTGGGTTTTTGTTTGAGGAGGGGGGGGTCTAAGGACAGGCAGGGGTTATGTTTTTGATTTGAGAGCGGGAAGGGGAGGGTGGAAGGGCAGATGGGGGGTTAGGGTGTTTGGGTTAAGGAGGGGGTGGGGAGGTTACAAGGACAGGCAGGGGTTAGGGTGTTGGGTTGGATGCTCATTGACATGCTGCAGAACCAGGGTAGCGAGGGTGAGATAGGGTCCAAGGGCAGGCAGTACTTAGGGTTCATATGCTGAAGCAATAGGCTGTAAGATGTTCGCTCTTTGACATGCTGCAGAAAAGCCAATGCTAACCCACAGAGGTAGCCCGCAGAGAGGAGAGCAACTGGGATAAGAATAGGTGCACATTATCCACCTCGCTGTTCTTTGTGACCGCTTGAGGTGCGGGCCCTGCGGCACTTTTTGCCATGGCATTCCATGGAATGGAATGATTGCACATGTCCGGCATTTGGTTGTTTGCGTACTATTATTATTATTTCCCCACCCTGCCTGGCCTCTTGTCGACGGTGCACTACTCGTGAGCAAAAGGAGGAGCCCGGCCCCAGACGATTTGCTGACTTTTGTGCGCCCACTGTGCCGGCCCGTTGGGGACCCGAAGCCCCGGGGCTTGCAGGGCAGCACGGGTTTTGTTGTAGGGGTTGTCAGGTCGTTGCGTACTATGGAGGCAACCCCAACCCCACCCGGCAACCACGGGCTGTCATGTTAAATACCTATGCCATGGTATGTATTACATCCAGAGGAAACAGGAAAGGCTGACTGATGAAAATGGCTGGGCATCTTCACGGCCACAATGAACCTGAACCTCTCGACTGAAATCCTTAATATGTTCCTGTTTGTTGTTGTCAGGATGGAGTGGTGGGTTCCTGGTAAGATTGTTGACATCCGTGGTGCTCTGAGGGACACCTGGAGGGCACCAGGGGCCAGCAGGGACCTGCTGCTGCTGGACATTGCTCTGGATAACTACTTCAGGTAACAAGGGTGGGGGGTTAGGGTTGAGGGGGGGGTTGAGGGTTTCAAGGTGGGATGTGCAAGACATATATGTGTGGAATTGTGGCAGTAGCGTGTTTGTGGGCCATTGCTGCTGCCACTCGTGCTGCTGGGGTATTGCACTCATAAAGCATCTCAGGAAGGAGAAGAGGGACAAGCAATCCAGGGTGGGGAGTTGGTGGGGTTTATACAGAGGGCTTTTGGGGGCTTAGGTCTGCTGCTGCTGGAAAGGATACTGGGAAATACTTTGAGGTGGGGTGGGGGTGGGGAGAACAACGGGGTAGAGTAGAAAAAAGACGCGGGACAGCAGGGAGGAGGAGCTGCATCTAGAGGCAAGGGTTGAGTACACTTCATATCGTTCCAAGTATTGGAGGTGGGATCTGTTGCTTGAATGACTGCTTCAAGTAAAGATGGTAGCAGGAGGGTGGAATCGAAAGAGGTGCAGCATGAGGTTTAGGTTGAGCATGTTTTGCGCATTGAAGCAGCATTACCAAGTCAGTTTGAACCAAGGCAACTGTGTTTACCTTGAGTACCAATGGTGTCAGCTAGTTATTCACAAGGCCATCTTTGCCTGCACCAGCTTCCTCCCCGGTCCTATTCCTTAACACCCTCCCCCGCCACCCGCCACCCTAATTGCCCCCCCTCTCCTCCGCCACCCGCCACCCTAATTGCCCCCCCCCCCCCCCCCGCCACCCTTATGCCCCCCCACCCGCCACCCTAATTGCCCCCCCCCCCCCTTTAGATGGATGGTGGCCGGCTCAACCTAGCAGACCTTCTGAGGTCTCACTCCCTGATATTTTTTAAAATCACAGGACCTGCATTGAGCGCACTGACCAAGGCAGCTACAACTGTCACAGCACTGTCAATCCTAAGTTGGTTTGGTTTTGGTTAGAGATCTTGAACACCATCTATGCCTGCACGCACTGGTGCCATATTACCAGCAGCTGCCTTCTCTGCTCCCCCCCCTCTCCCCTACCCCCACCCCATACTGTCCTCCTCCCCCTTGTTACCGGTGTGTTTGGTCGTTTCGACCTAGCTGCCTTGGTGCAGCCACACCTTAGCTTTTTGTTTGTTTGTATTACAGGACGTGCATTGAGCGCACTGACCAGGGGGCCTTGAACCGTGACAGCTGTGTGGAGCTGGTTCAGCTGGTGTTACGTAATGCCTGCCTCACATCTGATAACCAGGACCTGGACCAGGCCAGAGACCTGTGGTGCAAGCTGGGTGCTGCTGGTGACAGGTGGAGTGAGGGATGGATGCTACAAGCATTGGCTGCAACACAGAGGACGGAGCTCACACTGGCGGCTTATGCTGATCATATGTATCAGGATGTGCAGGTAGGGTCCAAGGAGTGGGGGTGGGGGAGGGAGGGTCCAAGGAGTGGGGGTGGGGGAGGGAGGGTCCAAGGAGTGGGGGTGGGGGAGGGAGGGTCCAAGGAGTGGGGGTGGGGGAGGGAGGGTCCAAGGAGTGGGGGTGGGGGAGGGAGGGTCCAAGGAGTGGGGGTGGGGCAGGGAGGGCCCAAGGGGTGGGTTGAGGGAGAGGAGCGGAGGGGGGGGGGGCAGGCAGAGTGTTTCTTTGCTGACCAGATCGTAACATGTACAGGTACAGGGGGGGAGTGCGGAGGGGGGGGGGGGCTCTTTTGCTGACCATATGTATTAGGATATGCATGTACAGGGGAGGGGGAGCTAGGGGGGGGTGAGGGCGGCCGAAGGAGAGAAGGCTGGAAGGTTTATGGGGGGAGTCAGAGGGTTTCTTTACTGACAAGATATGTAACAGGATGTGGAGGTACATATGAGGTTTAGTTTGGGAGCAAATGGGTGAGAGAGGGGTTTGGCAAGCATTGGCTGCTACAGAATTAATGGAGGTTGTGCTGCAGCTTACGCTGGTCGCATGTGTCAGATGTGTAGGTATGTTGGGTTGCTGGGTGGGAGGGAAGGGGACCATCAGACACCCCATCCCCCCTCCATCAAGGGTACGGATGGTGCATGGGGTGGGTGGGTGTGCTGGTGAGAGGGAAGGGGAAGCAGCAGAGGTGGATGCAAGCAGAGTGGAAAGGGAGATTTGGGGTGCAGAGTCCTTGAGCATTTGATGGGGGTGTGCAAGAGATGGTGGGGATGGATGGCTGAGAGTTGTGCGTGTGGGGGGGAAGTCCTCTAGGGTGTTTACCTGGGGGAGAAAAGGGACAAGTGGGGGGGAAAGGGAGCATGAAGCAGTCTTTTCTTGGGGAGGGAGGGTTGGCGGGGGGGGGGGGGGGATGATGCACCTTGACTATGGGGGTGGAGTAAACAAGACAATTCATATGTACAGGCGTCCTTCAATGAGGAGGGTGGCAAGGGTGGAGCAGGCCTGGCAAGGGGTGCTGCCGCAGGGAGGCGGATTCCTGCAAGTTGCACACAATGGACACTACATTTAACCCTAATGTACCAGTTATCTTTTGTACCTGAGCACCAACACTCTCTTCTGCCTTGTGCTCCCCTCCCCTCTTCTCCCTGCTTCCCCCTTGCAGCCTCATGCAGATCTGTTTGGTTCCAAGTTAGCATTGATTCCGCCAACATTCTCAACTTTGCTGAGGAGGTGATCCGGGGTCAGAGTGTGTTTGTGCTGAGCTGGCTGCTACAGAAGCTGGAGAAGGAAGTGCGGGCAGCAGCAGGAGCAGGGCCATGGCAGGTAAGCAGAAGGGGGGGGGGGTAGCTGTTAGCTGAACTTTAGCTTTACAGACTAGGACTCTGTATACTAACCAAGGGCCAGGGGCTGCTCCTCTTTTTGTATGGATCTATGTCCTACTTGTGTTTATTAGTATACATCAGAGGTAGTGAAACCCTAACTGGTTGGACTTGCTGGGTCTAGCTGAGGGTTAAGCCAGTCCAAGTTACTTTGCTGTGTGTTTATCCCCTTGGTTCTTTTTCAGTGTTCAGTCACGTTGCAGCTGTGATGAAGCTCTACATCGCAAAGAGCTCAGCAGAACTTCATAGCAAAGGGCTGATGGCTTTTGACTGCTCATCACTCCGTTGGAGTCCTGGCAGATAATGGAATGTACTCATTCTTGGGGATCTTTCCCTCAGAGCCTGGCAGGAATATTGAATTTTAAACTGATCATAAAGTCCCCTTGAATTGTGTATGAGTAACCCAAACACGCAAGACTTTTCCCAACCATAGGACAATGCACTGAATGGTTTCCCCTGTCTGTGCCCCCCGCAGGTGATCAGCCAGGTTGCAGCTAGTGGCGAGGTGTATGTCATTGACAGCTTAGCCGAGATCCAAGGCAAGAGCTTTGAATTCCCAATGGTGGTTCTGGCCCAGAGGCTAGGTGGCACTGAGGACATCCCCCAGGGTGTCACTGCAGTACTGACAGAGAGCAGTACAGATGTGCTGAGTCATGTGGCAATACGAGCGCGCAGTCAGCGTTGTACTGCTGGCCACATGTGATGATGATGGGGAGTGGCAGAAGCTCGTGGCAATGAAGGTAGGGCTTAACATCTGGGGGCTTGATGTAGGGCTTAATATCAGGGTCTTGATGCTCTGCTAATGCTTACTGATGCAACTAATGTATACTGATACATTTTAGGGTATGCCATAGCAAAAGTGCCATAGGCTCTGCACCTTCAAGCTGTCTTCAGTTAGTACCCCCGCGCAGCCATGCATTGGTCGCTTGACTACAACACTTTACATTCCCGCCTTTCCCACTCCCTCCATTCACTCCTGTAGGGTCAACACGTGTCACTAGATGTCACTCCTACGGGTGACGTCTCCGTCACCCAGGTGGACCCCCCCTCAGCCAGCACCAGCAGCAGCGGCAACGGCCACTCCAACCCCCGCCTCAAACTCTCCCCACCCCAACACTCACACTCATGGGCCGTCCAAGAGCAGAACTTCGGCTCCGGAATCGTGGGTGCTAAAGCCAACAACCTCAAAACCCTACGCCAGAAGCTCCCTGATTGGATAAAGGTGCCTGCGTCTATTGCGCTGCCGTTTGGGACCTTTGAGAGGGTGTTAGGTCATAATGCTAATGGTGGTGTGGCGGGGCGGCTCCATAAGCTGCAGGAGGAGGTGGGGAGGGCCCAGGTGGGGGCGGGGGTGCCAGAGGGGTTGAAGGAGGCAAGGAAGTTGGTGGCTACACAACTGCAAGCACCTGAGGAGCTGGTCAGGGTGAGTGGAGGGGGTGCTGTGTGTTTGGGGGGGGGGCTTTGGACAGGGGCGGTAACTGTGTGAGGGATCTGGGGGGCGGATCTACCGTAGTATTGGCTCTGGGGACCGGAAGATGGGCTTAGTGGAGAGGTTCCGGGTCGCCCACAGGTATTGCAAGACATTTGTGGGGTGAGTTGAAGTGCTTGCTGCTTGTGAATGATGGCTGAGTGATTTGCTGAGTGTATTTGGGGCTGCTAGGAGCGTAAATTGGGATGGATAGCACGCCCTATGTGTTTAAAGCACAGCGTGCAGGATCACAACCGCACCTTTATGACTGCTAGCCTTGTATACTAGGGTGTTTTTTATGTGTTGCCCTGCATGTTCGATTGGCAAAAAAGGTTAGAAAGAGTCCCACTGTAAAGTGGTTTACTGTGTGGAGTTTCTGCATCTGCCTGCCAATGTAGTGGCTGTTTTCCTCATCTCCTAGTTGTTGATGAGGCCTCACTACCCGTGTGCCCATCCATATACCTACCAAGGACTGCTGCTGCATGAGTGCTCCTATATAATGGCTGCTGCCTTGGTCTTGCTTTTTCATACTTCCCCAACGTCATAACCACTAAACCCCTGGCTGCTGCACGGTCCGTGGGCTTGGAGGTTGTACAGGCGAAACCTCAGGGGTGCAAGCGAGCGCTGAGCAGTGATATATGTTGTACTTAGCACTGTTGTGATCTTCGCTCTTACTCCTGCTCTCAATCTCAATCTCTCACCCTGAACACACTTAACACACTTTATAAACTGGTTGGACTCGTGCTCGTGTGCTATGCTGTCCGGAGTGCTGTGCAGTGCTCTCTCTCAAACATACATAAGCACTGACCCCCCTCCCGTTCTGGGCTGAATGTTGCTTGTGCAGGAGTTATCAGGTGTAGCAGCTGCTGCTGGTATCCCTGGTGCTGGTAGCTGGCAACCTGGTAGTAGTGAGTGGATTGGTGTGTGGCGTGCTATCTGCTCCGTGTGGTCTAGTAAGTGGAATGACAGGGCATGGCTGTCCAGGAAGGCAACTGGGGTGGAGGAAAATGAGCTGTACATGAGCGTACTGCTGCAACAGGTGGGGCGGGGTGGCGGGGGGGGGAGGGAGAGGAAGGGGATTGGTTTGACAGTGTTGGGGAGGGGAGAGGGGGGAAGGTGGGAGGGGGAAGAGGGGGGGTAGGGTTGAAAGTGTCGAGGGGTTTAAGGGAGAGAGGAAGGGGGACTAATGGACATGAGCTGTACATGAGCGTACTGCTGCAACAGGTGGGGAGGGGGGGGGTGCGGAGATCAGAGACTGTTGAGCAGCGGGGGGGAGGGAGGATGGGGCGGATTTCATGGGTTGGAGGAAGAGCAGGAGGGGGTGTGCTTATGCAAACAGGGGGTAAGTCAGGGGCCAGGGGGAGGGCAGGAAGACATGATGGAATGCAGGGAGATGTGTGGTGAAGCATGGGGAAAAGAGAAACACGAGCTGTTCATGACAAACGTTGCAAAGTGAAAATGGGGGACAGGGGTGGTGCGGGGTACACGGGGACAACGGAGTGGGACGTTTGAGAGGAGAGGAGAGGAGATAGATTTTTGGGCGTGATAATGGGGTCGAAGGATCTTTTTTAAGCAAATAGGGTCAAACCTGCGCACCTTTCCCCTGCCCTTGACTGCAGGTTGCACATGGGGAGTCCGCTTCCCCCGCCTCCCCCCCCCCCCCCCCCCCCCCCCCCCCCCCCCGCCCCGTGGTGATTGAGATCTCTTCTGCATTTCATCAAACCTGCATGCCTGCAGCCCTGTCTCTCTGCTCTTGATGCTGGTTCTACGTGGGAGTACGCTTTTGTCCGCCCATCCACCCCTCCCCTGCGGGGGTGAACTGCAATCTCTTTAGCATTCAATTAAACCAAACCTGCGCACCTGCTCCCCTGCCCTTATCCACAGGTTGTACCCGGGGAGTATGCCTTTGTCCTGCACACTGCCAACCCCCTCACTGGAGCCCGGGGTGAGACCTTTGGTGAAGTGGTCCCTGGCCTAGGGGAGGTGCTGGTGGGCAACTACCCTGGACGGGCCCTCAGCTTCGTGGACAGCCATGGTGCTCCCACCCCTAAGTTGATGTCTCTGCCTTCCAAGCGTGTGGCACTGTATGCCCCACTGGGTGGTACCCTCATAGCTAGGAGTGATACTAATGGAGAGGACTTGGAGGCATTTGCTGGAGCAGGATTGTATGATAGGTGAGGGAGGGGGGGCTTTGGTTGTTGGCTGGGCAGCGGAGGGTTTGGCGGGAACTGTGTGATAGGTGAGGGACGAGCGACTGAGGGGGGGGTGGGGTGACGGTGGGAAGGGTTTCAGTAGTATAGGAGCCTGGAGGTCACAGGAGAGCTTGCGGAGCAGGGGAGGGTCTTGCCAGGATTGTATGATAGGTGAGGGTAGGAGGGGTGTTTTAAGTGTGGGGAGAGTCCCAGTGGTTTAGGAGTGCGGTGGTTTAAGGGGGTTTTGCAGAGCGGGTCAGGGTGCTGCCAGGACTGCATGATAGGTGAGAGAAGAGGCGGGCCCTTGTCTGAGGGGGTGGGGGTCAGCTCGCAGGTCACCGGAGGGGACAGGAGGAAAAACGCAGGTCACAGGAGGGGCTCCTGTTTATGCGAAGGTGTTGCCAACACTGTTTGATAGGCGGGGAGGGAGGAGGAGCAGGCGAGGGTCGGTCGGAGAAGGAGGGGTGGGGGGAGGGTCCTTGTTGGTTCCCTGGCAGCCTGGGGTTCTCCTTGTTTTGAGTTGTTCCGATAAGGTTTAGGGGTTTGGTAGACTGGTAGCAGACACCACAGGTTACCGATTTCCACTATGTCATTGGGTTTCGCTGACTTTCTGAGCAATGGCAGAAGCGATGGACAAAGGGTTTACCACACTGTTTCTGTTCCCGCGTGCTGCTGCAAGGGTTCGATTGACTTTGTGCACTGGTTGGTACCATGGCCATGTATGGCACACATAAAGCTTTTTCTCACTTTTTTCAGCTTACGTTCCAATCTCATCTTCATTTACCATTCATGTTAGATATATCAACATGTATGGCACACACCAATTCTATCTGCATGGCCATGTCTTTAAAGAGCCCTTGCTGGTTTGCAACTGAGGTTTGAATGGTGTTTAGGGGGTTGTTTCATGTGTACCTACTTGTACAAAGACCTCTGAAACTTGCTTCCTCCGCTGCAGCTTCTTCTGGCTGGACTAACCGTCGTCATACTGCAGAGCATGTCTGCTAAATGCCTACCTCAAGAGCGAACTTTTTGCTGGAAGCTGAACTGTTGCTGCTGTTTTTCCTGCTGTTGCTGCTGCTATTGCAGTGTCCCAGTGGTCCCTCTGGACGAGGTGCTGTTAGATGCTGCCAACCAGCCACTGTTCTGGGATCATGCCTTGAGGGGTCAGCTCATTGACAGCATCGTGGATGCTGGTCAGGCCATTGAGGCGGCATTTGATGGCGTACCACAAGATGTGGAGGGGGTGTGGCAGGGGGGCCAGTTGACGGTGGTGCAGGCACGGCCGCAAGTGCTGCCAACGGAGGGACGTTGATGGAGCACTGGAAGGGGATTCTCTGTTGCTGTTCTGAATTGTATGGGATGTATGTTAGCAAAGACTTATTGGTTAAGCGCCAACCGTGCCCTTAAATGTGTGTTTGTGTGTTTTTTAGAATAGCCTTGGGCGGAGGTGGGCCTGTCCATCCATGACACCCATGCCATTGCCGGAGATTCGTTTCATAATTGTTGCGCTGGGGGTGAAAGCGTTGACATGCTGGGGTTAGAATTTACAAGTATGGTTTCAGAGGGTAGGAAATAGGGTCGCCCTTGTGTAAGAGCATGTGACCGGTGCTCTGAGTGGCTGCAATTCTGCACGTCACAAATAGATTTGAGGGCTCCAAGGGTTTCTAGAATCACTCAGAGATGTGAAAAGAGTGCCGCAGCTCATTCAGGCGCATCCCACATACAACTCAACACTGGTCAAGTCAATGACATGCCGCATGGGCCATGTCAACGCGCAACGTTATTGGCTGGCCCTTAGGGCCGGACCTTAGGTAAATTCCGGTAACCAACCGGAATTTAGGCAAATGGGTCTCGGTAACTTAGTCATTTTCCTGCCGATTCGACTTCCCAAACCGCCTGCGATTGGGAGCAGGCCCCAGCAGATCCTGTTGCGTGCTTGTTCAAATTGCGAACCCCCATATTCGGGTGGCCCCAGATGGCGCCTATGCATATGCAAAAATCCCACTTCGCGAAGGGCCTCTTGGCCCCTACAGCGACGATGTTCCGTGGCGCCAGGTCCAGAACGCCTGGAATCTCGTTTGATGCAGCAGCCCCAGGCGCATCACAGCAAGCTGCACGTTTCTGAAGGTTTGCCTGCACAGTTTGCTTGTAATGATGCAAAGAGCCGTGAGGAAACCGATGCCGGACGACTTGTCGACCAGGAGCATGGCCAGACTGTAGTAAAGTCGCGGCATCAGCAGCTCCAGCCAGATCGCAGCTACCTGCAAGCCTGTTGTAAATCCAATGCAAGTGTTAGCCCTAATTATTGAAGCAGCCTGTGAAGAAAGTGGTACCGGAGACCTCCTCGCGAAGGATATGGCTGCCAAGAGCTGACAAAGAGCGGGCTGTAGGGGGACAAAGGAGGTGAAAAAGGAAGCTGTTGAGCTGTAAGTATCCGTTAGCTTCGCATTCTATGCATCTTGCGGCGTGTCACTTTCCCAGCACATGTCGACTCACGTAGCCTCCTTAACCGTGTCGTTGGGCATATCGTCCCTGAGTACGTGTGCTCCTGCAGCGATCATGCATATTCCACATGTGTCATACACCCATTTAAGCGTGGCCACCTGCCATTCGGGTGCTTTTGCCATGCCTTCTAGCAGTCAGGTGGCAGAACGGGCACGAGGCTGAAGAAGTCACCAGAAGGGTTATCAACTGAAGCAGATATCTTACAGTTGATATCAGTAGCATTTTATGATATGCCATAGCAGAAAGTGCCATAGGCCTCGCACTTCAACATGTCACATTTCAATACATTAATCCAACGAGGTGGAACAGAAGACGGGCTGTCTTCAGCATGCATGACAACATACATTGGAGATTGCGTGGTCCAGCAGCTAGGTGAAAAGTATCCTAAGGGTACCTGCCTATTCACAAGGACCATGCACATCAGGTCAGCGGCTAATGCATCCGGGCAATTTTTTGATCGGGTGTGCAACTTCCTGAGCTGTTGATGTTTGTGCCACACCTTAAATGTTTGTTATGTTATGTTATGTTTAGGCTACAACTAGCAAACATTACTGGCCACTTGTCCTGCTGGTCTTGAATACAATTCATGTGGCCTCCATTCATCAGCAGCTAAGGTGTTGCTGCCAGTGTGCCCAGTGCATACAATGTTCACACCTACCAGTACAACATCGTGCCCTGCTTTAATTAAGGGCCAGCCCTATAGGAGCGTAGCGCATTATTGAACCCGATTGTCAATGGAACTAACTGGCACAAAAAGCAGGACCTCGACTGCCGCGATTAACCGATTATGGTCAGGGCTTGAAAGCGGGAATGCGTCGGCTGCTGCACTCACCGTGATCGGCCTTAACGAAGGCAATTCCACCCAAAGCCGCCGTAAGGAGCACGTTAGTCTCCTCCCTCATTATGCGCATGACAGGTATATCACTTCGCACTAGAAGAGGCCGGCGGCACGATGTACCCATGTTTTTGGGCATAAGCTGTATGCAAAGTTCTGGTATATATGCTGTTGCGTTGCTGTTTGTTTGCTGGGGGTAAACCCCAAAAAAAACCAAATAAAAAATAAAATTGTGTGTGCACTTTTCCGGGGCCAGTATTCTACATCATTGTATCTGCTTGGACATCATGGAGTTCAACTGGTGGATGGTGTTCAGTTTTTTCCTGGTTCTATCTGTGTTAGTGGCTTTGCCACCCCTGTGGTGAACTGTGGCACCGCACGCGTGCCGATGGGTTTGCCAATGTAAGATTCACACACACAGTAGTACCCCCTGTCTGTTCACCCTAAGAATGGGCACCTGCCCAACCACAGCAGCTCAGCTACGAAACCACCACTGATTTCGAAGCTTCGTCACGTGCAGTTTCTCCCCTCCTGTCAAGAAAGCAGCAAGCTTGCACACTGAAAGCACGCACATCTGACCGCCATCATCCCCCTTCACCACGTTGACCACCATGGCGCCTTACATCCGTCCTTCAAGCACACCGAAGCAAGCATCAGTACCCATAGCCATACCCATATCCAGGATACTGCCCATAGCCATACCCAGAATAGCCCCCATACCCAGACGGCGGAGGTGGATACCCATACCCCTGCATAGCAGCAGCAGGGTCTGCATGAGCCGAAGGAGGTGTCCCTGCCGCCACTGCTGCTGCTTCTGACCGATGTACCTTAGCCACCGGTGCTGGCGCTGCTGCTGCTGCTTCAGCTGGCCGCTTTTCACCACCCTTACCCACCACTGCTCCCCCTGATGCTGCAGGTTGTGATATCGCATGGGCCGGCAGCATGAACTCTGCTGCGTGCCGTGCTTCTACGCGCTGCAACAACTCATGGTCCCCATACATATCTGCAAACTCCACCGCCCTAGAACTCAACAGCTCCCTGTCCTCTCTGCTTAACTCCTGCCATGGCTGCTTCTTGCTGCTGCTGCTATTGCTGCTCGTGTCTTTGCTGTCATCCGCTGCTGCCGCTGCCTCCTTGCTGGTCTCCACGGCTCTATCATACAACGCCATGACCCGCCCAGTGCGATCTGGTTCACTTGACAGCTCCTCAAAGAAGATGGCCCCCTCCCACAGGGTGCGAGAGCCAGGGCAAACTGCGAGTGCCTCAGAAAGCACCTTACGAGCACCCTCCATGTCAGCGAAATGCTGCAGCAGGCAGCAGGGAAATGGAATATCCAAGTGAGCAGGGGACACATGACCAAAGGACATGCCATGCTTTCAAATGAAAATTGAAGGGACGCATGTCAGATGCAGGTCAGAAGAAGCATGTAGGTGCACAGCCTCTGAAACTAATTTAGCATGCTTTCAAAACTGCAGCTGCCAGAAATGCATGATACATATCCCCATGTAGGGCATGACCACCACCATATGTTGACCTGACCTCCAGCTGGTAACAAGCACACCGTGGCAGCAAGCTACGTACTGGCATAGACATGCAATCTCACCCAAGCAAACATACCCATTGCAAATCCCCTAAAACTTGAAAATGAACATCGACCGGATTGGTAGCACTAGCACTTGGAAGTTTACGCTTGCAATCAGCACTAACAACAAGCACAGGACGATGAAGCACCTAGGGCTAATCGTCACCTGTCTCTGGAAGTGTGCGTACTGCAGTGCCAGGTAACTGAGGTCAGAAGCTGCGCTACTCTGATCAGTACTGCTGCTGCCATTAGTGGTGGTGGTGCCATTGCTGGTCTTATCGCTGCCTGCTGCTGCTGCTGCTGCCTCTGTAAGCTTGCTGGTCAGTTCCTGTATGGCGCCCTCATAGAAGGCACAGGCCTGCTCCTTGTGGCCTTGCCGCCGCTGGAAGTTAGCAGCCGCCACAATGCCCTGTAAGAACCAACAAGCAATTACGTCAAAACCGCGCAACGATCCCAATTACGCCACATCCCCTACAACACTAGCTCGGGAGAGCCAGAAGCACACCTATGACAATGTCAAAACGATGATAGCTAAGCAGGTGTTCTGCCATCTTGGCTGTACAAACATAAGCTACTTTTCCACTTCAGCCATTCATTGCCTTGCAGCGATGCAACCCCGGGAAGATGGTCCACTTCAGCTGCTTTTGGAATGTGGAACCCAACTACTATGGGTTGCAATCCATCACAGAGGGCAGCCAAAAAGCCACGCAGTCAAAAACCATGCAGCTGACCCCACCCCTGTTTGTTGGCAACCAACTCAGCAGAAGCTTCCTGTCACCCTGAGTTGTGGCAAAAACATTATTTTGCACTGAACCTTCCCGCAATGTCCACCTTCTACAGCCTCTCGTGTTGCCCCTCTGTTGCCTCTCCCCACCCTGTACTCCTCGCTCATTCCCTCTCGTTTGTATGATCCCCCACCAATCCCCTTCCCCTCCCCCTCCTCCAGCTCAATTAGCTCCTCCACGTTCTGGCTACTCCTTCTACACCGCCTCCCCACCTTCATTATCTAACGGCCACTCTCGCTCTTGGGCCTCTGCTCCCATTCCATCCTGCCCCGTCCTGCTCCACTGGCAGAACCCTGCCCCCCTCCCTTCATTCCCCTCCTCAACACTAAAACCAGCACGTCCCCCCTCCCTCACCTGCAGGAGCCCTGGTGCCAAATCACCCAGCAATCGTGAGAAAGAAGCTTGTGCTGCATCCGTCTGGCCGTGCCGCTCCTCGTAGCGTGCAGCAAACAGCAGCATCTCCGGCTTGCGCTTGCAGAACAGCAGCGTGGCGCGTTGGAGGGCTGCAGGGGCAGTGTCTGGATTGTGACCCTCCAACCAGCGGATGTAGCGCATCCAGAATTCTGAGATCGCGCAGCAAAGAATAAGCTTCTTCAGGGCATCCTCATGTCTGACAAAGTTATGCTAGGCAGTGCTAGTGCTGCTAACATGAGTGGCGACTGGCGAGAGTGACTCACAAACAACTAAGCAGTAACTGCTAAGCCTGCGTGACGCTGAAAAGCAGGCGTAAGCTTACAAGATCCCTGCAAGCCCATGCATTTTAGCAGAGCTGCCTTACCAACTGAAAGGGAGGCATAGCAGGAGTACCTGCAGAATATTGCAGACAAAAAGCTCCAAAGGGGTTTTGTCTCGCTCTACAGGCAACCGAAGCCGCCATACCTCTGCAGCCTACATGATCAACTTCTCGTAAAGATGCGAGAGTCCTAATGCAGCACTGCAGCTTCCTCAAAAGGTTCAAGCAAAATGGAAACAACCGCCAAACCTCAAGATGTGCAAGTAAATCATGTTGTATAACCCGACCACACCCCAAGCCTGTCTTGTGTCCCAGGGCTGTTTGTTACGGGCAGAGCCTGCACCGGGTAGCAAGGTTCACAGTCCCAGCATCCTTGAGCACCAAAGGCTTTTGATCACAGTACTACTACACTCGTCCCACTCCTGCTATTGGACCTTCTCCACACCCCTGGCACCCTCCTTCCCCCTTATCCCCCCCCCCCCCATCAGCCCCCCCCCCCCCCCCCTCACCTGGATAGTTAGCACATGCCACCAAGCACCTCTCATACAGGTGAATGGTCCCCGCCACATCCCCCTGGGCTTCACTCCAGGTCAAGTACGCCACCCAGTTCTTAAGCTGTGCAGGGTCTAGGGGCTTGACGTGGTAGTAGGGCCGCTTGATGACTGCTTCAAAGGGCTGGCGGGGGGGCAGCAGCTGGGACTTGGTGGCTTCGTAGATGGCAGTGCACTGGGCTGTCCATGCTGCTTTGACTTCTTCGTCTGATACTGTGACTTGGACCTCCATAGCAGAGGGCTCCGCTGCTGCTGCTGCTGCTTCCTCCTCTTTGACTGGGGCTGCTCCGGCTGCATCTAGCCCTGCTGCTGCATCCGGTGCTGCTTCTGCTGGTGCTGCAGGAGGGGTAGCTTCGGCTGCTTCTGTGGCTGCTGCTGCTGCTGCTGGATCTGCTGCTTCTGCTTCTCCTGCTGGGGCTGCTGCTGCTTCTCCATCATCGGCTGGAGGAGCGTCAGCCATCTCTGTATCCTTGCCTTCTTCTGCTGCTGCTGTGCCTGTGTCCTCATCTCCTGCAGTTCCCTCTGTCTTAACAGCAGGCTCTTCAGACTTGACCGCTGCATCTGCCACTGCTGCTGCTGTTGCTGCCGCTGCTGCTGCCTGCTTCACTGCTGCAGCAGCTGCTGCAAACTCCTGCTGCTGTTGCTGCTTCCTGGGAAGGATGCTGTCCCTTAGCGTGGCTATCTGGTCCTCTGATAGAAGCTCTTGGACTGTGCGAGGGCCTACATACTGCTGGAAGGACTGGTACAGCTTCTCAAGTTGCTTCATGGGGCAGGCCAGCATGCGAGGGTACAGAGCAGCAACATGCTGAGTTGTGCCATGCTCCTGCTCAAACTCCAAGTACTTCTCCCAGACGACGCTGGCTTGGTAGTCTGTGCTGACATAAGCCAAAGCTCGCTCATACACCCTGCAGCAACAAGGGCGTGGGCTTCAAAACAAGGGACTCATTTGGGGTTGCTGCAAGAATCGAGATGACACAATGACCCTTATGTCGATGAAGAGATGCAGTTGGATGTCGTCGAATCACTTACTGGCGAATGTCGTCTGCATCCTTGCCACGGTCTTGCAGGAAGGCTGCATAAGCGACCCAGATGTCAGGGCTGTAGGGAACAGAGGCCACAGCGCGCTCATACACTGCCACAGCTGCCTCAATGTTCTCGTGCCTTTTCTCAGCCTCAGCGTACTTCTTCCAGTAACCGTAGCACAGAGGGAACTCGGCTAAGAACGTGTCGAAAGTGGCGCGGATGTGGTTGATGTCGTTCTGGAGGGCAGGACAGCAAGCATGTCAGCAAACAAACCTACGTACACGGGCGACAGCAACTGCGTGTTTACTAACCAGCTTGTCTACTGTGCTCAAAAGGGTAGACCAAGTATTGAAGTCTTCCGGCTTCTCCTTAACCACCCCCCATAACTGGTTGTACTTTCCTTGAAGAGGGTTCTCTGGCGCAGCTGCGGGAGTCGACATGTTAGTGTGTTTGTAAGGCATGGCAATCACAAGCAGGCGCCACAACGATGCTCACGTGGAGGCGCAGCGGCATCTGTAGTGCCATTAGCTTCTGGCTTCTGGTCCTCAGGTGCTGCTAATCCATCAATGGCAAGCTTGTTCTCTTCTATAGCATCATCTGGCTTTGCATCCGCTACTGGCTCAGCCATTTCGCTCTGCAGCCCACAGAAAGGGGTGCTAAGCAGATCAAGAGAACCGCAACATGTGCTGGGTGGACTTGCCGATGTGAGCAGTCTATGCCAAATATCCGGTTCTGCTCATTCGCCTGGGAACTAGAGCTATTGACCTGCTTGATGAAAGCTTTCCATCCGTTCAAGCCAAAGAACTGGGATGCTCCGTTGCCAAGAACTGGGCGGTAGTGCCACTCAATTGACGACCGTGTTGAAGATCGAGCCGACTACAAGCAAGCAGAGCGCTTAGGTAGCAATCGGTGGATCTTGCAAGCTGGACCGCACTTTTCAGGCATCTCTTGCAACCTGCCATGCCCTTCCCGGGACCCGCAATACACCTTTGACGAGTGTATTTGCGAGAGTTGTTTTAATTTGCCTTAGCAGTCACACTCATCAACACTGTCGCTTATGGTTTGCTCAAGCTGTGGCCATTCGACAGTCGCGTCCTTTCGAAATCAGGGTGCAGCGGATGGGGCGGTGAAGCAGACACCGTCGAGAAGAATTGTCGTCAGGTGGTTCAGTAGGCAGCACATCAGGGGATACTCACTACCTCCAGCAACCCGCTTGAGCAGCAGGACACGATGCTCAGCCAAGAAGCCTCGAGACGACGATCTGCTGGGATACCTTGGACAAATGGCTGACAAGTATCTAACCACCTCTTCCTCCCCGAGAAATAAACCAGGTGAGAACCAAGCGGCCACAACTCTGACCTGCGATCATTCAAGAATTCCTAAGCTTGACACAATGCAGGTATCATGCACTGTGTCTACCAGCAATTGCTGTCCAATGTCATCAGCATGATAACATGATTGAAATCACAAGATACAACAACCACTTGAGGCGTGACGATTGCTCCTGTGCAGGTGCATGGGCACCACTACCACCCCAAGGCATCCATATCCTCCTATCCTGCTTCCTTCTTGTTTGGATGGCCTCTTGCATCTCAGACGGCAGTGTGGCCAAGCTGCTAGCTCTGGAACATGGAGGTCATAAGTGGTGGTCCACTGTTACAGACAGCTTCTACAGCAGCGATGGGGCTCTGCTAGCAAGGAACTTGTTTCTGGGTTACATGTTTGGCAGAGTGGTGGAGAACACAGAAGGACCGCAGGCGTTGTGGCTTACGCACATATTGTCAAGCATAGGTGAGTTCCTGTACTCAGCTGCCTGCTGGTATACTAGATGCAGCAGTCGCATATGTACATTATTACAATCCCGGTATGTACAGGTACTAGCATCATGGTCACATGCAGAGTGAGTCAGTGACTTTCACCCCAACGTCTTTCGGTCGATAAATCGGTTGAGGTTAGTGATGTGCAATGCTTGGCTGGCAGGAGCTCCTGCAATTGCTCCCACCTGTTGTCTATGCACTTACGCTCCGGCTTTGAAAAGCACCGATAGCAGGAAGTTGCAGCGTACCGTTGAGTTGTTTAGTAACGACTAGCTGCAGAGCCGCTCCTGAGCTGTCCTTGAAGAAAAGCACCCTCTCAAAAGAGAATGTTGCAGCATGTATACGTTCTGTTGAGAGCAACACTGCGCAGCCTCTGGTGCAATGTGGCAGCAGGTGTACGCAACACTCGCAATCCTTGCAGAGGGCACTTTGTTTGTGATCGCAGCATTGAGCACAACGGAGGTTGGATGCCAAGACCATGCCTCCTGCTTCCATGCGCTCTTCGCTCTGAAGGGATGGGGTGCAGCAGATGGGATGCAGCAGGTTACCAGATGCGCTGGCAACCAAGGAAATATTCATACAGGAGACTGCTTAACAGAGCCAAGAGCACATAGTCATAGCCGGCACAACGGCGTGTAAGGAGGGTGATGCCTGGTGTTTAGATCCATTGCTATTGGGCCCATCGTCATCTTTGATGCCACTTATGTCATGTTTTTGTTTTTGTTATTGGTATTGTTGCCAGGTGCCAGCTTGTTTTGCTGGGCTGTGCTCCCGCGGCGAGTGCCCTTAGCTGGCGCAGGCATGACAGGCGCCCTCTGTGGCCTCTTCCTTGCAGCTACCTTGTTCAATCGCTTCAAAACCTGGCATTGGCAACGGGTGGCGGAAATGGCTGTGTTGGCACCCTTCCTGCTGCTGCAGCTGCTGCAAGGACATTATGTCCTCTCGCATTGGTGGGTTGTATCAGGGGTGAAGCTTGGTGCGTGGGCGCCCATCCTTGGGGGTTGCCTGGGAGCAGCAGTAGCAGCAGCATCAGTGCAGGTCATCGAGGCTGTAGCAAAGAGCTGGAGGCAGAGGAACCAGCAGCAGCAGAGGGCAGCAGGGCAGGCGGCAGGCACTTCGGAAGATGAGATAGAGCCTTTGTCAGTGCTTCTCAAGCAGGTAGCGTCTGTGGTGCTCAAGAAAGTGCTGTGACTTGGAAAGAGCAAACTCTCCAATTGGGGGCAACTTCAGTTCCATATCACTGTGCTTAATTGGCAGAAGCTTATTGTGCCTGCATATGTTCCATCACCAACAGGTGATAGGGCTTTGTGTCATATGAATGCCTGCCGGGCAGTCTTGTTTTGTTGAAATGCTGGATTGTCTTGGTCCTCAGCCATATTGTGCTTTTCTGTTGTAAGTATGCATCTGCAACAGTCCATTCTGCTTGGGCGGTGTCATGCATGGTCGGCGGATGTGTCGACTGCTCTAGTGCAAGTTTGCTCCAAGTGTCTTAAGGCCAATGCTTTGTGTTGCTGGTAAGTACTCTGATGAGGCAACGTGCAGATACCCTGCTATTGGTTCTTTTACTGTCAACTGGTGTTGGTGCAGATCGTCTCTTGTAGAGGAAGTTGGTATATCAATGTACAGTACGTTTGTAGCAGCATGGGCACTTTCCCATTGTAGCAGCAGCTTCCATGGAGTTGAACTCAAGGTAGGAGCTTGTGGATACGAGAGCGGCAAATTGACATACAGCAGAGATTTCCAAGCAGCATTGGAGATACAGCACAACAGCAGCCGGGAAGCTTGTCATGGACTATTGCAGGATTGCTCTGCTGCCTGGTTCATCGCATGAATCATCAATTGCACCTGCGAGCATTGTGCTGTCATTGCAGGTGGGGCCAGATGCCATAAGGCCACCAGCCAATTCAGCTAAAAAGCACTGTGAATGGTATCATCCTCTTACAACAACACCATGCACGCAGCTACCGTATTGATTTACTAATGGATACCTGAAAGCTTCCTGTCCACAATACGGTATCAAGAAGAACCGGCCAACATCAATGAACGCCCACATCCCATTGGCAAGCGGTCTGATAGCGTAAAGAAGAACCCACATGCAGAGTATGGTACATCACATACTTGCCACAGGGTGTATGACAATGCATACAAATACAAGTGCAACGCTTCAACAGCATCAAAATCAAGGCTACACGCACCGCAGCTTCCCAACAAACACCGCCTAACAGCATTGCAAAAGCGGGGCAGCCAACTGCCAGGTGCATCATATGGATGCTGGGTGATGAAGCTGCTACACATGGTAGCCAGCCTAAGCCTTAATGTCATCACCGCATTTGCCCCCATGTCCCAGTCATTTCCTTGGGCTTGCTGTGTCAGGCCCTAAAGTATCACTTGCAGCACTGTCAGGGAAGTCACGCACCACAGGCACGCAATTCACACACTGCCGCGTTTCACAATGTCCACAGGTGGGCAGGGTACAGACGCTGAACAACAGCCAATCATAAACACCCTGCCTCATAACTTGCACACCACAGACACCTTCATCTGGCCTGTCAATGCAGGCTTATCTGCAACTTACTACTGACTTAGTGCTAATTAGGAGGCGGGTGGGTGGGTGGTCATGGGTTTTTGACCAGGAGTGGTAGTGCTGAGAAGGCACACTCAATGGCTCATGAATAGGCACTGATGAGGCGGACTACACAGCCGCAACCATGCAGCTCAGGCCCGTATCTGCAGCAGAGGAGAGCCAGCAAAGGTTGACATCATGAAGAAAGGAAGCATGCAGGTGGCTGCATTGGCAATTTGGACAAAGCACCAAATGTCGTGACAGCCATACACAGTGCAATGAATTGTGAGCAGTGAGCAAGAGAAATCGTGAGACAGTTGGCCTCTGGCTATTCTAGCATAAGTCAGAAATGCTTGGCAAACTGAGCACTGCCTGCCAATGGTACGATCTCCTGTAGGGTTTATCTGTTATGACCAGGCACAGCCTTGGCAGCAGAGGCATCAAGAGTAATTCACAACAAGTAAGAGGTCATCCTACAGGCCGGCACCATCAATTGAGAAGGCAGTAAGCTCTCCTCTGAGCGCATATGAATGCAAGGGCTATCATGTGTCTCACACCGAGCAAGTCCCATCAGAAATATACCAAGGTGTCTCAGCAGAAGCTTTCACAGGTGTAACAGTGCATCATGTTGAACTTGGTGCATCACAGCGGGAGGTTACGCCAAGAAAGGGCAAGCAATATTCATGCGAAACCATGCATGTGATGCAAATCATCAGACACATGCTTCATCCCTACCAACCTGAACCCCATGCAAAGCAGCATGAAGGAAGCTCCCAAGGCAGCTTACCTGTGCCTTGCAGTGGATGGCATGAGGTAGATGTCCTCCTTGGCTGCCCCACTGGCCATGCCCTGCTGCACCTGGTACTCCAGCGCCATGTCTGTGTCGATGCGGTCCACATACTCAGACAGCTTGGTCTCCAGTGTAGCCTCAGTCACCTGTTCCAGCAACAGCAGCAACAACAGCAATAAGAGCGGTTTGGCACCAACCCTAGGGGCAACGGCTGCGTGAGACATGCCAGGGGATTGGGTGCCAACAGTAGAGCGGTAGGGTCATCAAGGCCCAAAGAAGCTCTGCAATAGAGCCATAGCAAACAAGGCAGTCGAGCCAACACATTATACCAAGGAGACCTCTGAGGTAATGCTCTAACCAGCAACAGCGGCAGCAGCCATCTCAAAATCCTTACATCTTTCCAGATCAAAGTTCAGTAGGGATCTGTTACCAGCGATCCCACATTGCCAGGTCAGAGCATTATCGACAAAGCATTGTAATGACCTGGTAGGGCATTCGGCAGCAGCATCTGCTGTATATTTTCTCAGAAACAGGCGTCCTAGATGACATACACTATGTTTGCTATAGCTAAATGAGCATCCAAGCAAGCAAGGGCAACTTCCATCCAAGAAAGCTAGTAACGTATGAGAAACACCGCAGATAGCAGGCTGCCCAGCTTCCTACCCAACATATGTTGAGGTAGCAGCCCCAGTGAAGGGATCCGTCCCCCACCTCCCTTCATGCAGAGCACCTGCCTCCCATTTCCCTGCATCCATGCAAGTGTACACACCTCCTGCTTCTTCACTTGTGCCAGGATGTCATGCTGCTGCATCAGGCGCTGCCGCTTGGGTCCCCGTGGTGCTGTATCAGCCATGGCTTCCAGCACAGTCCAGATGGCTGCTGCAGCATTAGGGATGTACTTGGTCAAGTTGCGCTTCCGCTGCTGGTGCTCCCTGGCTGCCTGAGCTCGTGCAATCTTAGCCTGAAAGACACATCAGGGTAACATGTTTGGTTTTGTGAGTGGAGAAGCACATGCTGTGCAACTATGGGGTCGAGTTCAAGGGGCTCAGGTGGATATGACAATAGTGCCCAGTAGATACAGAGGACCCTTAAAGTAGCAAACACGTTTTCTCAAAATGTAAAGCATCCCATCAAAGGACCAGAAAAACATAAAGCATCCCATCAAAGAACCTTGCAGTTCAGGTTGCTAGATGTTTCCCTTTATTGCCAACATCTATTCTCTGCCTTCTGCACCCTTTCCCTCACCTTGAGCTGCACCCCGCACTGCTGTATGGCGTGCTTCACAGCTCCCACCATCTCCTCCACATCATCACCAATGTACTCCTTGCCCGCACCCTTGAAAGGAATCTTGGTGCTGACAAGGCTCACAAACACACCCACCTGCATGTAAGCAGCATCACAGTTATCAGTGTGCATGGACTCTTGAGGATTGATTAGCCCCATGCTGCAGTGTGCAGTAATGTGCTTCAACTCAGGAGCATGTAAGGATGGGAGATGCACGGCACAGAGGAGCATTACCATGAAATTCCAAAGAGTCCGCAGTGTGTCGGGCTCCCATTGCAGGGAAGTACCTTGCAAGAAACACACTCTGAATACTGAGAACCTGCTCAGTGAAAAGTACAGAAGATGACCAGGATTGCAAACACAACCGAATATGAGAACGACGCCAAACACTGCACAGAAGCATATGCAATCTCTCCAAGGTCTTTGCTGGTGGGACCAGCCCTGCTCACCCCCGGCACTCCTACCCCACCTTGTCGCTGCTCTGATTGATCTTGTAGGCTGCCCAGTTCACGCGCTTCATGGCTGTTTTGGTGATAACGTCATTGCCAGCCTCAAACAGAAGTGGGATGCGGTTTGCAAAGCGGTACACATTGATGCCTGCCCTCATCTCTCGGCCTCCCACACTGACTGCTGCCTCCACAATGAAAGCATGGCCCTCGAACACTCTGACGTCACCTATCACAAAGGGAGTGGTATGTCGTCTTAATAGCCGAAGAACGAACTTTAGGATACTAGATGGCCCTTGGTATGGTATGGGTATCACAAGGGCATGGGAATTAGGGCATACCTCCTCAAGCTTTTCAGGTGGTGGAAGGCAGCCACGAACCCTCTCATAATTTCTATGCGCTTATGTTTGGGCAGACACTTGCCTGCTTCTCCGCTTCCTACAGACTAATTGCAAATGAATGCATAGCGCCTGCGTCACAAACATGACCCAGGCCACGTTACCTTGGTGCGTGGCAATGAGGTCTGGATGCAGCTCCTTCATCACTCCCAGCCGCAAGTTGTACTCCCCAGCAGGGCTGAGGTGGTTACCACTGGGTTCTGCAAATCGCACCTGCATGATAGTGCCATGTTGGCAAGCTACGTCAGCCTGAATGCCAACTTGCTACATATACACCGCACTTGCTACATATGCTGCACGGCCCAGAGGGCAGTGCAGTGGTCTCTCTTAATACACCGCACCATGCTTACACCCTGGCTAAAGGGCCTTGAAACCACTAGCGCATGCTGGAGGCCTCGTACAAGGGGCAGGGCGAGGATGCAGCAGCTGCGATTGATGGCAAATGCATCCTTGCCAGGAACACGTCCCAGAAGCACAGAGCAAACAAGAATACATAGGTCATATACCAGTACTACATTTATAACGAAGCTCTTCTTGCGCTTTCTCAAGCAGTCTGGAACAAAATGCCCCCTTGCTCCCTTCCAAGCTGCCTACAATGCGCTAAGACCTGGCAACTCTTGACAGATGCTCACCTCATGCAGCAATTGATGCAGCCGCACCACCTGCTGGCTTGTGAGCTCCTTAGGATCCATGTCAGGGTCCACACCCGCACGCATCTCCTCCACCAGCCGCGCTGAAGAGGGACGAAGCAGCACATGAACATGTGTTGGCGCTCCATTAGGCAAGCCTATGTAGAGTGTGTTTGCTAACAAACTAGCCACGCCCATGGAGGGACTTATGCAAATGACTGGTAAGTCCTTTCTAGGCTGCCTCCTTGACAGCATGGGACCTTAGCACCAGCCAGGCCCTGGTACAGTCCCTGCTGCGACTGAATGGTGTGTTGGAACAAGAAGTCATCGATGCTTCTCTTGGCAGGCAGGCCACTGTGTTTCACTAGGTGCTACCACTGCATGTGTTTTGGTTCTGGAATAATGTGCGCTCCAAGAGTGAAAACCGCCAAGGTGCATATCAGAGTTGCCCACCACCACGTCCTCCAGTTCTGAACCAAGGCCACCAGAACGAGATACACTGTCCTGCATTGGCCCACAGCAGCGCCGCAAAGCTAGCCACCAGGCCGAGCACATGCCCGCAGCACATATCCTCCGGACACACTTACCAGCCAGCCCTTTGTTGACCTGGTCAAACTCCCGGGCCAGGAAGTTGACTAGGCTTGTGGCAGTGGTTGCAGCAATCAGCCGCTTGACCAGCTCCAAGTCTACAGAGGAGGGGTGGTGCTTCGTCACCTGGCAGACAGCACAAGCAGACCCACATTAGGTGATGGCATCAAGCTGCACAAAGGGTCAAACTGTGCTTTCTTCTTTCTGTGTGGGAAAGCAACATCTGTGACAGTGCTTGTGAGGCCCCAACATTTAAACACAATTGATTTTTGCATCGCATTCACATCTACCCCCACAGTTTAACATTGCACTCGCAGAAGAGGCTTACTCTACAATCTAGGCCTGGACATGGCGGTAGTATGGGCTCAAGCAGAGAATATACCATTTTATGTAAGGGGGATCACACTTGAGACAATGGAAAGGCCTCTGGGATGGAGAAAATCAAGGTTGCTCACCCTAGGTGCAGGGGGCATGGCATCTGTCCTCCGCTTGAACAAAAGCCGCAGGCTGTTCTTCTCATCCTCTGCCTTGTACTCAAATGAAAACTGCAGGGCAACAGGGCGAACGTCATGCTCACAAAAACCCATAGAATCCAGCCTGTGCAAGGTTCCAGGCCAGTTGAAATGCCAGGTACAATCAGAGTCGAAGTTGCAACCATGGTTTCAGTCTGGCAGATCAAAGCAAAACACTCGATGCTTCTTGGCAAGAGAGCAGCAAGGTCAAGGTTTTGCCCTCCAGTGGTCTGAAGCAGCAATTGTCAAGGACCAGACATCTTCTACTGACACATGGCATGCATGATGTAGCAAGCATACTGGGTTTCAAGCCATGTTGGTGCAGCGCTGCAGTCTTGTGATACATCCCTCTGGAGAGCTCAGCATGTTGCAAGAAGCTCCTTGCCACACCTGTGCATACGGTGTGATGACTGCAATCTGCCGCAGGTATTTCAGGATCTTGCTGCGGTAGTAGGTCCAGTTGCCCTCAATGGTTACACTCAGCTCTGCACCATGCCAGTTCTCTGTGTTTGGCAGCTGGCTGCTCTTGTGGACATTGGGCTCATTCCTGCAGTGACAATGAAAGCACAATCAGTACTTTCTACTCCAACACATGCAGAAAGGCATGACAGGACCCTGTACAGCAACGTCCATTGGAGCACCTCAAAAACAATCTAGCCGTATGAACAGGCAGTCACACCGAGAACAAATGCAATGCTGCAGACATCTGGACAGACATAAACAGCAAGTGTCATGGCTATGCTGAACACTAATAGCAGTGTCACCATGAGACAATGGTAAGCGGAAGCGCACCAAGAAACCTGCTGCAGCAAGTAGAGAGCCAACGCTAGAAAAGGACAAAGGAGCTCACTTGTGGATGTCAATGTCAAGCACATAGTGCGACACGAAGTCCTGCTTCTGCATGGCGCTGCTGATGGTAAATGGGAGCCCAGTGGTCATCTTGCTCCAGATCAACGCCATCTTGGCACCAAGACCAAACTTGCCCCGAGTCTGCTTCACACCATACTTTGTCCCAGACAGCACTCGGCCAAGCATGTTGGGGATGTCCTTGTGGGGCATGCCTGAGCCATTGTCCTGAGTACAACAAGGTGCAGGCCATATCAATGACCGTCAACAGGTAGGACCCTATGGGTAGTCTATGCGCTACTATGCACACTGCCAAGCCAGGCTTCCGTGCTGATATGTGAAACGTTCTTCTAGTGGAGCCAGTTAAATTACTCATGAATATCCCTTCAGCGCTGGCCCAACATGCTGCAATACTTCATTGCCGGACCTAGGCTACATTTGCATGAGTTATAGGAGATGCACAAGCATAACAAGTCTTGTACCTTCACTGTAACCCTGTAGAAGAGGTGGCCGCGAACAATGGGTGCCTTCTTGCCATCTGCCATCTTCTTCTGTTCTGCAGCAGCTGCAGCTTCACCTTTCTGCTCAAGAGCACAGCAGGAAAGCCATCCAGCCATCAGTTGCAGACCTGTACTGCATGGTCCATGCCACACAATGCCGTGGCTAATACGTATTGACCTGTCATCGCCGATAAAGCTGACAAGCCTCAACCGCCACTGATGCTGAGCATACTTAAGGTGTGTTAGGGGTGTGCTTCATTGTGTTCTGCAAGCTCAGGCCACAGCTCACAATGCAAATGCATGTGTCCTCAAGGCAGAAGCTGCATCATACTTCAGCGAAGAAAACGCGTTGTCTCTGGAGTACCTCCGCCCCTGTGGCTTGACGTTAATGCTCACCTTGGCAGCAAGCTTCTCTAACTTCTCCTTCTCCTTGGCTTCCTTGGCAAGGCGTTTCTGCAGCACCGAGTATGTGTATCATTCCAGAAACCAGCATCTCCAGGCTTTAGTTCAAACCAGCCAAGTCTGTCCACGGTGCCTGCGGATGCTTCCTGCCTTGGCAGGCGAAGTGTCCCAAAACAGCTCAATTACACATGGTGGGCTTCTGCCAGGAAGGTTGTAATTCAGGGCATAAACTCCATTTCGGGTACCGAAGATCACCTTCTTGGCATCTTCTGTCTCAAAGTCCTGGTATAAGGCTTCATCTATTCTATCATGCTGGTCAAGGCCCCTGATCTGGTTCAGCCTAGCTTTGCTGATCTCCTCTCTGCAAGCAAGTCAAACGCAAGCTGAGCCAAGTCATGTAATGCCGTAATCCCAGTGCTGTCAGCACTTACATTTTTATCTCTACCAGTGGAAGTTTGCTTATGCTTTCAGCACTGTCCAGGGCATTCTCCACCAGCTCCCTAATGGTGGTGTATAGGCATTTGCCAGGCTGCAAGGGGCAAAGCGTATAAAAGATATACTACCACAGCTGGTTGATGGCATATAAACTGTTGTATTACGTTGTCAAAGCCAGCGATGTTCTTGTTTTCAGCGAAGAATTCCGCAGGACTCTTCTGCTGCAACTTGTCTTTCTGCTTTCCTGCCTTTGACATGCTGCTAGGTCTGAGCCTACGCGCTACCCCTTGGTCAAACCAAAGTGCAGGTGTTGCATATGCAGCCTGGATTCAAATGGGAACCGTTTCCTCAGTGTTGCTTTGCCCACGGGGGGTGGGGGGGCACAGATGCGACAAGCACCACATTCAATGAGACCGTTATACATGCGCCAACCTGTACAGAATGGTAAGCCTTAGTCAGCGCTGTATTGTGAAGACGAATCGGGCTCGTACGGCCAAGCTCCCAAAGGTTGTCGTCACCGGTGGCACTCTTGGGGCCATTTCGAATGGTTTGAAGACAGGTGTCCCATGGGACGGACGGAACCGGCAAGACAGTGTTTCTTGCGGTTCTCATTGCTGCGCGCCGTAAAAGCTCTGTCTTACGCAGAAAGCACCATGCCGTATGACAATGGTGACAGGAGCATATCAAGCATAGATACCTATTCAGAACCATGTTCCCAAGACAAGGAACCCCCATTGGAGCTGTTGTGCAGGCTCTGACCATCTCATGCATATCATGGGTTCTTCTTCAGATCGTCTTACAATGCCTCCACAGTGTGCAAGGTATTGTAGTCCTTGTCAGCACACACCCTGCTGCTGTAGCAGCTGCTTGTGGGCTTGCCTATCTGGGAGCATTGGTGGCTTACTACCCCCATCTTGCAGCGGCTCTGCCTACAATGCTGTTCCTGCACACAGTCCCTGGTGGATTTAAGCTTACAGCAGAAGTAGCTTCAGGGACTTGCCAACGGTTGAGGAGACTTCTGCAGTGCTTGGGATGTTTCAGACCTTTGTCATGGCCATGCACCCTTGCCATTGGGCTTTTCATCATGGCCTACTTCTCCAAGGTGGACCTTCAGAACCGCCCTTTTCAGATAGAAGCACCTCCTTGCCAAGGCCAGTCTGACCATTTAGGCCGTCGGTGTCAACAATACCAGCGCCAAAGTTCCACAGCACCTTTCTGGCTTCAGGTTCTTTCAGACTGCACAGTCGTACAGGCACAAGAAGCAGAAGAAACCAGCTACATACTGCAGCATGGCAACGGCTCCACATCAGCCATCAACCAGCATTCGCTTGCCCCACATGATCAGGTCCTGCAGGTATGCCGCATTGGCATGGCATCGTTCTGGGCCATCTCCCAGTTTATGCAATAAGCAGGCCCAAATCAGCAGAGCTAAATAATCACATAGCAGCAACCTCTTGGCTGAGCCTGGTATTGCAAATGCTCGGCATAGGCTCACCATTCACGACATTTCCTTTCCAGGGAATCATGGGAGCATCCGCAGTAAGCTTGCACCTGGCCTGCACCCTCCTGGTGCCAGCAGAAGTCAGGATTGTAGCAACCACGTATGCTCAGCAGCTCAGCCTCCCAGCAACTGTGCTCAGCCTGGGCATGGCAGCCACCTTTCTGGTGCTGCGCTTGCTGCTGGCATGTGCATGCATCATTGCCTGGCTCATCCCCACCCTCCAAGCCAGTGTCTTCCAAGCCTTCTCTGCAGCCATTTCCAGGATCAGAGAAGCCGTGTATAAACCTCCAGCTTCAAAGAGCCCCTTCTATCAAACTCATCAGCGCCCATCGCATAAGAAGATGCAGCTAGTACCTGCCCAGAGCTTGAACCCAGCTGCGGGTCCCATGTCTCGCCCTCGATTCCATTCCACCACAGGCACCTGGAGCTCTGCAAGTACTGGCAGAAGGCAGGACCCCATGAGGCGCATATCAGCACCAGGTGGCTGTCCTTATCAGCCTAGCCAGGTCCCTATATCCAGCACCACCAAAGCACTACCAACAGTTCACAGCCAGCTATACGTCAAGGCATCTTCTGACACCAACAGCCATGCTGTTAAGAGGCATGGAGCCCCCTTCAAAACAGTGCAGAAGCCTGGCACTTTCCCAGCCTACTATGGACCCTTGTCAAGCTCCAGCACAGCATCACCTGCAGCAGCAGGCTACGAGCCAAGGCACAGGCAACATTCCCAGCTCCCTCACCGCCTCAGCTGCCCTGCACCATACTGCCCTCCTGTTGGCTCCAAGGTCTCTGGCTACCCAGATGTCACAATGCAAAGCCGCAGTATACTTCGCAGCTACACTTTTGCCCCTTCAGCTGCTGATGAGCTCCTCTCAGGCCGTCAGGGCAGCAGTCGTCAAGCAAGACATAAAGCTTCTTACAAGACAGGCATTAGCAGCACTAATCCTGCTGCTGCTGGCAGCAAGTGCAGCTATGCCAGCCTCCGCAGCTGCCAAGCAGCAAAAAGCACCAAACCCCTCTCCTTCTCTCGACTATTCAGAGTTGGGTGGACATCTGCGCATGTCAGTGCCAGCGCAGCGGGGACTGCAGGTCATTCAGAAGCAAGAGTTGGCTCAGGGCCAGCATCCGCGCCCACTGCAGACAGCAGATACCTTACGCTTGCAGGAGGAGGTAGAGAAACTGAGACTGGACTGCATACTGCATCTGCTAGCAGCAGCCTGTTTCAGCTGATAGGCATTGCTTCCGTGGTCAGGTCACCTTGTGTGCAGCAATGTACCCTTCTGGTGAAGCCAAGAAGCGGGGTAGTAGCTGGGATGCCTGATTTTAGGTGGCTCGGTGGATGTCTCTTGCCATGTACGAGGCTTGTATCCAAGCTGGTGGTGCTCAGCTTCTGCCTGCCGCTGTGGGTTGTGCAGGCCATGGACCGGAGCAGGCAGAAAGTGTTGAAGCCCTTGGGTTTAGTAGCATCTGGGTGGTACCTTGCTTTTCAGCTTTGGTGGTGGTACTGGGCTGTATGGAAGCAGGTCTTTTGGTGGGGCATGGCCCTGCTGCAATACTTGCTTGCTGCGCCGGTTGATGTGAGCTAAGCAGGGTCAATGGGTTGCATGCTCCACGTGCCTTTCTCACTCACTGCTTTTGCTTTGTTCGCACACTGAGAGTGGCGTGTTGTGGAGTGGGTTCAAGTATTCCTGCCTATCTAGGGGAGTCTATCTAATCTTCCCTCCAGTACATACGGGCGTTTAGGCATGCATATATTGTCATACATGTCGAAGTTTACCCGTATTCTGTTCCACCTCGCTGCTCTTTGTGACAGCTTGAGGTGCGGGGCCTATGGCACTTATTGCTATGGCATATCATGAAATGTAATAATAATACATACGGGCGCCAGGCAGGGCCAATTCATCCAGTAGATCCTCATCTTGCTGCCTGTAAAGGTGTGCACATACAGTTCAACTGGCTGTTTATGGCATATACTATGCCATAAGTATATACTTATCCCAGCGATGATCAGTATCTAATGCTTGCACACATGTGATGAGGCTGCTTGTAACTTTCACTCTGTGTTCTGACACTCATGGACTAATAGCAAAGCATGAGGCTGCTGCCCAGGCTTGATGATTGAGGCTGCTCAGTAGCTGCTGCCCTTTTGGACTCGGCCCAACTCAGTCTTGATATATTCACAAGCGACGGGTCTCGTCATACAGTACAACATGGACTCGTGTCCAAACCGGCCATCTGCTGCACTTATTTGGGACCAAAGCGGTCAGAGGGATATTCCCTCGCTCAGCAATATAGATCACTTGGCAGGTCCTAGAGAAAGCGTGCCCACAGGGCCTCACTTCCTGCTGGCATTCAAATTTGTAGTCCCAAACAAAAACTTACAGTATGACCAATGCACTGCTCATCATTTGATTGAATTTTTGTTGAAGAACTCTCTATGTTGGGCTTAGCATCATGACTTATTCGTTGCCGCAGCGTATCAGGTTACCATAGTGGCCCATACATAGTAAATGTGGGGCGCCCAAGAGAAGCCTGTTAACCTCGGCTCCATGGGCAACTAAAGAAGGAACACTACCATCACCGTGATGAGTCAATTCCTGACTATCCCGACCAACAGAATCCAAAGCAGACACACTGTTGTCTGATGAATAGGTAGCGGGCACCACCCCATAAGGGATTGCATCATCCTCAATATGCCACCGCCAATGCAAGCATTCAGCAACAAAAACAGCTGGGGTGCTGCCAATGCTACCCCTTGGTTAGTTACCCACCCCTCGCACCCCATCCAAGCCCACATTATTGCTCCAACATACACTGCACAGGCAGCACATTTCACAGGAGCTGTGAAGCACCACTGCAGGTCACCCTACCCAGCATGGGATCATGACCAGCATGCGCTTGCCACCCCTAGGGAATACGTGAACACGAACATACGACCACCCAGCATAAACACCTTTGTTCCCGCACTGCTTACTACCAGCCTGCTTGCCTGACTTCATAGCCATGTTCCACTCGGGGCATTGTGCAGAACAGGCACACCAGAATCTCGCCATGAACAGCCACATATCTTGGTGTACTGGAAATTCATATTTGCACTATGAGATATGGACCTCTGGCAACACTTGGGAAAACAGTATGCTGTAGGAAAGACCAAGCAGCCCAATACTCCTTAAGCCACCCTCGGATGCAGGACAAAAGCAGTCAAACCATGCACATAGTACTAAGACTGTCACATCCAGATGGTCATGTTGTGATACCAGGCACACTTTCTACAGTGCTGCAGACTGAGATAGATGTATAATATCATCCCATGGTTGTGCAGCTGTATGATACACCATGGATCTCCTTGATGATGGTTACATGGTTGCATCTACGCACCCACCATTTGTGGCGTACAATCAAGGATGCAAGCCTACTTTGTGAGGACCACCTTGCCCAGATTATGACTCAGCCAGCCCACCTTGACCACCACGTTGCCAGATCATCTGGACTAAGCCTTACTCACTTAGATCTGCTGTCACTGACGTTCAGAGCACACCAAATTCCCAGCACAGACAAAGAGCCACCAGTCCCACTTTCCATGCATTCAAGCTCGCAACAAGCAAGCACATGTGCACGTAATGCACCTACAGGTAGCTGACAGTGCAATCATAACAGAAGGGCTGCTTACAGTACATACATTAAATACGATTTACAGTTGAGTCAGTATATCTATGAGACTAACCTCACACGCTGCATGGACTCCAGCTTACCAAGCACTCGACAGGACTTGCAATGCCAGCATGGTATGCAATCTGCAAGGTCGGCTGCAAGCAAGTAAGAACTGCAGCCCCCTGACCCAGAGCAGCTGACCCAACCTTCTCCGCAGCCTACTTGCATATTTACTAAAAAATTGGACACTCTGCATGCTTGCAGAGGTAAGTATGACGCTAAACATGCCTCAGACAACACCAATGCAGGTTCCCTTTGAACACACCGCCCTCTCGCGTCTATACTCTGTCCAGACTTCCATCGCACCTCCAAAATGCTACCAGAGCCAATACTACAGCACTAGCACTAAGTGGAAAAGCCTGTATGTGTTGATTAATGGCGGATGCTAAAGAGAGCATCACTTTGATTGCAAAGCGATGACAGCAAATACATTGTAACCAGTGTACACACAAAAGCACCTCTTGGTGCAAGCTCATATCACCAGGCTTGAAACTGGATTTTGAAACCCTTGCACAGGGTAGAGATCACAGCAGCCAGCAACTTCTTCACTCAACAGTGACAAGCAGAAGTGGCCACCAAACAGGACAGCCCAAGACGCCAAGAAGCCAGACCCCCAAACACCAGCCAGCAAAACCCGGACATCACAGCTGCGTCATTGGAGTAGCCCAAGTGGTGAATGCATGGAAGACCTATAGTATAGGGCATACCCCTCAGAAAAGGGGACACGCCACTCTCAGCCAAACATCCACACCAGAGCTTCAAAAGTTAAGGGTTAAGACACCTTTGACCGGCCAAAACTGCTCCATGCTAGCACTTGAGACAAGCTACCTACACGGGCGGTCAGCAAACACTCAAAAGGCTGCAATCCATGACCAGAAGCTCCATGAACACTCCTCTCCATACTGGTGACTTTGCAAAAAAGAGCTGCTTAGTCCCCAGGACAGCCACTCCATTAAAGCGGTACAGTCCAAGAGACCTCCAAGCACGCTACGTGAAGGGGACCATCAAACACTCTCATCTCTAGGTGTAATGCTCCCAGGGACATCCAGCTAAGTCTGCTGTGCACACCCCAGGTCCAGTCTGTGTGTCCAGGGGTTGCGGGGCTTGATCTGGCATTGCAGCTGGCCCCCGCCCAGACAGCTTGGCAGCAGCACTAGGTCAACATGGACTTGGCAGCCTGGGCAAGAGCAAGCAGCAGCATGCACCAGAATGAAGGCTTAGAAGACATCATGGTTGCAGGTAGTGGCCAAGATACTGCTCGCACAGGCGAACTGTGGGGTACTAGCCTGGGGTCAGAGCAGCATTACTACAGAATTTGGCATCAGACTAAACAGACTGTTGCTGTTGAGGGCACCCATTGGTGTCCTGCCCTACAGCTCACAAACAACCACTACCACATCTTTTGGTACTTAGTCCGAAAGACTAGGGCTTTGACACTGCTTACTTCGGAGCCATGCTATGCCTCTTCTACAACAGTATACTACTGGTCTGAGTCGCATGAGCCATAACTAAACACGAACTTAGGATGGCAATTCTGCATGGCTAAATGGAATCGGGATGTTCAGGATGTCCCAACGCCCTGCCCTTCACATCCACCAAGCAACAAAAGGCAGCCAATCATACTTTGGGTGTGCAGTAGGCAACGGGGACAGCACGAGACCACACACACCTAAGTTGCCCTCATTATTGGCTGCAGTCAACATCCTGCTGCTTGCAACGCACACGCAGAAACTCGCACTGCAGGAAACTCCGGCGTGTTGGGGTGGCCACAGCCACAGACCCCCTAGGGTTTTGGGCTGCAGCGACAGATGGAAACAAGGTTCAGGAGGAGCATGGGTACACATAACACCAACAGTTCACTCTCTCCAAACCATGTATTGTCCTCCTGGGCTGCTGAACACCAGTATCGGCCCCAAGCGTCCATCCAAACATCTTCTTAGTGGGGTTTTGCACACACAGAACAATCAGGAGACAACATGGAGTTGGCACAACTTACGATCTTCTGCTGCTGCAGCTTTGAGATATCTAAAACTATGAATCCATCCTTTTCAAGAGGCCTACTGGTTCACCATGAGCAACTCCACACACACCTGTCACTACATCTTCAATACTGGTGCCGGTACTGGTATCCTGTAGGCCACGCATACCCTCATGCTACAGAATAGCTTTTGCAGGCTATACATACCTCAGCAAGGTACCATTATTGCACTGCTATACCTATGAACACTCTATAACTTACCGGCAGCATGCATCATACTAGCTGTTGCCCTGCTCCCCTGCAATGCCCCTGCACTGCTGCTGCTGCTTGCGTTGGTGCTGTCCTTGGGGTTGTTGCCCTTGGGCCCAAGGGCCATGAGAGCAAAGAGGCGCTGCCACTCTTTGTCCTCCAAGTGGAAGGCAGCAGAGTTGGCCTGCAGAATTGGTGAACAACAAGTCCTAATGCCGCTGAGGTTGCATGGATGCTTAATCGCATCAACTGAGGACACTTGAGTTTCACATTGTGCAGACATATCCTTGCATGTCGATGCAGGGATGCAAGATGGGGTTGCTCCCAGGTCCACCATTTCGTACTGTGTGGTTGAAACCGATGCAATAGGAGGAAAAGCCTGTCATTGTACCATAAAAACAGTATATGCTTGCAAGAATGGCAGATCCTATATTTGTGCATAAGCCTGTGCCAGCTTTGATGAGCTGCAATTGCACACAATAGTACGATTGCAAGTTCCTGCTGCTGCTGTAGCTGCTGTTGCCTTGCCATGCTAGCTATGCCTGGGTTAGAAGCCTGTCTATGCGTACCTGTGCGTCTTCTTCTTCAAGGGACTCCTGAGACATCATCAGCTCCAAATGCGCCTCTGCAGCAACACTGCTCTTGTGCTGCTGCAGCTCTGCATCCCGTGGACGGTAGCTATGTGCATCCTGGAACACATGCTGGCTGGTCCTGCTGGCGACGGCATCACAGCGCTCCAACCCTTCTGCTGTCTGCATGTCTGGAGACTTGGGGGAAGTGTATGAGCCGTTGCGTCCCTACAGCGAGCACATACTGATCAGGAGCGTGCCAAAGGAAATTGCTCAGCGTGGCGGTTGAAGTCCAGTAAGCTTGCACCAGTCGTGGGAGAGCGCATCTACACCAGTGGTTCGCGTTGTCGTATGGTATGGCAGTTATGGAGGCGTTGTTAAGCCATGGAATAAAAGGTACGAAGCCTCCCAGCCAGCCGGAAGCTACTTCAAAGCATGAGCTTACCCTCTTGGTCGCGGGTGATGATGCGGAAACTGCCTGGCCCTGGTCATCTTTTCGTGCCCGCTTCTTGTCCACCTGCACGCCGTGAGGTCACGTAATTGATAATGTGCTGTATGACTGCCCATTGGCACAAGAACGCCTGGCGTTGCATTGTTGGCCCCGAGCATGACGCCACTGCCAGCTTTGTGTTTGCTTACCTCTTTGATATGTCCTGTGGCATCTGAGTCCCTCAGGCGCTGCCTCTGGTTGTCTGCTGGCTGGCACTGCTGTGACGGTTCCAATGGAGCTGCTTTAGGCTGCTTTGCGGGACTTGACTTCAGCCTTTTGCCGCCTCTATCAGAGCTAAGACATGGTGCCCCGCGCTTTATGCACCGATCTGCACAAGCTGGCATGTTTTCTTTCTCGCCTATAGACAGATCAGGGGTAGTGAGGTGAAGTCGACCTTGAAAGCTGCTGGTGAGTCCTCTGCTGCGCTCAACAAGGCATGCGAGACTTGCCTCGAAATCCGCTATGCACATGCATCACTTGTGGTGAGCGGGCACCAATCCAGCCTTAATGGAAGGGTGTGGTGCTAGAAGTATTAGGCACAGCGCATAAACGGCAGTAAGTACGGACACTCGCACCGATTGCTCTTGAACTCTCTCGACTTAGCAGATTACAGGAGGCCGTCAATATCGAGGTGTCATACGCATTCACTGCCTTGGAATTCGCGTGCAAACACAAGTACCACAACCTGTCGACGCAAAATGCATCGGCTGCCCTCCGACTGGTTCAAAGTGCTGGAGTGCCTCCCACGCTAGAACCCTTCGCTAGTGCGAAGCACAGCATGCCCCAGCATCTCAAGGAACGTCCTATACATGCAAACCTGTCAGGTGGCCAGGTCAATAACATTCTACAGGTGTTTCCTCCGACGCCTACCTACATGCCACCTTCAGACTATCAATTAACCGAACCCACTATGATACGCAATCCGAGTTGCTGTTCGTTGAGGGGTCAAATGGTCATTTCAGCATGCACACAACGTTATCCAATCATGTTCAAAGGAGCAGGGCACATAGCCCCATACCCTGTCATATCACCAGAAGAGACGAAAGCTACCTAGAGAAATTGACGATCTCTCTCTGGCCAAAGCCACAAGGCTTATTCGACGCCGCATCCACTCCAACTAATGTCTCAACAGCTGCAACACCAAGGCAACCTCTGCAAGGAATGTTGTGTTTGAAGGAATGCAGGTGCTCCAGCTTGACGGCTAGCAGCTCTTCCTCTTGATTGTCATCCAAAGAACATAGAGACATCCCCCTTCCCCTGCCTGATCAGCTCGGGCTCCACTCCAGTCATGTCAACCACCTGTCAAAAATCAATAAAACACGATTGGGTCAGATCCAGGGGGCAATGCAGGTACTGCTGCTTGATTTGCGGTTGCCACACCTTAAATGTTTGTTATGTTATGTTATGTTTGCTTCTTCTGCTGCTGCTTGTTGGTAACCGAAGTTTCAGGCATGATAATGTGCTGGCCGTCCTGCTGCAAGCCTCACCAGGATAGTCATTGACCCTCCATGAAGCAGAGCTTTCAGTAAAGATGTCATAGTAGAGCTGTTCATAATGCTCAAGAGGGGAGTCAGCACATGTATCAGGTTAACATGTCCCATGGAGCAGACCACCGCAAGCAGGAAACCTGGAGAGGTGGTGCAATCAGTAACATTGACATGACCTGGCTGTTGCACTAGTTAAGGAGTCCAAATCAGTATAGTCCAAATCAGTATATGGCAAGCGAGACAACAGGTCAGCAGTCTGAATGCAGCTGCAAAATGCAGCAGGCGGGTTTTGGCCGCACACTTTGGAGGCACAACCTTTACACTGATCTTCCATAGCTGACCTACCAAATTGAGCAAATGGCCCCAGCAAAGCAAAGCTACAGAGTGGCAACCAAATTATGTCATGAGTACAATACTATATTGGAGCTGAGCATTCCTTGCCACCAGTCTTGAGGATGCCGACGATTCCAGGCCTTTCAACCAACTCCAATCCTGTCTTAAACTGCAGGACATGCCTCTGCACCCCATCCCCACGTCACAAACTCCTGCTTGGCATTTGCACAACCCTGCTTGGCATGGGCTTCAATGAAACATATCTATACAGGTCAAATTCACGGCAAAGCAATACCTAAGCTAGAAAAATGCCCTCCTCCTTTGAACCAATCCCTGAAGACATTTGTGGCATATGCAGGAACCACTGTGCTTCGCGTTTACTCCACAGCTGGCATTCCCACCTAAAGTCCACCCCCAACCAATCCAGCCCTCTATTGCTGGACCCCTTCTCTACTTTTCTAGCCCTTTCTGCCACCACCCTAACTGAACACCTCTTACCCCACCTACCGTAGAAGCCACAGCTACCCTTGGGCCCACATCTACAATGAAGTCCAGCCCCCGATTTCCGTACAAATCTAGCAAAGTACCTGGGTCAGGTACTTCTGTATCGTCTGCTAGGTGCTCAGGGACATGTACACTATGGCTCAGCAAGCAGCCTCCCAGATCATCCAGTATCGCCTGCACACCAATGAGTACAAGCAGCAGGTTGACACTTGAGGGGCTTTGTAAGTGACAGAGAGACTGCATGCTGCCCAGGAATCGCTGGGATAAGCCGATCTTGCGGTTTGCGCAGACTCACTGCGCAGCACATAACTTGAAGAAAGACATCACCCCAGGAACCACAAGCCACGAGAGAGCATCAGATCGAGAGACTGCTTGTCAATTTGAACAGACAACCACACAAAGCAGGGGCTTTAACTAGGAATGCATGGCAGGTCCAGTGACATAGCACTTGCTGTGCCCCATGAGGACTAACATTACAAGGAAGCGCAATAACAGTGAGTGCAGCGGCTCTTGCCAACCCAAGTCTGCACATGCCGGTACACACGTTTGCAGAAGCCCACTCCTCATGAGAGGGTTCCAAGTGCATGTCACCTTCGTGGCATGTCTAAACCATATGTGCAAAGTTACAAGGTATATATAGGGCAGAAGATGCAGAATATCATCTCCCATGGGCCCATGTCTGCTTACTGGCCTTCGTTGCTTATAGTAGAGGACATGTTGCCCTCGTTCATTGCTGCCGGCAATTGTCAATCAGACCTCCTAATGTTCGATATACTAACACCCCACCTGACATATGGTGCTATCCGGCATCCTCACACCCACGCTCTTCCGTTGTTTCGTCTTGCCCTTTGCCCAGTCAATCGTTTGACTCGGAAGGTTCTTGCTGGCAGGAAGAATGAAGGTGTACTGCAAACCAGGAGTCCCATCAGGCCTTCTTAATGCAATAGTAGCAAGGTCTCACTGATGAATGCCTGTGACTGATTTGTACCAAGGATAGGCAATGTCAATCTTCCTGTGTTGGAAAGGGCTTTTCCAGTTGACCAGGTACACGCAGTCAGCAAATGCCCATGTGAACACATTGAGCTGCTGGCAGCTGACTAAACCTCCATAAAAAAGCATATGTCGATGGGTTACGGGCACAACACCATGCGCATGGGTTGGCTGCAGGGCTGATCCTAACGTGCATATGCGTTATGCAGAATCTAGCATGGCTGCTTCACTGATGACTCACCGGGCCAGGCAAAATACGTCTGACTTTGCTGAAGATGTTTGACTGGCCTGCAAGCACTGCTTGAGGAAACCCAGAGGTATAGTGGCTGATCTGTTGAAAGTTGCGGACAAGTATGCTGAGGGGCTTCTTGGGGTCTAGCTCCATGACACTGTAAAGCTTCAGAACGGCATTGCGGTTCTGTAGATCGCAAACCACCGCAGGAAGAGAGTCCGTTGGGATTATACCAACCTACACGAGATATGTCCAGTGTATATGCAGGTCCAAGTGGCAATACGTCATGGCAACAATCGACGTACCGCTCCGTCTTTTAGCAGCTGCACAATGGGATCTAGGCGCCAAGTGTCGCTTCCGTCGGGTTCAACTGTTAGGAATAATGGTTCCTTCACAAGCCGTTGTCCAACTCCAGCATATTTGAGGCGCCTAGCTGTTTTTGCAGCCCTTGCGGAAACATCTGGGCGTACTAACTTGAAGCTATGAGCTGCACTCCTATTTGCGGTGGATGCAAAGCTCAAACTTCCCATATCAAAAGCGACGGACGGCCCCTTGCCACAAACAACACGACTAACGTTTCAGCTTCAGGTTCACGAGAAAACATGCCACAAACAATGGACCGCTAGACCAAGAGGCAGGTCACGACAATAGGTCGGCATTGTTGCACATGAATTATTAAGGAGCATTGGCGTCTTCATTAGGCCGGGGTGTCGTGTCGTGAGGTTCGCACTCCGCAAGCACCCGTGGGCAGCGGCCGGTGAGTTTGGTTGCAGGGCGCCTTCACTGAATGGGAGGATGCTGGATGGTCATCTTCTTACACACAAGCGTCTCTAGCAGGTACAGATGCCCTCACATATCCTTTTGTCTCATTAGACGACTTGGGCTCGTATCCTTTGTGCTCAGATGCGGTACGCAGAGTCTATGCAACAGCGCCTCTTTAACCAGGAAGAGGGTTCTTACGTTGGTTCTTGGGAGTTGGAAGTAGGCGCATAGGCAGGTGAGCTCATACTTGGCATCTCGCCTCGGGTTCTGATTAGGGCTCCATGAGCGAATAAGAGGCAACTGCTCGGGCCCAGAGCCTCTAGGCAGCTGTGTGCCTCCCCTGGCTCTGGAAGTATTGTACACTAAAGACCAAAGCGGAAGCGTGATGCCGGCAGCGGCTAGCAGCAGGGTTGTGTTGGTTGCCCAGGTCAGCTTTTGGTGATGTGCGTACAGAAGAAGACCCGCAGTGGCGCTTGAATACAATAAGCAGCTACGAACTCAGCGAGTACAATGGTATCCCCAACTTGCCTCTGCAGTTGAGTAATGGCATGCTCCTGTGCTTTCCTATCCCTGTCGGACGGAGTCCCCATGCTAGCACAATCGGGGCTCTTCATGCCTCACCTTCTAGGATGTCTGCACGATACCGTCGCTTGACCTGTGGTTCCTCTTCTGGCTGGCATTGCACACCCTGCAGGCTTGTCTTCTTCACTCACTGGAATTGCAGTGACTGAGCAGCCTGGTCAATCCGAGCATTAGCAGCAGACCCCTTGCCAAGGCATCCCTGGTCGAGATGCAAGTGGCAACAGTGGGTAACCGGCAGCTTGGTCGTCATCCTCAGGGGCGTATTCAGAGCAGAGGAGTCAGCGGGGCTGCGTTGTGTGCAAGAGCTGCCAAGCTCTCTTGCAGCAGAGTTGCAGCACAGGCTGGTTGCAGACGAGCAGTCAGTCGTGCACACAGGTGGGTGTGCTGGGATTGCAGACGAACTCTGGAGCGATAGAGAGACAGCGATGTTCGCTATGAACATGTTGCAACAGCAGACAGTTGTAGTCCTGCGTGCATGAGCCAAGGTGCTGCAAGCTGTTCCCTCAATCACTTCATGAACTAGGCTCTATGACACTCTTAGTGGAAGCTTTGGATGGATGCTTCTTGGAAGTTGGGTTGGCCAACTTTATCTACTTCTGCTTTTTGTTTTCCAAAACTGCACTGTGTTCTGCTGTCAGGCTCCATCGCTCTCCCTTGCGGGTAGTAGCATCCCTGGATTACACATCAACAGCCAGCGATGACGGCGTGCTACGGCTGCCGGCACGCACAGAACTGGACCCGGATGAGCTCAAAGCAATCTTCGGGTATCCTAGGTAAGACCTCCTATGTAGTGTGTTTATCTGGGTGGTTAACATGGGTCGGCAGTTGCTGCTGTGCATCTGGTCCAGGGTCCTGCGCTTCTTATGGATCTGCAAGCTGGGTTGGGGTTGGGGTATATGAATATAGCTGAGTCAATCCAGTTGAAGGAAGCAGCAAATGGACCCCTGGTTAACCATAAGGCTGCACTGAGAAGAGAATGTACTTCTTGATGCGCTTTGCGATCTTTTGATGGAAAATCTCATGGAATGTCCAGAGGGCCCGGCTTTCTGTGTGGTGGTTGCTTCGGGATGGGTTGAAGCTGATAATGGTTCTTTTCCTTTTTGCGGGCATGATGCCTTTCTGATAATCTTCAACTTATAGGTCAATAGCTCCCTGGCAAAGTGTAGCAACAGGATGACATGACTTCCGGGCTAATGTCTGTTGTGCTCTGTGATGCAGGAACTTGACTGAGATGTACTACTTGGGTCGTATCATTGGCGCTGGGAGCTTTGGGGTTGTACGGGAGGGTGTGGAGGTCTCTACAGGCAGGCGCTATGCAGTGAAGACAGTTAGCAAGATACCAAAAAGGGGCCCACCCACTCCAAGGTACAAGCATGCCTGAGGTCCTTGCAAGTGCTTGTGGTCTGGTAGTGGGGCATGCGTGTGGCACTGCAGCATACCAAAAGGGTAGGGGGTCATGTGTATGCAGATGCAAATACTGTGGCATAGGGTATGAAAGTCTCAGATGGCAGGCAGTGCATAACTGTCTGTGTGGAGTATCCAATGGCGCTGCAGTGTGTTATCACTGATTCTGTTGGTGTTTGGCAACCAATAAACCTGTGACATATGGTCCATTCCGCAAGGGGAAACTTGCACTAAAGAAAACATGGCGACTCAAGAGAACATCTTCCACCATTGAGATTGTGGTGTTTCAGCGTGACCATTGAAGTTCATAAGCATGAAGTGCTAGAGCATCTCTTCTGAGATGGACTTTTTTGCTGTGTCTGCGTGTGTTTGTAGGTACCTCCTGAAGCTGCGTGCTGAGGTGGAGGTGATGGAGCAGGTCGGGGTGTCCCTGAATGCTGTGCACCTTCATGATGTGTTTGAGGATGACATCAATGTACACATGGTGATGGAGCTGGCTGAAGGAGGGGCGCTGCTGGAGAGGGTGGAGAGCAAGGTGTACAGTGAGAAGTACATCAGCCAGTTGGTGCGCAGCATACTAAGGTTCATCGCACAGTGCCATGCAAAGGTGAGCAAGCGTGTGCAGGGAGTAGGGGAGGGATATTGCAGGTGTCTGCTTGAGTAGCTAGACGCAGAAGGGATGGAGAGCAAGGGGTTATAGTGATGGTTATAGTGATGGTACGAAATTGCACTGCGTTTCAGGGGGTGGTCCGATTGCATGAAGTTGGGGGCCATATGAATGGGGCGTAAAATATCCAGACTGTAATCAGTGTTGGCTATAGAGTATGCATGGCACAACAGGTTAGGAATCTCCCAGGATAAGTGCAAAAGAATTCATAAAATGGCATCCCTAACTGCCAATACATCTGTCTGCTGAGATTAATTCTACTATGCCTAGCACTGTGAGCAAGCCCTGCTATGCGGTGCCCTGCTGTGCTTCCTGAATCATGAACCATGGGTGAAAAGTGCTTTATCGTCCCAAGCACTGTATGCTTTATCGTCCCATGCACCATGGATGCTAGGTCATACCGGTTGTTCTGAGATATGACTCCTGCTTGTTGGCTTCCCTGCAGGGCATCATCTATCGGGATGTGAAGCCGGACAACTTCCTGTTCTTATCACAGGCTGAGTCCAGCCCTCTCAAGGCCACAGACTTTGGCCTGTCCATCAGGCACTTCCCACATGAACCCAAGCTCACCTCGCGTTCAGGTGAGCTCTACTTGCAAGAGAGTTTCTGCTTGGAGCATGTCTCTTATGTTATCGCCTGCTGCCCGTAAGCTTGATTACCCATGTATCTGGGGGCCGACATAGCTTTGTAACAGCCATGGTTCCTGCAGTCATGGGTTGCTCACTCTTTTTGACTGCATTGTTCGCTTTGGGCACCACAATGCCATGTGTGTGATACTGTAGCAAGCTGTCCTCTGGTGCAGTCTGTTCTCTGCAACTTACTGTTGTGCTTTGCACTGATGGATGGCTGCTTGGATCTTGAGCAGTTCTCTTGCTTCTCTGCATGCCTTGCCTGAACGGTGGGTCTCTGTATCTCCGGTTGTAGGCACTCCAGCCTACATGGCACCAGAGCTGGTGATGCAGTGTTATGACGAGAAGGCAGACATTTGGAGTGTGGGGATGCTGGCATATCAGCTGCTGACTGGACGCTTCCCCTTCTGGGATGATGTGCGGAATGAGACCCTCAGTGATGTGTGGAAGGTAGGATGACAGGGTGCAAGCTGGTTGGTGGCGGAGCTTCTCCTGCAGATCTTTTGTGTACAGCTATGGCTATACAGTAACTATAGAACTTGCCCAGTTTCACTGGGGCAGGAGGGGTTCCTAGTTGAGGTACTGGGAAAAAAGTCAGGTTTGAGTCTGTCTGGTTTTGAGCATGCTCTTCTGCTTCCTTTGATCAGGCTGCCCTATGAACTGTAGCTTGTTGTCGTGGAGAGAACACCATGCGGACAATGGTGCCTAAACTCTCAGTTACAGTTCTGTGGCAAATGTTATCTTGGCTACAGACTCTGTACACACAGTTCCACAATTGCTGGACGTTGGGCTAATCGTCTCCAACAATTGTTGTGCTGCTGCTGCTCCCCCAGGCCATCCTGAGCCAGGAGATTAATTGGGCCTCCCCTGAGCTGCAGCACCTGTCACCAGCAGCACGTGACTTCTTAGAGCGGCTGCTGCAGCGCAATCCTGTGATGCGCCCCAGTGCAGCCGAGGCCCTGGAGCACACATGGATTAAAGATGATTCAGCAGCAAGCGATGTGCCTCTGCAGGTGGGTAGGATTCACTTTGAAAGGGGAAGGGATAGAGGGCAGTAGAGTGTCACGAGGTGCCCACTTTAGAAAGTAGGATCTGCCAGAAGCCCCCGCCATAGGCACAGGAGTGGCAGGTTCAATAGCTTCTTAGTATGTAGTTGACCAGTGAAAGGTGTATCTGCCAATTGGAACGTCCTGGCAATAGGGTGAGGAATTCGTAATAATATGTTAGGATGCTTTTTATGCTGTGCCATTGGTTTCCTCATCTCTCTTGGAACACGGCTGTAGCACAAGTTCAGCTGCCAACAGGCTCACCAGATAACGCAAGCGTGATGCTGTCGCTGCTTGATGAAATGCATTGTGTCAGCTCAACCCCATAATACTTTTTGCATCACCAAAACGTAGGCATACCCAGAATTTGAGCAGCACTCCTCCATCATACTCGCTGTTATCAGACCCTGGTGGCTGCGGCTGACAAGTATTACTGTCATGCTTTGCTGATGCTGCAGGGCAGCGTTGTTCAGCGCCTGCAGCGCTTCGCCACCTACACACACCTCAAGCAGGTGGTCCTCAAGATGATCACAGAGGAGATGCGGGCAGTAGGACACACGGAGGGCACCCTCAGCAGTGCCTTGAAGGAGCTGTTTGACCAGTATGATGCGGACAAGTCCGGGACTATCAGCTTTGAGGAGCTGGCTAAGGGCTTGCGGAGCCAGGGGTACATCGTCACAGAATCTGAGGTCAGAAAACACTCACCAAGGGAATGTTTGGCAGTGGGTTGAACTTGACTTATGAGTATACTGTGTATTTCAGGACATGGCACCTGCGGGAGCTTCTGGCTGGGAAGTGCCATGGTTATTGACAGGTGCCATCCTTTATTTAGCTCATCTTCAAGCTGCCATCTGAGACGGTTTACTAGTAGGGCACTGTTGATAAACGCTGAGGACCTGCTTTGTCCCTACATGTTGCTTTGGAGTCTGTCAAGGTACTTGGCCTGTACTACGCATCACGATCTTCCTTCAAACCAAAGTTTGAGTACTGTTGGCCATGGCTTGCATCCTCTTGCTTTGTGAAGCACTCTTGCTTTCAATCACCAAACACATGCGCATGCTCATGAATCAGCTTGAAAAATCATTTCTGGCTGCCCTTTATTATACTGGCTGATAGAACTTTTGGAGGAGTACGGTATGGAGCAAATGTGCCTTTTGTATCCTCAGCATTCAAGGTGGATTTCGGATCTGGTATTGGGCATTGTCTTTGCCCAAGATGCTGTCCCCTTCTGAAATCCCTGTCAATTACCGTGTCTTTGCAGGTGCAGCAGTTGATGGAGCGCATGGACATGGATCATGATGGCAATGTGGGTGGTGATGAGTTCTTGGCTACCCTGATCGATTGGGGCACCGTAATGCAGGGCAAGAACTGGAGCAGCTATGTGGAGCATGCTTTCAACCGAATGGACCTTGATGGAGATGGCTACATTGATCTGGATGAGCTGCTCAGTGAACTGCCCTCGGTGTACTATGGGGCGGACAGGTGAGGGAAGGTGGTAGGGAATTTGCTTTGGGGCTTTGGATAGCTAGCAGTAAGCACGCCATGGTGTGCATCGGATGCCCCAGGGGGGTGTGGCAGTGTTCTGTCCTGAAATGGTAGTTCACAATGGGTTGGCGGCACACTCTCTATGGACTGGATGCTCTCACAAGTGTGCCTGTGTCTGTAATCTCCTTGTGCTTTTTGTGCAGAATTTGTGTGTGCTATCGTACCCTATACAAGGCCTCCATGTTCTGAGAAGTAGGTGCTGCTGCCTTCTTGCTTTCTTCTCCTCCTGAAGTTTGTTACGACTGAGGTGGAGTTGTCATAACAGCTTGAGGTGTGGGCCCTATGACACTTTTGCATGGCATATCATGCACTGTTTTATACGGCTAGGAGACAATGTTGCTCTGCTCTAATCCTCCTGCTGCTGCTGCTTGTTACAGTGAGGATGAGCGAGTCGCAGAGGCGAAGCGCATGCTGCGGGAAGCGGATGAGAATGGGGATGGGCGGATCAGCCGACAGGAGTTCTACAACCTGCTGCGGGACAACTTAGCACCAGACAGCCTCAGCATGTATGACAGTCGCTTGTCGCTATCCACCACTTCTGAGAATGGCAATGGTGATATGAGCAGTTGACCGGGCCTCTGGCTAATAGTGGACTGAGTGGACTGTACACGCAACAGCAGCAGGTGGAGGTATGCAGCAGTAGCATGTAGCAAGCAGCCTGCAGGGACCTCGGTGAAGGGTTCCCTAATAGGGTTCATTTTGGTGGTATGCAGTGGTGCTGCTTGCATGGATGGCCATTGAAGTGTTCGAGCAAGTGACTGGATATGCAGGGCAAGCCAGCTTAGACTGTAGGAGCTGGAAGGTCTGCCTGTTTCATTCTTAGCTGATGTATTGGGAGACCTAGCAAGTATAGATGGCTCCTGATTGTCATCTAATGGTTGGGGTCCATGTCTGAGACAGCAAGTTGTTATGCATGTACAGACAGCAGATCCAATTGCATGGCTATGTGTGCTGCCCAGCCCTGAATTGCCAGTCGGTGGTCTGGGAAAGGTTTGACGGCCGGCACTTCTGGCATCTGCAGAGCCGTTCTTGTGTGGGCAAGGAGCTGGGACGACTCATTTGCTTCTGGGACGAGCTCCTCACTGGGTTTCTGCTGGGAAAGGTTTCGGCGCCTTTGTAGATGTCCTTGACATGATATAGTTGGGTTTTTGTGGCGTCCTGCTACGTGTTTGCTGGTAAGACCTGATGTGGTAGATTTACCAGGCGTACGTCCTTCTCCTGGCAGGTCGATGTTTGGATATGTGGGATTCAACGAGTCATGACAGTGAGTCAAAGTATTCTGGTGACTTGTGTGCTCTGATGAGGAATTGGTTCAAGTTCTCTAGGTGGACACATGTCTGGAATATCAGTCTTGGTTGGTACTCGTATGGACTCCATTCTTGTTGGGTTCATCGGATGGTGTTTGGTTGGTCTGATGTGACCTAGCAGCCCTCACTCTTGCGGTTGTCATGTTTGATGCATTCAACATGAGCGGTGAATGCGGTTGTCGTCCCTTTGAGCTTTGCTTGTTTGTTCTAGGGAATTATGGGGGGATCAAGTCTCTGGTTGGCTGCCAATAATAAGGGATCCGCCCGCTTGGCTGCCGCAGAAAGTCCTCCTGGTTGTATGCGACAAGGTCGTAGTGAATGTTTGATATATCCAGCATGAAGGATAAATGAAGAGATGAGACTGAAAATGTAAGTTTAGTTGAAGCGCTGCTGATGCATGCTGTTGAAGCACGTCTCATCTCGCTTCGTAGTGAATGCTATGCTCCCCTTTGAAAAGTCGCCTGAAGGCTCATGCACAGCCAGCGCGTGTCGGTCATGACTCGGTGGATGCGATCGATCAAGGGGGTTAAATGTCAGACTGTTTTTGCACTTACACTGATTGAAGATCCAGAGCAGGGTTCGGTTAAACACGTTTTAAAGTGTTCGGGTCCACGGTGCGGGTGGCATCCAACCACCGCCCCACGTGTACTTTGTGAGTTCCCTTCCCATCAGGGGCCACAGCGGCAGACAGCTACACGTAACAGTCTCTTATATGCATTTGATTCCATATGAAGTATTTTATTTTGGTCCTGGTTCGACCGGGGCTCAGGGGTCTGCTCCTGTTCCACAGCCCCGAGGGCCGATACGAGAGCAGGCCTTTCAGAAGACAAGAAGCCCACACATTAGCTGCAAGCCAGTCATGCAAGGACTTATAAGAGGCTTGCACAACGTCGACCAACAGAGCCAGTTGCTAGCAAGCATACTTTTAATATAGTGCCCTTTGCATCATGCCCGCCCGAAGGCTCCCACAGGTACGAAATCAAATTGTTAGCCAATGCAGTCCACCTGAAGCATACAGATGACATGGCAGGCCATCCCATGGGTCAGTCAGAAGCTCGCCCTCAGGAATTGCGATCATCCATTTATGCATAAGGGGCAGATTAGCTATTCTGCACGCCATTTCGAATTCATCAAAGTGTAAAAGAAAGAAGGGGCAGACAGACAACAGCAGAACCCTGTCAGCTCGCAGGCACTACCATTTGTGGTCTGTGAGGTCTTCACAGCAAAGACGTCTGTACTGACTTTGCCTGGGAGTCACAGCTTCTTACCCGTGCACTGGAATCATAAGAATCTTCCAGGTCACTGCCACAGCCACCATCTAATCCATCTGCACCACATGCCTTGCGCTTCTGGCCATGCCATCTAATCTTAGCTGGTTGCCCCTGCAGAAGATAGCAGCCTCAAGTTGCTATGAGCTATCTGTGCTCATATCACAGCTGGACATAGCAATGGACCTGGACAGCAGGTCTGCACAACCTTACTATCCCTGCTGGCAAGTGCCTCAGTCAAGCCTGAATTCTGTGGAATGCCTGCACTGGAGGCAGTACTCTGGGGCTGAGCGCTCTCGTGCCTGGAGTCAACCTCGGAAGCGTCGGCTGGACAGACATCCTCCAATACACTTAGCTCCAGGCCCAAGTGAGACAGAATCTGCAGACAGAATCCACATTGAGTATGTGTGGGGTTTTGGCACGGGTTCTATGCAGGCACGCACCTCTATTACAGCCTCCTCCTTGAAGTTGATCACCTGGTTGGCTTGCAGTCAGTCAGGGCCCTCTCATATCTGTCATACTGCAGCGCTGCAATTACCTCATAATCTGACCCACCAACATACACACGCCTCTTGTACTCCACTGTGCAAAATGCCTTGTAGAAGCGCTGGCAGGTACACCCTTCGGGGTCTGCTTCCACTCTTTTGACCCCTTTGTAGCAATAGCGGATGCTTCCAGCCTGCAGGAATTGAGCATAGTGAGCCACCATAGCAACTGCCAAGACATGCATGGCATTGCTGCATGCAATTGGTTAACTCAAAGCTATTATTTTACCTCGTCCCTGAGGGCCGCCTCACAAAGTGGTGAAGGCTCCCACGGTGTCCAGCCAAGTAGGGGATTAAACTCAAGGATTTGCCTGATGGTGTCATCTGCCGTTACATGGTTGAACCCAAGTGTGGCTGCAAGGGATAGAAGTCTTTCAGAGACTTGGGAGATGATGCCCGTCTTTGTGCCTATGATCTAGTATTCCAGTCCTGGGAAGACGTGCTCGGGCATGCAGATCTCAAACCTCTTGAAAAGGGCTGAAGAAGGGCAAACATACCTTCCCAAAGGACCCATAGTCTATCACGGCCTTCCTCTGCTTCAGAGGCCATGATTCCGTGCCACCAGGCCCCCTGCCTATAGGTATCGATCCGATCACCAATGCGTAGCTGCTCAAAGCTGAACCTCTCACTCCAGTTATTGCTGGGTTGCTGCGGTCTTACGTCCTGAGCCTTACTCATTACTGAGGTGGTCTCGCCCGTTGGGGTCTGCATGGCGGAGCGGAAGTCAAAGGCTGGTGCGTCCAATGGTTTATACGTAAGGCGTGTACCTTCATCTCTAGTAATTAGTCCCCTTTCGCATTGATTTCCAGACATCGGGCCTCCACGTACTTATAAGACAATGTTTTGTTTTGGTGGGCAGTAGATTCTCAGTTCAACATATCGACCAGCCTTCGAGGACATTGTATCAGATAATAGATTGATTTACGCTGCTTTTATACCACTTTTCGCATTGAAAACAATGGCAAGAGGCTTGACCTATCTACACAACACTGCTTAAAGCCCCCAGTAAGTGTATGTGTATGTGTATTGTCCACTGCGGGGAGGAAGAATACCCGGATTTCACCGGCAGTCCATCCCTTTCAGGAAGACCACTCAACTCCCTGTGGCACACACTAGGTTATTAACGTGGAAAGTAAATACCAAGTTTGATTTCTCCGAACATGCCCCCAGCTGCCACCAGGGAAACATGCCCTCAAATCTCTCCCGCATCGAGATTCGAACTGGCGACCTGAGGAATACGAAGTGACTTTCGTACCCCTAAACTATAGGGTGCCAACGGAAGTAAGTGCATCTCTTGTCCACCTGCTGTCAGGCTCAGTGAAATATATACCATGAAGGCGAATGCATTCATAAACGAGACATGCACACTAGAAATTGCTAATTTATTGACTGCTGACCACACTTCCACTCTCCCAATTCCAAAGTTCTCTGCTCAGTGAGCTGTCGATTTCACTCGAGCGTGGTGTGGTGCGCAGTTTAAAACAAAAGGCCCCTCTCAAACTTATATATACAGGGATTAATGTATACTAGCATCGCACATATTTAGCATGCTGAAGGCATCCGGGCGCTACCACCCCTGCTTTACGATACACTGCCTCTTACTGCCTCTTCGTACTGCCTGCTTTCCCAACAGCAATAGGTGCATGCTTACAGCCGGCATGGGTACAATGAATGGGGCATACAGCGTCCCAAAGCGCAAGACTATGGTGGTGGCTTCCATCTTGGGCCTCCGCCTGAGGAGGAGTGCCCTAAGCTGCGTGAATGAATGACCAGTGAGGTTGACCAGCTAGCCTGGAAAACAGCTCCTGCAGTAGCCACATTCATGACATTGTTTTAGCGATAGTAGGAGCAAGCCTGGTTACAGGGCTGATGAGGGAAACCACCCCTCCCAGAGTCAATTAGCAACCAGCAGCATGCCCTAACTACTATACATATGAAAGATGAGCAGCCCATTGACCTGCTGATGAAAGGTCCCAACCCATGCTGAGAGCCCAGCTGCCACATTGCCTATCTGGGCCAACCAGCTATACTATAGCAGCACAAATTCCCATGTCATGCATTCCTGGTGCTGCACAAGTAGGTGCTTCATGTGTTCAAACTTAGATTCACAAACATGCATGGTGTCAACCCCATGCAGCAACCTCATCCCCATGCAGCGACAGTGAGCACTAGCCGCTAGGCAACTGTCAGCTTCAAGTGCTTCACTGCTTTACTGGGACACAGTACTCAATTGTTGTGCGCCATGGCAGACAATGCTCCCAGCAACGCAGCCTTTGTATGCTCGTGCCTGCTAGCTGCAGGCGTCAGCATACAAAGTCTGTCTTGTCCTGCCCCTCTGCGATATGTTTGATAGGTATGCACAGCGTGTGTATCGCTCAATTTCAATAACAGCTCTTAGTCAGATCATCAAATGCCATTGAGCCTTCGGTGAGCCTATCTGTCCTGCCCACAGCCCGTTTACATCTGCTGATATACTTATGATAGAAATCGGGTTTCACCTACCGACCAACTAGTCTGACTGCTCTGACCTGACTAAAGTATGCACATCCTGCCTCGGCACACAAAGCACTGGATAACAGGATCCATACAAAATAATATACTTCAGTAACCTGTGGTCGCATGTACCCAAGCATCCGCTCCCACCGCCATCCTACACCATGCCATTGCAACTCCCAACGCCCCTCCTTCCATGCACCTTTCTCCACACCTCTGGTTCTGCCAACAGACAGCCCCCCCCCCCCTTCCCCAACTGCACCTCAAGCACACTCTTCCACATCCAGCCACCCTTTTCACTCCACCAACCCTCCCCTGGCTATCAATCCTTCCTGCAGAACATTGAAAAACCTGCCTCAAATGAACCCATGCAACAGCATGTAATTAGGAATCATACAACAACTGCCGCCATCAGATCCTGTCTCCAAGAACTTCTACTCTGCGGCCCTTATTGCGCTAAGCACCTCCTCCCCATGGCACAACCCTCACTGGCCCTTAGTAGAGACATGAACTGATGGACTTGACAATGCCATCATGGCTCGCATACCTCCATCCACTTTATGCTCACTGCCTAACATGCAATCATGCAGGTGGGTTCCAATTCCCCACAATCACTGCTGCAAGCATGTCCGCATCAGCCATGTCAGCATTGCCACCATCATCACCACCACCACCATCCTCCCTCTCATCTCCAAAAGGCTCATAGTCGAAGTCCATCCCTGCAGGTGCAAGCTGCATTTCTACCACACCAGCCCTGCACAAATCCAACCTGCATCCTCAGCGTTCCAAGCATTAAGGAGAAACTCCTCTCCACTTCTAGCCCTCCTCCTCTGAGATGAGGTGCTGCTCCTCCAGCCATTGTCCATCCAGCAACCTTATCATCCAGCACTACAGCAATATGGTGCAGCTTGGCACCTAAAGCAGCACCTGCATGGAGCCAAAACATAAGAAACAATTTCAAAAAGCTGTTACGGCAGACTACCCTGCCGAGCTGCCAGCAAGCGAGCAAGCCTTCTCACCATCACAGCTGGTGAGAGAGCTGAAAAAGCTGACCTCCACCATCAAAACACATGCATGACCAAGCAGCCTGACAGTAAACATTGAAACAATGCCGGCTTCTGACAGTACTAAGACAAAGAGCCAGGAAGCTGTGCACAGATCACACTGCTGCAATTGGCTGGTGACTCATACAGGCTCATTATGGAACTACACATCCTATACTTTGATATCTGGCAGGGGTCTTCAAGCACCTGCTCTTCATATCCTAGAGAATGCAGATCTCCTCCATCAAATGAAAGCATACCCCACTTACCATAGATCCAGCCAGGTGACTGCACATGCAATGACACAATGCCCTGGTACTGCTTAATTACTTGCTCCAGCTGGCAGTACTCAGCATGCTGCAGGACTCTCCGCATCACTGAGTCAACAGGAACGTCCCGGAGCTTCTTCTCAAAGCCCTCTTCGCTTGCAAACAGTGGACAACAGTACGGCATGCATTTTAGTTACTGCAGGTCTTTAAGCTAGTGCAGAACAACTGAACTACAGGCCACGGATGCAGAATATTGATGCTACAGCTCTCTGATTATGAACCAGGTTGCCTCTTGCAGAAGCAGCTATGGAGAGGCCTCCCTCTAAAAATGTATATGGGGGTAAAAATCACAACATTGATACTCTAGACTTCTCAGCATCACATACCATGCATCCATCTTACTGAGGGGTTGAAATCATTCAGAATTATTATCCTCCTGCACTATACACAAACCATATCCACCTCAAGCATACTTCCTGATTTCCGCTCGCTACTTGTTCGATTTTCTCCCTCCATGACTTTACGGCAAGTCCCCCGGCGGGCAGCATGGTGACCTTTGCCTCCAGGCACAACAGCTGCGTCAATGGCCCAGCAAAAGCCCCACTATTGCTGCTGCATCCATGCTGCTATCAGCAACTGCCGGGAGCTGCAGCACCTCCAGCTTCCTAAGCCCTGCTCACGCTGCCTGGGCACCACCATCCCACATGGTCAGCGGCTGGCTGAAAAGCGCCACAAGCCGCTTCAACGTGGTCAAGCTGCCCACACTGCCTAGCGTGTTGGGTGGGAATCCAACTTTGGGTTCCAGAACCAGCTCTTTCAATGCTGTACAGCAGCTGCCCACAGCCGCCAGATTCCCTTCATCCACCAGCCGATTGACTCTCAAAGTCAAGCTGGTCAATCAATCAATCAATCAATCAATCAAAACGCAAGACCAGCAATGCCAATGGCCAAACAAACCTAGGCCACAAACACAAGGCTCCTGATCACAATCACGAAGCCACACAACCGATGGTGGATTTGCCACACACAAGCTGAGGCTAGATGCAACGGCGTGCACACCAAGGGGAAACAAACACCACCACTAAAACCCAAAACCTGCTCCACTTCCATCACACATGGGTGGCGGGGAGGCAGCAGGATCAAGCACCACCCTAGTAGGGGCTGGAGGTGGCTCCCACCACCTAGGTACTGGTGAACCACCATCCTCCCAGCCACTGAAAGGCACCACATAGCGCTCCACATGCTTATCAATAGCTTGCTTAGTGCGCCTTCTACACCTCACTAACCGTTGGCTTTCCCAAGGGTGCGTAAGATCCCACAACCTCTTCCTCCAAGCACTCTTAATCTGACATGAAGCCTCCCAGCTCCCCTCATCTTGACCAAGCACCTTCAGATCTGCACACACGCATTTCTCCCAGGTATGGCGAGGCCTACCCACTGGCCTCGTCATGTCACCATGTAATGAAGAGAACAACGCAATATGCGGCAACCTGCCCTCCTCCATGCGGCCCACATGCCCCAGCCACCTCAGCCTATTTGCTGTGATGTATGCTGACAAGGTGGCTACCCCACATGATTTCCTGATATGCTCATTGGTGTGCCGATCTGACAGCCTGACCCCCAGGATGCTCCTAAGGCAGCTAGAGTGCACCCGCTCAAGCTTTTGCGATTGCACTTTGGTCAGGGACCAACACTCACTCCCGAACAGCAGAATTGGCAACACATATGCCTTGTAACACTTCACCTTCGTAGCCAATGACAGATGCTTGGTACCCCACATCTTTTCAAACTGCTTAAACCTCCCCACAGCCTTACCCCTCCTGATATTCAACTCCACATCCAACCTGCCATCAGTCACAAGCACACTTCCCAAGTACTTGAACTGTGACACCTCTTTTACCACACCCTCACTGATAACCACCTCTGGTCCTTGCTGCACTGGCACATCCCCCTCCTTCCAATCCTTGTCAATGGACAGGATCTCAGTCTTGCTTGCATTGATGCGCAACCCAAGACTAGCAGCAACCTTGTCCATCACCTGCAGCATGACCACCAACTCCTCCCTGCTGGGACTTAGCAACACCATATCATCTGCATACAGCAGAACAGACAACAGCTCCACACACCCACCACTACCACACCCATCACGCTCAAGTTTCCCATCTGCATGATAGGCTAGCTTCACCCCACATCCCTCCGGCATCTGAGCCATTGCCTGCCGAACCACAAAGTCCATGTAGATGTTGAACAGCAAGGGAGCAATGACACATCCCTGCCGCACCCCGCCATGCACATCAAACCACTCAGACACCACACCACCCATCCTAACAGCAGCCTGTGTGCCAGTATGCAAGTCCATCAGCAACTCTATCAGCTTTGTGTGTACCCCGTACACATGCAGGATGCGCCATAGCGTGTCTCGCGGTACAGAATCATATGCCTTACGCAAATCCACAAAAGCCATGAATAGAGGCTGATCGAATGCTACAGACTTAGAGATGACCTGGCGTATGGTGAACAGAGCATCAGTGAGGCCCCTCCCCTTCCTAAAAGCAGACTGGTTATCAAGCAGTTGTGCATCGATATGAGAACTGATCTTAGCCAAAAGCTGGTCAAACCGAACAATTATCCTGGAAGGATGCTGGTGCTGGCAATGCTACTGCCACCTTCTGCTGCTGTGCTGAAGACTGCACCACCATTAGTGCTGCTGCTGATCCCGCTGCTGTACCTGCTGCTGCTGCTGCTCCTGCCACTGTACATGCTGCTGCTGTCACAGCCATGCCTACTGCTGTTGCTCCCGCCTGCCACGGCAACCCCCCAGCTGATATCAAAACCCCCCAGCCCCTAAGCAGAATGCTGCACCGGCCTGTAGGTAGCCCCGACATAGGGAGACTCTCTGGTGGAATACGTAGACCAAGCTGCTGCAGAAGTTCCTTCAGTGGCTGACATCTGTTTGTTGCTTGAATGGATGTACAATTGCTGCAGGCTTTTGCCAATCTGAGCAGCTCCTAGCCTGTAGTGCTCAGGATCCTTACTGAGATGCCTGTAGCCACCACAGGCAGCTTGCTGCAGTAAACTAGGTCTGCAGACTGCAGCAGACCACCTAACCTGACCTCCTTGGGGTGGGGGGAGCTGCGTAGGCAATGGATTCCTGCTGGGCACTGTGGGGGATGCGCTGGTTAGTCAGATGAGGGAGGTAGCAATCTTGGTGAACAAGCTGCTGTCAAAGCCACTGGGGTTGCAGGTGATGCTCAACCTGCTTAGGGGACGTCATACGACAAAGGTGCTCGGTAGCAGCTGCCACGTTATCTGCCAGGAATGATGAGCTCAGCTGGAGGTGCTTCAGCTGCTGCAGGAGGGGCAGGCTTTGCCGGAACGAGCTGGTTCTACCATAGGGCATGCTAAAATCGTAACCACAACTGCGATCTGAGTAGCATCCATCTGGGTCATGGGAGGCTGAGCTGCACTAGCTCCAGGCTACTGAGAGAGAGTTGGGTCAAGAACTTGCTGCTGCAGAGGTACAAGCGGGTATGGGGTGCTAAAGCAGCAAGAACCTGTGAGAATGGGTTGATCAGGTGGTGAGGAGCTTTCAAAGGCAGAACATGTGGTTTTGTATTTTTAAGTTAGAACAGAAAGTGACATCACATCGCACAACATGTGGCAGTGCATATTAAGGTCCAATGTAAGTGACCTACCCAGCAGGTCGGGACACAAGCACAGGCTGCTGCATACCCTCTAGAACACTGCCGTAACACTGTCGTGACAATAAGACTAGCATAGCATGACAGTCCTGGCATGGAGCAAGCAAGTAGCCGCCTTCCTTTCCTTCGGCAGATGCTGCTACCAGATACCAACAGCCCTCCACCAGCCCATGCCAAGGCAAGGTGTATTCCCAGGCTGCTTATTCCCACAATGCCACCGGTCGCCCAAAGCTTCCACAGGGCAAAGTCACCAGCCCAAAAACATGGTGCTGTTTGGACGATGGCGTACTGTGTGATTGCGCCGAAAAGGTCGGTGTTGTAAGCCAGGGTGAGGGCAGCAAGCTGCGGGGTTTAATTCCTGTCAGACCAGAGGAATATCCTGACGTGAGTAGCAAGATACAGTGGGCGTCTGGAGGAGGTATACCGGTATTCCAGCGTGATCAACTATTATCTCCCCTTATGGCAGTGGCGGATTAATAAACCCATACTTGCTGTGACCTAATGCAGTGTCTTCAAGACCAAGGACACGCATAAGCCGAGCAGCGGAGACGGTTCGCCTGGACATGTCTAAAGTCACAATAACCTGCAGTGCGTGAAACCCGATACTCCGGGGCTTCAGCCCTCGTAAAGCTGTAATGGATGGTTAATATTGGGGGCCGTGAAAGGCTTTGTGTTGCCATCAGCCCGATTTCATGTCACCGCTCCCAGAGTTCCCGAGTTGTCGTCACACCAGCTGCATGGTTCATTTGTGACACGTTCTACGGATAGGGACGGGCACATCTACCTCGTCTATAACGCCATGTCTGCTGGCTTCAGCTTATTGAAAAGTCTCTGGGACATCTCTACAGCTTTTACGAGATCAGCATCCCTCGGCCGACTGCAAGTTTGGCGCACAGTTGGCAAGACTAGTATAGAGCTTTCTTACCTTATGCTGGAAGGTTGCACTTCTCTTCATTACTAGGAGCTCGAGGTGCCACTTCTACACTTGGAGGACGTCCGATCGGTAAGCTGCTGGGCTGCCACCGTGGACGATTAGAATCCTCAATCCTCAACCACACATGCTACTTCAATACGCTGCTTATTGAGATGTCACTCACTCAGGCGTCCTTGCCACCATCACTAGCTTTGTCGGAGCACAGCAATTGTCAGAAGAGGTCCTTATCTCAACTCTCAAGGTTCTGTGTGGGCTGCTGATTGTGCCTATCGTTCCCTGAAACAGGTGCCATGCCAGCAGATGCCTCAGCATTCAGCTGCCTGCCCCTTGCAGTACGTGACAGCCTCCTGGAGCAAGCCTTCCAGCAGCTGGACCAGCGGCACCTGTTTGGTGTGGCCCCCAGGGTTTGCCGCCTCTGGCACCAGCTGTCCCTCAGCATCATCACCAGCCTGGATGCCAAGATCAGCACTGAAGAAGCAGCAGAACAGCTTAACTTCTGGATACAGAGGCATGGTCCTGGGTTCATCAGCTTGGACTTGCTCCTACAGGAGCCGGTGTGCCTTGCACCTGCTGCTTGGTCCCTGCTGCAGTCAGTTCAGGCAGCCAAGGAACTGCGCAGCCTTAGCCTCTCGGCTACAACCCAATCTATATTAGTAAACGACTTCTCGCTTCACACTTTAACCAACCTAACAAGCCTCAGCATCAGCAATTGTGACCCCACAAGTGCTGCACGCGACTCCATCCTGGGCCTGACCAAGCTGAGCAGCTTGAGCCTGTGTCGCAGTGGTGAATATCCTAAGTGGATATCCTCATATTCCAGAGGTTTCCTCAAGCAGCTTTCTACAAGCCTGGTGGGGCTCACCAAGTTGGATTTTTCAGGCGTTGGTGCTCATAATACGCACCTAGTGCACCTGCACAATCTCCCGCAGCTGAAGGAGCTCCTTACAGGCGCGTACATGTCTGTGGACACGTTGGTGCAGGTGGGTGAACTCCCTTTTACATCCGTGGGTACATATCTGAAGCACGACACTGTGGGTCGTTTCTGCTTATGGCTGCAGACTGCTTCAGGCCATTTGCAGAAGCTTGCCTTGCTTGGGGGGGAGGGGTTGCCAACCTCTGCTGGCCTTCAGCTGCCCATGCTCGAGCTTGTGCACCTGAAAGAGTTAAGTGCATACAGTGTAAGACTAAACATGGTGCATGTGGCTGCTCTCACTCAGTTGACTCACCTTGAGGCAACCAGGTGTGAGTTGGATGATGCAGCAGTGTGCAGCTTGTCGCCCTTGTCCAACCTGCGGATCTTGAATATTCCATCAAATTCGCAGATTACAGGGGCTCATGGGTCTATGGAGGTGCTGGCTAGGTCAATGCCACAGCTTACCTTTCTTTGGGCGGGTGACAGCGATTGTGAGGGCTCTGTAGTGGTTGCTGCAGAGGCAGCATTTGGGCAACGGCTCGTAGGTTCCAAAAGGACTATGATTGGGCGCCAATTGAGCCTTCAACCACTTCCTGGGGCAGAGCGTTGAGGCCTTGAATGCATTGGTGAGCATGATTGCACCTGGGCACTGATAGCAAGTTTGGATGGGTCTACTGCTGTCACCTGTCGGTTTAGCTGAGTGCTTGGAATGGAGTGTCTGTGGTGCTTTTGGGGCTGCATTCAGGTGAAATTGCATTGCAGTGGTGTGCCACCCACTCGAAAGGAAGTCTTGGCTTCCCTCCTTAGTGCTCGTTCGCTTTTGCACTGCTAGCCACCTTCCTGGCATTAGAAATGATAGCTGGGGACATGGTGGGTGCAACGGAAGCTTAGACTTGGTTATATTGATGCATCCTGGGGGGAGCCACGTTGCGACCCACTTCAGTTGAACTTCAGTTCTCCTTATGTGATTTGGACCAGGTGTCTACCGATGCAGGCTCTGCCTGTTCTGGAGAGAAGTTGGTGGACTCAACTGTGTTGGTCTTTTGGAAGTGAAAGTCTTTAGCTCATGTGCAAACATGTTTCGTTGTTGTTGTGGTTTTGCCAACATATACCCTTCATGTGGTACTTCACTGCCTGTTTTAGAAGGAAGTTGGAGAATTACTGTGTTGGGTTTTGCAGAGGCAGAACTCTCGAGCAGATGTGCAAAGTGTGTGCTTGCCTGCGAAGGACCTGAGGTGCATTCGACACATTGATTAAGTGTCATTCCTCAGGCCGGCAACATGGGCGAACCCACACTTTGACCCGATCATACCGCGTACGGCAGTCGTGGTAAAGCCGGACATTACAGATGATCCTGTATGTTGCGAGTCTGTGTGTGTGTGTGTTTGAATCTTACATTGGCAAACCCATCGGCACGCATGCGGTGCCACAGTTCACCACAGGGGTGGCAAAGCCACTAACACAAATAGAACCAGGAAAAACTGAACACCATCCACCAGTTTGAACTCCATGATCATGCATGTCCAAGCAGATACAATGATGCAGAATACTGGCCCTGGAAAAGTGCACACACAATTTTATTTTTTGATTTTTTGGGTTTTTGATTTTTTGGGTACATCCAGCAAACAAACAGCAACGCAACAGCATATATCATCAGAACATTGTATACATTTTATGCCAAAAATACTCTCACCCAGATGTGGAGAATCGCAGAGCAGCAGCAGTTCCAGAACTAACACAGACTATTAACCAGTACATAGCCATGCCTAAGAGGTGCCCAGTAACATGAAAGTCATATGCAATCAATCTATATCATGTCCCATAATCCGCCATAGGTTGTAATCAAAGGGGAGATAACCTTCAGGCATGATTTCACCCTCTCTACCATCGTCAAGCAGTTGTAAACAACTTTCCCGCCTTTTCTTCAGTGCTGAAATACACCTCACAACTTGCACATGATCACTATGATTGAGAATAAACTTAACATGACTATCCTTGGATTGCCCTGGTAAGGAGGCGGGCTTGAAGAAGGAGGAGGAAATCGTCCCGGACAGGGTGAAGCACTCTACAATCCAACATGAAGTGGACAAGATCTTCAACTGGAACTGACCCTGTAGTATCATCCCTATAACCAAGCTTTTGACACAACTGGCACACCCTGTCATCCCTTACTATTCCATTGTATCTTCCTGTGTGGATGGCCAAGCAGTGCCATCCTAGCCGCATCTTTGCAATGCATTGTACCATGCGAAAAGACAGGGTTTTAGCCTTCAAGTATGTAGGGGCATCGTCATGGAGCCCTCTTGCCCATGCAGCATAGGAGTTATGAATAATGCGATTCCTAGGACAGGCTGGGTCCTGAGGGTGCTCACAAACAAGGTCAACATCCTCCCAACATTTGTCAAACATCTGCTTCAAACTCTCACGCACAACTTTCTCTTGAATGTCCAAAGCCATAATGCTGTCCACTGTCTGTGAACAGCCTGTGCCCATGTTGTCTTGCAGGCGCGTAAAAGTAGAGCAAAGCACTGATAGTTGTTACGTGGCCAGAAGTGACAGAACTGACCCTGCATAGTCTGCTCATAACCAGTGATGGGTCGTATGTGTGCAGCTCTTTGCATGTGGGTGCCTCCCATGCAGCAGAGGGATCGGAGCAAGTGCTTGTTCCGTTTGCTCGCTCAATGTTGCTCAATGTCCTTTCAGAATCCAAAGGTTAAACAAAACAAAACAAAAAAATTTAAGGTGCGGCGGTTAAAACAGAGAGTGTTCAATTTTATGTTATAGGAAATGAACTCGTGCTCAGCTCAGCGGACACTCCGTTAATAATAGTATCCTTGAGGCATACAATGGTTAGAACAAGAAATGACATTACAGGGATCAAACCCAGGCCTGGATTGTCCTGTGACAGCTAGATTGCTCTGTTTGCTCAATGGCAACAGGAGTTGTACACATTTCAAGTGCACTAGTCTCATGGGATTTTGGAGTTTTTGCTGAGTTCAGAGAGAGAGAGAGGGAACTACGGAAAGAAGCGGAAGAAAAGCCTTCTTGCATACTTTAAGGGAGCAGGGGTCTCGTCCTTACAAAATTAATAATTGCTACCGCACCTTGTCGGCTGGCCCTAGAATTTATGGGGCCACCAGGGAACTGGTGCTATTACTGCCGATGCACGTGAGACGAGATGAGATGGGATGGGATCAGAAACGATATACACAATTGATTACGATTACATCATGGCCCCTCAAAGGGGGCGCCCGTACGGAGCCAACCTAGGCTCCATGGGCAGAAATACTGGAACCTGGTCCATCAGAAGTGAATGTCTCAGCAATATCACCTCTTGGTCCAGAAGAAAAGGTATCGAAAATACGACCTTGCCATTCATCCCCGAATAATGACAAATCAAAGTAAGGATTATAGTCCTCACATTCCTCCGACCTTCGAAATTCCATGCATTCATAAACAAACTTTGCAACTTGGAAACTTGGCTCTTGGTCCATGAACAATCTCACGTTGTCTGAATTATGCTTCATTGTACTAGAAGCTTCCTGGCAACCTCCAAACTGTGCAAACAAAACGGTATTATTGATCTGATGCTAGCCTTAGCTTTGGACTGCTGCTGCCAACTAGCAAATCGCACTCTATTGCTGCAGTGAAAGGACACAGGTGGGGCAGGACGGGCTTGTGATGAAGATTTGTACATTGAGAGCTGTTCCAAGCATGCAATGCAGAACAATCCAGGGGCGAGGGCACAACCGGCTTCGCTGCTGCAAGCACATGCATGAACACTCCTGCTCACTCTCGCTATGACAGCAGTGCTAGCGCGATGGAGGGGTCACTGAGTATTGGGGATGGTGAATAGTAGTCCTGCATATCAAAGTGGGATGGCTCCATCTTTTGGCATCATGCCGTGTACCTAGTGCAGGAAGGATCGTCGATGGTGTCGAGTAGCGTGCTTGCAAGAAGGAACGCTTGGTACCTACAGCGAGGACTGTAGGTGTAGGTCATGTTTCTAGATGTGTCTCATACAACTCAGCCAGCTGTCGCGGAAACGAGCTCGAGCAAGGCGTCTGTCCGTGAGCATGTAAAATACCAGCAAGCAGCACCTGGCTACATCCTTGCAATGCTGTGTTGCGTTCTGTATGAACGGCCAACAAACTGTGGTACATTGCATGGGCAGCTGGCACTTGGCTTTGTTCATTGCCACCGTCACGGAAACAAGCTTTCGGAGTACTGGACTGGGCGCCTGACAAAGCCCGGGGCACTGTACAGAATAGCCTATGCACAGCCCGACGCACTTGCCAGGTTTCCACAATGGCACGCTATTCTCAAATGAGCATTCAAGTTCAGAACACGTCGCGGACCTCACCTCCCGTCATGCTCTCTGGGCCAGTCATTGCTGCCAAGGACCTGGACCGCCTTTGACGTAGCTCGTTCTTCCATAGCCTTCTCACACGCGTTAGGTCCATCATTACTGCAGTCGATGCTACGATGAGGCTGCACCTGCTTCATCTGAATGGCTTTTTACTTCTGAAGGGCCAACCAGAGCCGAACATCTTCGTTGCAGGCGCGCAGGGTCCGTCTTCGAAGCGCATTCTTCGACAGGCCGTACAACGCATTAGGCGGAACTGGACTAAGCCTTTTGAGAGGCTCCTGAGCTAGACACGACGTCTCCTGAGCGCTCAAAGCACCGGCCGAGTCTGAGCGCTCGAAGAACCGTCGTGGAAGATGAAGAAGCGTTGATCGAACTTCGCGCATAATTTGATATTACCGCTATTGTCTAGCCCTAAAGGGCCAGCCAATAAATAGGCCCACTACCATTTGGAACCCAGATCACATGAGCGGGTGTGTAAGCTCTCCACCCGCTGATGTTATCTGGGTGGATGGGGTTGTGATGACCAGGCCCCGCCCCTGCCAATGGGTGAGGGACTCCCTGCCAATCCCTGCGGAGGCAATCACTTTCCTTGGGTGTGCAGTATATTTCTGCATCAGAAGCCCCTTGGGCATACAGTATGGTTCTGCACCTGAGCCCTCCCCTTCCCACCATGCCCACCTCACCCATATCTTACGTCATGAAAGGTGTATAATTCCACAGTTGCTCCTCCTCCACACGGAAAAAACTCCAGCATCTCTGCCACCTTTTCCTGCTGCAAACCACGGGCTGGATGCTCAGCTAGTACGTGGCAAAAAGGAGAGAAGCTCTCCCCTACCAAGCAGCAGACATCTTGACTACACTGGAACACCTTTCGCCAATCCACGTTTTCGAGTGAGCAGCACTCACACAGATTACAATTGCCTTGATGAAACAAAGTACTGCAGATCCAAGGACACTGCATGCGTAAACTGCAATCAAAGATTGCACGTTGACGTCCTTCCACATACAGCTTCTGCTTTTCCCAAGGAGCCAAAAATCAACCCCTTTGGCACCCATCCACTCCCTCCTGAGATGAAGGTATATATGGAACCTCCCATGGCAGCAGTAGCCTTAACCACATTCCAATGCAAAGCTTCAGAGAATGGCCACCATGAACCGGGACATAGATTTTTAGCGACCTCATGCACACCAAGCTCTGGGACAACTCCACCAACACAGGCTGATTCTCCTTCAAACAAACTTATCATGACAACATAACAGCACTACACCAGCTAACCACAACGGCTGACAACACCAATGTACATATGCATTTGGGAGAGGCCCGAAATTGTACAACAACACCACATGTGTGACTGTCTGCACCTGTGCCTCTCCCATGCGCCCAGCAGCATACATTCAGTCTGACCCAGGGGCACCAATGCAGCAACAGGATGATGAGTTTCTTCTTTGGACGAGTTCCCATGCAGCACCTCCATTTCATACCAGGTATCACCGGTACTGCAAAACCATCACTGGTCGCCTGCAGAGCATGCATCTCAGGCAGAACGCCACCATACCATGTGTCTGGTGCAGCCAACCTTCTGCAGACTATCAAGAGTGCTTGCACAGACCTCGCGCAAACAGACACAAACGGCTTTATATGCATTACTTGCATCCCCGTGTAGGTGACTGACAGACCTTCACCTCGCACTGCCTCTTTATAAGGCTTAGCTGAGCCAATTGTTTTGTGGAAGACCCCAGAGCCCTCCATACCCATAGCAGGATGAGGCTCCAGCTGCACACTTTTACATGTTTGCCAGTGGCAGCCAACCTTAGACGACAATCACAACACTGCCAGCCTACAATCACAACAAGCACATCTTGTTGTGACAGCTGCTCCAGCCAAGAGGGTTCTGAGGTAGGTGAGCAGCTGTACAAGCTGTCAGCATACCCCTGACTATCTCCATGACGTCTTGAACAGTTGTTCCGCAGCACTGTTCTGATGATTCTGGCCGGCTTCAGCAGTAAAGAGATTTGCCAGCATAATCAGCTTCTCATACGCCTCAGCAGAACAGTGCTGCTGGATGGAGATATCACACACCATGGATGTTGCAACATCACCATTGCCAGATTCACCACCGAGACCTCTAAAAGGGCTGCAGCACTGCCGCAGCTGCCAAGCCGTTGCTTACCACTATCTGCCCTCTGCAAGCCCAGATGACTCCAAAGACACTTGCCTAATATTAAAGCAAGGTACTGGTACGATAAAGCTTAAACTCCAACTAATTCATTGCCCTCCGAATCCGTCCTGAGGCACTAATATGCCTGGGGTGTACAGTATGGTGCTGCACCAAAACCCCTTGGGTGTGCAGTAGGGTTCTGCACCTAAGCCCTTGGGTGACCCATCATGCCCACCGCACCCAGGCCCATCAGCCCCCCACATATACCACAGTCTAGAGATGGGTCTGATACCACAGTTGCTCCTCATCATCACGCCAGCATCCCTAAGGACTCCCAAGCACCACAATAAAAGGCTGCGCATCCAGCCTGGGATCATGCACCACATGGCATGCCCCTGTGTCACCACTCCAACTGTTACACCCACCATCCCCAACCACTGCTCAAATGGTGAAGTCCAGCACTGACTCCTGCTGATTAGCCTCAACCAATTGCCCATCCAGCCCATCACCCCATAGCTTATCCAGAGGGGTGTTGCGCACAAACTCCAGCCCCACCTGACCATTCATACCCATGGAGTACTTCCACTCCCAGGTGGGGGTGTCACCCGCCAGTGGCACCAGGTGACGGGTGAGACCACCAGCAGGGCCAGCTGTCACCACCATACGGTAACCATCAGGCACCTCAAACACCTGCAGACACAACAAGTAGAACAGCACTTGAAAAAATGCAATCCCCATACACAGCACAACTAAGGCAAACCCACTACACACTTCAGTTTTGCTGTATTTTATAGCTTGAAGCAGCACTACTTAGACAAAGCTGAAGCAAGCGGTATGGCCGCATTAAACTGCCAGCATTGGGCCCTTTTATGACCAGCTAGCTTATGCTGAACTTTGGATGCTTAGCAAGAACCGATTGGGTGTGTGTATAAGGCAGTCAAGCACACTGGATCAGGTCCCCTCTTCCATGCCCACGCAGTTGCCACAATCTTGCAGAACAACTGCCTGGCAGCACAGACAAATGAGGCAGAGACTCCTAGACAAGCATGCTGTTACCTTGACCTCACAAAAAATCTTCTGGTATTCACCAGTAAGCCTCCACCCTCATCATTCTACATCAATATCCATTCAATGTCCTTCACAGGCACTGTTCGCTTCACAAGTTTCTCGTATATATGTTTGCAGATTTGGCTGCTACGTGCCAATGTCTCCACAGTGGTCTCGGCAACTTTTCTTTAGTACCCTTCACATCCCTCTACCCGACCCAGTCTGCAATGGCCTAAATCCAAATCCCATACCCTATGCTCAACCCCTCACACAGGCCCTCACCTGATTGCCAGAGATGACGCAATCATAGGCCTCAAACTCTGACCGTCCATACAGTATGACCCTGCAAGCCTCATGGCGCTGCACCTGATGCTTCCAGGCCCCACCTCCTGACAGGTGCCAATCCACCCCAACATTCTGAACCTTCACATTCATCAGATGCACCCGCCCACACTGATTGCTGTAAGCTAGCTTCTGACCACATGCACTACCCCTGCTGCTGCCCGGGACTGCTGGCAGGGCATGAGGCGGGTAGCTGGCGCTGCTAGCCTCTCCATAATCTGCTGCTGCTAAAGAGTATGTGTAATACTTGCTGCTGCTGCTGCTGTCACTGCTGCTGCTGCTAGTTCCGGCAGCAGCAGCAGCAACTCGGCTGCGAACCTTGGCACTTCGTACCTGAGCAGCATTGCAGCTGCACCTGTAGAGATCCAGGGAAGATGCCAAGCTGCCATTGCTTCTGCTAGGATTGCTGCTACTGCTGTTACTGCTGCTGGGGCTGGGGCTGGGATCAACGCTGCTACTGCCATTACTGGGGCTGTGGGTCATTGTTTGCGAGGTGGTGGTGTGTGCCCATTGTCCTGGGGGCTGCTGTGGTTGTTGATGGTCTGCTGGCACCATATGACCCATCACATTCTCAGCTACCACCAGAAGGCTACCATCAACCTGTGACAGAACATGACAGGGAGGGTGATACTTCAGTCCCTGGACAGAGGAAGCAAGCCACTCTGTAGCTCCATTTCTGGGGGAATGCATCCGGGCAAAACTGGGTCCAAAGATCCATGCAACCATCGCTGCAAGCTCGTACCAAAGGAGGCCTGCCAAATCCCTTCACAAAATCATGAGAAAGGCATATGCCTGGCATCTCCCCACCCTTCCTGCATTGCTCCTGTTGTGAAGCACAAGCAAGACTTCACCTTTTCCCCTATCCGCATTCCACAATGCCACTTCCTCATCCAGTGATCCTCTCACAGCATTGGCACAGCCAATTTGCAACCCCGCTGCCTCATACCCTACATTCCTCCTAACCCCTAAGGCTCAACACCACCATGCCTCTCAAACTACATCCTCCCCCTTACCTCCACATCTGTCATCCTCTCCACCTCTCTGTCCCTGAACAACCCCTCTTAACCCCAAATCCTCACCTGGCGTATTCCTGTGCTAAGAAGCCCTCAATAACAATTTTCCTACCAGAGCCACCAGCTGAGCCCCAGCAACCTCCAACACCATCCCATTGTTCTCCCAAAACTTCCAGACTGTAACTCCTGCCCCCCGTTAGCCATTCAAGGCCATCCGATTCAACGCCATATCCCAATATCCCATCATCCCCCACTCCATCTACGTCACAACCACTAGCCATCTCTAAACCTAAGACACACTCTCCTATGACCCTACCCTCCCACCCCAATCCCCTTTGCTCACCTCCACATCCGCCAATTGTGCCTCAGCCACATCCAGCACCAGCTCACTCCCAGCCTCCATCCCTCCCCTATCCCGCATCCCACCATGCCACTTCCACATCCACTGATCCTCTCACAGCATCAGCATCATCAGCATCAGCATCTCCCGTCTGCAACCACGCTGTCTCATTCCTCCTACCCTCATGAGGTCATGTAAAGGTCATTCCTCCACACCTGTCATCTCCACCCCTCTGTCCCTGAGCAACCCCTCAAACCCCAAACTCTCACCTGCAACTGGCCTTTCCCTGTGCCAAGAAGCTCTCAGTGTCGCTTTCCACCCAGAGCCACCACCCAGCCCCAGCAACCTCAAGCACCACCAACTTTGTCTTCCAAGACCTTCCCAGACTGTATCCCGCCCCCCCCCCCCCCTTCTTAACCATTCAAGGCCACTTGACCCAAGACCATCCAATTGAAGAGAGTCCCATCAGCCCTCCCCCACCATCCACATAAGATCCACTAGCCAACTCTCAAACCTTAAAGACACTCTCCCTATGACCCTACCCTACCCACCCCCAGTCCCTTCCCTCACCTCCACATCCACCAATCGTGCCTCAGCCACCTCCAGCACCAGCTCACTCCCAGCCTCCAGGGCCCCTCCTCTGATCTTCTGAGCCACAACATCCCACAAAGGCCCCAACGCAGGGTGGAAGATGAACAAGAAGCTCGGCCCCTGCTCCAAATACTGTGCTACAGGAGCCACATCAGGCAAATGCTTCATGCCACAGCGCTGCAGCACTTCCCAGCCATTCCGATGCAAGTCGTAAAAGGCACCCTCAGGTGTTTGTGCAATGCGCAAGCTGCCGCGTTGGAGCTTCTTCTTAGCGGAGGAGGTGACCTTGTTCCTGCTGTTGTACACCATGAACGTGGAGAGGCGGTCTGCAAGAGCACCTGAGGAGCTGCTGCTGCTGATGGCGCCATCGCTGCTACTGCTGCTGCTGCTGATGGTCCCGGTGCTGCTTCCGCTCCTACTCACGATGGTACCATTGACGTTAGCACTCCCATTGTTGCTGCTGCTGGTGCCGGGAGTATTGTTGACGAACGGTTCTGAGCTGGCTGTTACGAGGGAGTCAGCCAGATTCTGCATGGTGCATTCCATACGTCCAGCACGCACCTGCCGCATCTCACCCAGGAAGGGGTCGAAAAAGTCAACCTGCACAGCAGATGATGAAATGTCCAGAATTCAGTATGGTGCTTCCACATAACATTGGGAAGGTTGAATTCTCCATACAAAGCGCGTGTAACAAGCCCTCCTGGACTCCACCATCATGAATTTCACCTCCTGCTTTTGACCAGTTGGGCACATCGATGTCCCTTCCTTACTACCGGCAGAATCCTACCGGCCCTACATAGTTCTTGCAACTCCTGGACTCGGAAAGGCAGAAAAAGCAACTCACATTTGCCTCCCAAAACCCAGCACCAGTAGCACACAGCCTGCAAATGCTTGTAGATACCCCACAGTCACCGATTCCGGTCTTTGCAAGATGTTCATTACATATGTCGCAACTTGTGTCAGGGCCAGCTAACCTTCTGCCAACTTCCTGTCATGACCCGCAGATATGCTACAGTTTCCAGTATCAATTGTATATTCGCCCCAGCCAGTAACAGCAACCAGGCAGCGCTCAGCAAGGCACCCCTCATTCAGCCAGCTTTTGCACCAGCAACTTGTTCCCCATCCTCTGTACAACTGACGTACATCCATCCTTGTAATAATCATATTGCAGTACATCCGGGCAGTACAGGATGTCCCCCAGCTACCCTGCTGCCTCGCCCACCTCTAGCCACCCCGGAAACTTATCGCCACTGTTCTAACTAACACCTCCATATCATCCGCAATTACTTGCTGCACCCCTGTGCTCGCTGATGTCACCAGCAGCAACAGTGGCTCTTTCAAATACCCCTTGGAAACCCCCCACCTACCTTCTTCTTCAGGTTGAAGATGAGGCCAGGTAGTACATCTGACCCCCCAGCTGCCACTGCTGCCTCAACCGCCTGCCGGACTGCTTGCAGCCCCACATACAGTATGTTGGTGTTAGCAGGGAATGCGCTATGGCTACTGCCTTCTGCCAAGGGCTGGTCTGAGATGCCCAAGCGCTCAAACTCTGTGTATTCCACATTGGTAACGGCGTAGTCGTACTCCCACCGTCCGCCATTGGGGTTGCTGGGGTCTTCACGCCACACCTTCCGCTCCTGTCAACACCAGCAACCGGCAAACATTGATACACGATTCGAGGCACATACACAAATTTGAAAGCAATCTTACAGAGCAGCTTCTTCCAGAGCACGCATTTTGGGTGAAAATCCCATCTCACACGGAGAAAGATCCCCGCACAGCTTCCCGGCCGGGCAGCGCCTGTGAAATGACTCCAACCACTCTGCCGCCAGGGTGGACAGCCGAAATGATACAGACAGGGCAGGACAACGTGTTGCATATCCGCATGCACCAAGTACCATGGCCATGGACCATTATCAAAATATTGATGAAGGTTCAAAATTGTTCCTACAGTTGCACACATCCCACCACGCCTACTGCTCACCTGCAGCACGTTCATTCCTTCTGCTGCCCCCACCACCCTCTCACAGCTCATGAAGCCAAAGGCCCTCCGTTGACTGAAGCCAGTACCCGCCAGCGCTAGCAGTGTGGTGTCCACCCCAGCCATGGGATTGCTGATCTGACGGATCACAGCACTGGCACGACCACGCTGAGAGAACCAATCAAACACACCTGCAGGGAATGAAAAGGGCAGCAGCAAGCAGCTTACTGCCCATGTCAAAGCCCTCTTGCCCAGCCCAGTATGCCTGCTGGTTCCAGCAGCAAGTGCATTGCAGGCCAAGCAGGTCCACTGACAGTGGAATATCCATAGCAGTTTGGTTAATATGCACACCTGGCACATTCGTGCAAACCTTACAAAATGTCCCATAGACACGTGCTGAGCCATGCCTTCCATGCTAATATGAGCAGTTTTGAGATGAGCAAACTGCCTTGTATCGTGCACTACTGTTCTAATCAAGTGGCGAAACCTGCCCCGGAGGGGAGGTGCAAGCAGCTGACTTCGGCTGAAGTCGCAGCAGGAGGCACATTGTGCGCACCCAATGCACATTCTACACGCAATTGAGGAGAAATAAAACAGGAACACTTAGCTCAAGAGTTCCTGCATACACAAAACAGCCCTTCGCAAACACAGCTTGTTCGATAGCTGTTGGTATAGCTACAGGTTGCATACCTTCATCATGCATGAGCTTCCAGATGGCCCCATGACCTCCCGGCTTCATCATCAGTTTAAGAGGCGCAGTCAGCAGCCAGCGACCATCGTCAACACACACCACTGGAACCATGGGCTGCCTGTGCGCAGGTACAAGAGGAAGCACACCAGCAGCAATGTCTTTGGAGGTTGTTAGGACATGGGTTACAAAGATGTGTTAACAGGCCATCAAGATACGCTACCCTTAGAAACACACTCATAGTGCCCAGCAATTTACACACCGGGCAGTGTTCAGCACATTCCACACCCCTACAAAAGATTACGGAGCACTTCGGATGATTTAAAGCTAGCATACAAGAGCTTTACAAAGACAGTCACGCAGCGCAAACACTGGCATCGTACGGATTTCATGCATCAGTGGTTACCACACTACATTGGCCCAGTGATAAGGCCCCAGCCTGAGAAACCCTCCGGAAATCATGCAACTGTCATGGCCAACCACTGAATGCACCACCACAAGTTCGTACCCACCTGAACAGGTTGAAGTTCTGTTGCTGCCTGCCAAACCAGCCCTTGCGCTCCATCAGCTCAGTGATACGCCGGTGGTTGCCCTTGGCCTCCGATGTCATGATGGCAATGGGAGTCGTCACCTGGATAGAAGCACAACGGGCGAGAAGATGTAAGAAACTGGGGAAGGTGCGGCATGCTTATATTTTGACTCATGTTTCCAGGGGGCAGAGATTGGTAGGCGAGCATGGGCCTTCTCCGTTCAGATGGGGGAATTCAAGTTTAGCTGCAAAGAGCGTGAAACAAGGGGGCAGTGGAAGAGAATGGACACGTAGCAACATCGTTGCAGAATGGGTCCAAACAGTATGGATGGCATTGCTGCCTGACCACCAAGAGGATTATTGCACCCATCACTAAGAGCGGAGCCTGCAAGGGAAGCTGTGCACGAGGGATCTGCAGTGCATGGCTGGGATCCCCATAGCTTGGTTCTCTTCCCCATTAAACAATCACATATCTTTCCTCTCCATAAGTGCGCCCTTTGTTTCCCCTCCCCGTTGGTAAGTCCATTGCAACAGCTATAGCCTGCCCTCAACCAGCCCTACCTGTGTTCCTGTGAGGTGCCAGTACAGGTACTCCCGTGCTTGGCAATCTCTGACCAGCCCTTCAAGCATGGGACGTCCCATGAAGGGCAACATGGCAGAAGGCAGGCTCTCACCAGTCACTTCACACACCAGGCCTAACCGGTCACCAGCACCTGCAGAACAGCAGCAGCAGCATAGCTTCAGCAAGAGCAGCTTCAACTATCTGGCGATGCGATCTTGCAGCAGGCAGACTGCATTCTATGCAGGTACTAGGCACCATGCGGCACTTGAAGCGCATTCGCCTCTGAGCAGCATAGTGAGCAGAGTCAGTACAAAACCTCCCCTACATGCCCACCATCACAACAGCTCTCACCCAGCATCTCCACTCCACACACATCTCCTCTGCAGCAGAAGTAGGCAGAACACGCAGACCCCATGCCTGCAGAACATGGAGACTCCATGCCTACGAGATCCTCCGCACATCTGAGGACTGTGCATAGTCTTCATCGCTTGCCCAGATTGACCCATTCCTCACAGCCTCCCGGCTTTAAATCCTGCATTCACAACCCGCCCGTTCTCTCCCCCACACTGTGCTTTACATTCCTCTCAGGCCTTACATTCCACCCCTTACCCCCTTGCCCTGTTTATGCTGCTCACCTCCCACAGGCAATATCTCTGCCATATGAGGCATGGCCAGGATGCCTTGTGCTGCTGCCTTGATCCCCAGCTGCCTCCCACCTGGACCAGCAAGGTCCAAACAAGGAGGGACATGGTAGGCGGTCTGCACAGCACTACCAGGAATACCAGCGCCATCCTCAGCAGCAGAAGCCTCTGCTGGCCGCGCTGCTGCTGCTGCTACTGCTGCTGCTGCTGTTGCTGCTGCTGATGATGATGATGTGTAGGCAGAGCCATTGCTGGCTGTTCCCACCTCTGCTGCTGCTGCTCCTTTAGCTCTGGACTTGCCGTTCTTGCTGCCACCACCTGCTGCTGCTGCTGAGGACAAGTCGACCTTCACCACAGCATGCTTGCCATTGCCATTCCGACCTGCTGCTGCTGCTGCTGTTACCCCATTGGCCCTGCCGTTGGTAGCCTTCCGCATGAGAAGATGAGAGGGGCTGCGCACATGCGCCTTGCGCTGCTCTTCTGCTGCTGCTGTTGCTGCTGCTGCTGCTGCTGCCTCTGCACTGCCTGCCAAGATAAGCTCAATTGATTTCAGCTGATAGCCCACCAGGCCCCCCATGCTGTCATAGAAGCTGTCCACCCTACACAAGGCAGTGGCGAGACGTTGTAGAGCAGGAGCCAGTTCTGCAGCTGAAAACATAGAGGGAGAAAGAGGGAGAGAGGCACACAGGAGCAACACAAGCAGCAGATTGTCAGCTACCGGTGATATCTTGCTAGGCATGGGGATGGAGTGCACACAGCGTACATGTTCAGGGGGGCTTTATTCTGCCTTGGCAGCTGCAGATGCATCTCTAACAAGTGCAGGCATCTAAAAGCACACATCCCATTAAGCAGCCTGAGACAGACTAGATGGGGGCTGATTGATTGTGTCCATTGCATGCCTGGCTTCTGGTTGATGCAAAAGGGCCTAGAACGGTTTCTCTAGAAGCCACATGAACCCATGCAACAGCTAAGTGCATGCCAAGCTGCTTTCACTGGAGTTAAATGTAGGTTTGAGGCTTACCTGGAGGCAGGAGCATTAGTACATGTGTTTGACCAATCAGTGGTAGGCACTTGATGACAAACTGCTCCTGGGGGTTGAGCTTGCTGACAGTTTGCCAAAATTGCTGCATGCTGCAGGCACAGGCGCAAGGAAGTCAAGATGGCTGTTCAAATTGGTCATGTGCTAGGGACAGGAGAGATACCAGTGCAGAATAGAGACTTCATATGGTACACATTGGAAGCTTGCGCATTTAGACCAATTGCACATGTTATTTTCAACTGCAGTGCAGTACGGTACTAGCTACCTACCCGGGGTCCAATTGGAGCCTGACAAGCGAGCTGTGCTGGTCCAGGAAAGTGATCTGCAGAAGGGTCAGCCGAGTCAGCTCTGCACTGCTGACCACAGCTACAATGGTCTCAGCGTACCTTCTCTTGCATACTGTTACAAAGCTGAAGCTTCTGCATGATGTTTCGAAGCCGGTCTGCTTCATGCTGCAGGGATACTTCTTGCTCCAGCACCATCGCCCGGTACTCGTCCTCGTAGCTCGCATAGCTGACTGACGCAGTAACAGGATATACGGTAGGAGGGGCTTCCGCAGCTGCTACGCCGGCAGTGAACTCTGGGGCTAAGACCTGAGTCCGAATTGAGGGAAGCGCCTGAGCTGCAACTCGAGGGCGACGCTCGCAAGGTGGGATGAGATGTACAGTAGTCTGTGAGCCAAATGTCTTGGAGCCGAACCCCAGCGCCTGCTGCTGCATCATGGACGGGATACTATACATGGGAGCCCTAGGAATGCGGATTGCTGTTGGTTGTTGTCCAAGAGGTGCATTTAAGGACAGTCGCTACGCCCACAACAGGTGTCACAGCGACCAAAGGAAGCATAGCCAGAAACGTGTGAACTGCCACTACAGCCCGTCATGATAACGGAGGCTTGCATAATGCTGTCTAGGACTGGGATCTGCTGAACACGTTCCACGGGCTGTCCGCGAGCTACTAGCAGCAATCTGAAGGAGGTGAACCGGTAGCATAAGCTTTTTGCTTCTCCTTTGTCTGCAGCAACGGGCGCGACGTCTAGGGGTTGAAGGCAACGCGTCCCAGGGCCTTGGATTGTGTTGCTTTGTGACGCAATTGGAAACATTCCTTGCAAGGAACGGACCGTGACACGCACTCGAATCTCATGGGCATCAATGCAGGTATATTCACGTCTTGCCCACCTAGATACTATCGAGAGAACGTTTCGTTCTGGATCTTGGGATATACCCTCGGGCCAGGAGCATACTCGTGCTCCTTGCCCATGTTAGCGACTGGTGCACTCAGGCATGCGTTCTAGCAGGCCCAGTGCACCGGTGAAGCTCGTAACGGGTGCGCCACTTCCCGTTATGGGTGCCTGCATTTGAAGCTGAGAGGCCCAAGACGGTTAAAATCATGCAGTTCTTCACGCGCCAGTAACAGTAACTACAACGTCTGGAACATGAGACAGACCCTGATATCTGCATTCTGCTGCCTGCTGTCTATGGCCCATTTCTAATCAGCTGCGTCTCCCCCCATCGCCTTGCAGCTGCACAGATAATATGTCGCTGGTGCGTGGAGTTCAGCGCAGCAGATTCACGGCAGATTTGGAGGAATTTTCGAACCTGCCAGGCAGTTATGGCATATCTATGGTTTTGCCTGATGCAATTTGTATGCATGGCTTGCGTACCGCCCAATGATACCTCTAGAGGCAAGTGCCTCTCGGATAGCGGTACTGTCATCCGATGGTCATGTGCCTACTGGTGCTGCAGAAGCATCTCCTACTCAAGGTGCTATCGCCGCAGGCCTAGCATCTCGTTAAATATCTGCATGTATTGCGTCTTGCACGGGAAAAAGTCCCGTATCCATTATGAAGCCCCCCTTCCTTTTCATGCACAGTGTGCTTGCGGCTGCCCACACTTTATGTAGACATATCGATCCTGGGCCCAAAGTATGTAAAGGAGATGCGTGCGACCCTCGATCCCTCAAGCCGCTTGACATCGGTCCCACTCATGAGTATGAAACAGCTAGGGAACGGCACCGTTCGTTACAGATTTCAGCCAAGTCAGCAACACCAACCGCATTGACGGATGGAACCTGTGCCATGGTCAATTTCATGAAATTGTGCGACACGGCAGCAACAGCACTGACATACACCGTTTCTGTTCACTTGCTGCTGGTCATGCTATGAAATGCATACAGATGTAAATCTGAGACAGCAGCTCAATGCCATGCCACTGACTGCTGCAACCTCCATCTTATCCAAAACAGGAAGCCACAAGCCTGTCAGCAAGTCGGATCAGCACGCAGCAGACATTACATCCTATTTTTGAAACTGCTTGGTGCTCTGTTGACTTGGTCAAAAATGGGCTGCGCTGATGACAAACCATCAAAACAATGGCTAGCAATGGGTGGGCTGATAGCAGCCAGTGTGAGGCTTTTGTGAGGCCAGTGTGAGGCGGATGACAAACCCTAAACCCTTTTTTATCATTTGGAGCCTTGAATCAGCCGCCCAGTGGTGGTGCTGTCCCCCCCGCACCGTCCCACCTTCATGGGGCCAACCAGTCTTACTCTATAATGCATCCGGAACCACAGGACTGCAGCCAGGCTCCCTCCAAAACTTGAATCAAGCTCTCTGTGCCTGCATGATTAGCTCCAACCTACCAACAGACACAACCTTAACACAACTACATCTATCACGATAGCATGCTGCTTCACCATGCTTGCAGATGGTTACCGCAGCAGCTTCGTGGCGGAACCCTCGCATGCAGGATACGGGTCTGTCTACTCGCTAGCACTGTGCTATATGAGGGCCAGCACAACACCTGCGTGATTAGCTCCAACATCATGGTATGATACCAACACTCCCTGGCTTGAAGACTGATCCAATAGATCAACCAATTACCAAAGTAACAAATGGCCCCGTCAAAGCTGGGCGCCGGTGGGGGCAGCGCCACCCACAAGGAGCCAACTTAGGCCCCAACGGCATACCCAACTTCCTGTCCCCCACTCACACAATGGCTGCCACCAGCCCACCCTAGATCCCTTGCTAGCGAATGTATGTCAGGCCAGCCCATTTCGACTTGCCATGTGCTGACCAGGTGACCCAATTAACAGCAATCCAAGCAGTTCAACACCAATCCAAGCACCACGACAAGCCAAGCAACAAGGGCCAGTCCTCCGCAAGCGCAAGCCAGTGCAAATATACAGTTGTGCAGACATGAGCATATTGGACAAAAGCATGTAGACAAAAGCATGATCATACACGACCAAGAGAGAAGCAGCCCACAAAAGGGGGACAGAATGCCAATCATCTGCTGTCCTGTACCGTGTGTCTCACACATGAGCCAGCCTGTCACAGGTTGCCAGATATGCGCAGATCCACACGGTACAAAATGGCAGATACCCAAGCATCCAGCCCACCTCCGCTCAGTGGCAGATGCCTCATCCAAAACCACTCAGTCATTTCCCACCAGCCTACCTGCATGCAGGCAGCAAAACGGCCAAAGAGAAATATGCATGTAGTAATGATGCAGCCCAGCACATGCAGCGCCTCTCCAGCACCTTCTGCACCAACCCAGCGTATGACAGCCCACCTTGCCATCACAAGTGCTTCAGTTCTGTATGTGCAGTATACGTGCCCCATGCCAAGGTCGGCATAAAGCATACTACGCAGCAGGCTCACAGCATTTCCAAAGATCTACACTGTCTATCATGCACTCCGCAGTGCACATTGATAGACACGCAGCAGCTCTCTTGAGAATGCAGCATAGGCTTAGCTGCTGTCTAAGCAGCACCCATCCACTAGTCACCTTAGCGGTTGCTTGGAAACCCGCGAACTACCCGCCAAAACATTCCCGTATGACCCTGAGCACTGTAACAGTTGGCTTTGCTTTCCCACAGGACAGTTAAGATGGTGCGTGTGATCACGGGACAGGGCTCAACCACTAAGAGGGCACCAACCAAGAGTACACAAACTGCACTGTAAGGACAAAGCCCCACCAGGAACTGCCACCAAGAGCTAGACACACCCACTGTTCATTCCAAATTCTCCCACGAACAACAATCAAGAGCGAGACACCCCCTAGCAAGAGAGATCCCCACCACGAAATCACCACTAAAGTGTTTGCATCACATCCTAGATATCGCCCATGTATCAATCATGCTATACGCTCCAGCACCAGGACCTGCTCCGTGCAATTGCAGCCAACTGGGCGGAAGCCCATCCACTCCTTCATCTTAATGGTAGGGGTTCGAATGAAGTTGTACAAAACACCCCTCCCTCAGCCCCACGCGGAAGGGCAATCCAAGCCCTTCTGGCGTAGACCTCTCTCTCTCTCTCTCTCTCTCTCTCTCTCTCTCTCTCTCTCTCTCTCTCTCTGCCATCCCCACCTTCAAACACCACGTCATTGAAACTGCCACATACACTCCCCAAGAACGAGAAGGAGGCTGGGCATGGAAGTAACGCCCCTCAAATGGACACTTGATAACCTGTCAATTACTCCCAACCATAGGCAGGCAGCCGCGAGAGCGCTCCCGATCTATGGTTTCAAGCTCTCCCTCCAGCCAAACCTCAGTGCAAGGCAGGCGATAACACCAGTCCTGCGTTAACCAATTCACAAATACCGCATGCAACAGCACCTGCTTCGCAACAGCATGTAGTCCAAAGCATGATAAAAAACAACCAGAGCGGCCAATGGAAAAGGAGCAGGACATCCATCTGCCATTCTCCACCGTGACTCTTGCTACAAAACCTGTCACAGGTTTGGTGGCTCAAGAGACAGCACGTTACAGGATGGCAGATACCCAGGCATCCAACCCACCTCAGTGGTGGATGCCTTATCCAGAACCTCTCCACCAATTGTCCCACCAGCCCACCTGAATATAGGCAGCAAAATCTTGGCCAAAAGCAAGTACATGGTAACACCAATGCAGCCCAGCACATGCAGCTGCTTGCGAACACACTCGTGCACCGACCCAGCACCGTTTCTCCCGCCATACCATCACAAATGCTTCATTGTTTGTGAATGCATTACATAGATGTCAGGCCAGGTCAGCATTGTATGGAGCATGCCACACAGTAGGCTCACAACATGTTCAAAACCCATGACCACTGCTTTAAACTTCGCTGTATGTGAGGCATGCAGCAGCCCTCCTCACGAGGATAAACCCACAAGCTCAGCTGCTGTCTGAGCAGCAACATCTGAACTTGCTTGAAAGTCCCTGAACTACCCACCGGCTATTCCCATACCACCCTGAGCGCTGATTGCTTGGCTTTCCCACAAGACAATTTGATATGGTGAGTGTGATCACGGGACAGAGCTCAACCACTAGGAGGGCACCACCCACAGTACACAAACAGTACCATAAGGACACGGCCCCACCAGGAACGAACACCAAGAGCAAGACACACCCACTGTTCACGACACATTTCCCCATACGAACAACGAGCAAGAGCAAGGGACCCTTAGCAAGAGAGATCCCCGCCACGAAATCACCACCAACAAGATACCACTGCCAAGTTTTCCCATCACAATCTGGTACCTCTCATGTCTCAATCATGCTATACGTTCCACTCGCAGGAACTGCTATGTGCAATTGTAGCCCATGATCAGTACCAGCCCCACCTTCAAACACCATGTCATCGACATACACTGCCGCATTATACTGCACAGGAAGTAAAAAGAGGCTGGACATTGAAATAAGCATCTACATACACCTCAACCCACACCTCCATAAACACGCCACATGCTCTCGTTTTGCAGAGAGGGCACACTTGCCCTAATACAAACCAAGTCCATGCAATGGTACAGCAACAGCAAGTTAACAGCCAACAATCATCACCTAAAACATCATACCTCTCATATCCTCATGAAACAGGCTGATCAGGATCTGCAGTACCTCATCATAGACAACAACCAAGATTTGTAGCTGCCCAGACAACTCCTTCCCATGCTCTTCGACACCTCCCAATTTGCCCCTGTCTGTGCCATGCAGCACACACAGGGAGACACAGTCTTGCAGTCATGTGAAAGCGAACATGTGCGACCCGTGACAGGATCAGAAGCAAGAAAACATGTGCAACCCTTCACAGGATCAGAAGCAAGCACAGAAGCCCTTAGTCTCAGACTCCCTCCAGGAAGCTTGGTTGGTCGACACCAAGGGTGGAGCAATGAATAGTCTGGCAGATAGACTTGTAGCTCCATTTGAGCACAGCACCTTGGGCGCATGTAGAGTGTGCTATGCTGATGAAGTGCTAATCCAACACAACACATACACAGAAGCATGTCCTTGCAGCCTACGGACCACACTCACTCACCAAACCATGCATCCATTCTACCTTTCGCTCGGGTCTCTGGAAAGGAGGCGAGTTAAACCCCAAAGCCGCAATATCTCCCTCCTACGAGTCACTGACAGACTTGCTGTTCAGGTGCAACACATGTGGTTGCAGCTCCTGCATTGAATCCTAAACTAGGTCCAGATGGATGTCCAACCCTCACACCTCAGTACAACACAGCAGGCACAACCACCTCACACACCAGCAGACCTTTCACCAAGATTGCTGCTTGCACTGCACAGAAGCCATTACAATCAGCGCCCATAACAGCACCTGCTTAAGCAATACAGCCATCATTGGCGCGATGGAAAAGGCACAGGCCACAAGGTCAGCAGCACCAAGGGCAGAGGAGTGGTAGAAGGTGGCAGGTGAGGGGTGAAGCTGCATCAGTTTTCTGTCTTACCATCAACCACAACATCCACAAGCAGGACTGTTTAAAAGCCACAATCAACACGTCAGGCACCCAGTCTTGCTTTTGGTATCGTGCTTTCAACCGCTGGAGCACAGTGAACTCCCCGGTGCTTCTGCCTCAGCCATTTGTACTATCACAAGCCTTCGCAGATCTCGTTCAGAGCAGAGTGAACAGAGTGTCAACCCACAACGAACAGACCAAGAGCGTATATGTACAAGCTGGGGAGTAATTCCCACCTCATGCATGAGTTTGCTGGGACTTGCTGCATCAATGTGCTAAACAATAAGGCATCCTTGTGCTAAACTGGTCTTGCAAATCAAGCTATCAATTGCATCCGCTAACTGACAGCAGCAAGTTGACTTAACTTGCTCTTTCAAGCAACATGCACCATAAACTGCTCAACCATACCCCCAACCATGATGATAAGCTTTCGTCCCACCATAGAAGCTAAGCTACCACCTCACCAACACCAAACCACAATCCATACCCATTCTGGCACAAGACGTTACACACCCCTCTTTCAAATCAGAAGCCACAGGTTATACAAGGTGCAGCAAGTAAGAAGGGCTCAATACCAAAACTTTTATCAATGCAGTGGCCGAAAGTCGCAGAATGAGATATGTGGTAGGCCACGAACATCTTCATACATAAGAAGGATGTCATACATGAGATGGATCACACACAAAAAGACCTATGTATGCAACCACGCCATCACAGGAAGTCTTACAGACACAGTACACTGTAAGATCATCGCAACAACCAACACATGAGCATGACCGGAATCAACTGCCAAAATTGCCTGCAGCTTCCCCCATATACACCCTTTTTCCCATACCAGCAATCCCTGAAGCAATCTACTGCCCATGCTAGTAAAAAGCAAGTACAGACATACTTACATGCTTTAGCTGGAGATGCAGGAAGCCATTAGCTCGGCTACAGGTAATGTGCCAAGGAAAGTCCCAATCACTCTCAGCTAGAAACACTGCACATCCTCCCTTGATTCCTTATATCACCTCAGTTCTCCCACAGAACCACGATCCCCTACGACGGGATTCCTTCCGTTGCATGTCCTGTAACACTCCCTGCTACTAAAAAGGATCTAGGAAAAGCAGTGGCTTCATAAACACCGGTCCAAATAGGAACCCATAACGGGAGCTTCAGGATGGCCAAATACGCACGCAAAACAATATTCCACCCCCGATACAGCAAACACCCTCAACAAAATCACCTGCCGCCAAAAGGCCAAGGAGAAGCAATGGCAGTTATGTACGGGGAAAAACAGTCCATCACAGATGATCGCTCCATCAGAATGGACGAGCCATACAACCCAATCCAGGACATTGTGTTTTGAAACATGCTCGGCTGCTGACAGCACAAAAAGCAAACAAAGCAAAAGGGGCAAAGCATGTGCAGTCATACTTGCATGCTCTTCAAGCTGCAAATACAGCAAATTGGCTCCACGGCCACAGCCCAAGGGGCCTCTTTCGTCTGAATGCAACACATGACACAGGCGAACCACAGTCATACTGATGACTCCCTTAGCACGCAGGACAACAAAGCACACTTTGGAAGAACCACAACTCTGATTGCATCTTGCTTAGAAACCACTTGCAAGCAGCACAATCCCCCCAAACTCTCAAAACTTTATCTCATCCCTCAACATGGATTCCTTAGAAAGGATGCAGTGCTTAGGTGGCACAAGTACAAACTCCAATGGACTAATGAACATGGACAAGAACGCTGGGAGCTCCCAAAAGGCAGCCATCAACACTCCACACCCTTTAGCAACACCAGAGAACTTCAACGTCACTGGTTGGGACTGACAGAAGTATATTTGAGCCCAGCCGAACACATACGAACACGTACTTACATTGCCCCCCACCCCAAACAGCACAACCTGCCCCTTGCAAGCCCCGCCGGAAGTTGCGTTCATAGCCACGGCAAACCCAGATGCTGACGGGAAGTATCAACTCAATATCAGGAACCATGACAGGAACAGAGCGCAGTCTAAACAGACAAAAACTTCAGGCCAACTGCCCTTACCAAAGCGAGCAAAACACACAGGATAGCAGAGCAAGTGCCCTCCACCCCCACCCCTTCAGTCCTGCGCCCCCCCCCCCTCTCATCATCAGTGCAAAGGAATCACCAATACATTCTGACTGCCTGGACCACAACTACAGATCTGGCAGCAGACCATGAGGCAACCTGCTCCCCTCATCCTCCCCACCCCTCCCTTGATACCCACCACCACCACCACCACCACCACCATTCCCCTCCATCCCCCACTCTCCCATACTAGTACTCCCCTCTCCATCATGACCCCTCATACCCTCACCACCAGCAAAGTTTCCCCCTGCGGTGTCAAAACCCCCTCCCATAACATTTGCACCACCAGATACCCCCCTACTAGACCCGCCGCTTCCCCCCACACTATCCCTCGAAGGCACCCTGGTCACATTTGCAGGGGCACTCTGAAAGGCTCTGTCGAAGTTCCCCCTTCCGTCATCCCAAGCTCCAGGCAACCCCTCGTCTAAACCCCTGGACCAGCCCCCAAAAGCTGGGAAATTGAACCCTGGAGATACCCTCCCTCCACCACCTTCCATCTGCTGAGCAGCAACTTGCTGCTGCTGATGGACCTGCTGTGCACGATGTGCTAAGTACTGCAGCTCTTGCAGATGTGCTGCTTGCGCTGCAGCCTGCGCAGCCTCACCACCAGCAGCAGCAGAGAAATCAGGCTGCTGCTGCAGCAATGCTGCTGCCAGCCCTAGGTTCCCCATATCGCCACCCCCTACCCCGCCCCAGGGTCCACCTAAGATTCCCCCTTGTCCAGCTTCAGCTGCACCCCCTTGGCCAAATGTCCCCCACATTCCAGCAGAGGAACCCCCCATCATTCCCCCCGAGGTATGTAGTCCGCCTTCAGGCATCAAGTGCTGAGGAGCCAAGGGGTTGAACTGGTGAACCCCTATACCCCCTGCTCCACCATCAAAAACCCCTCCAGAATTCACCACATCTAAGCTACTGCGCTGTGACCCCCCACTCCCTAACCCACCAAATTCGAAGCCAGTCAAATCCATCCCGAACCCACCCCCTAAACCGCCCAAGGGAGTACCAGGGGTGCCAGCTCTTGCAGCCGCACCCCGCATGGTAGAGGGAATCCTAGGCACCCCTCCTGCCAGAGGCGGCAAAGGGCTTGCCCTCAGATTTCCCCCAAGACCAGAGATTCCACCCCCCGGGGTCCCTGGTGCATTGACCATTCCCCCTCCACCCCCCATGGCACCACCGTCACCCCCTACCCAACCACCCTCACCCCCAAAAACCCCAGGTGCTCGGTTAGCCAGTGCAGGTGACGGGGGTGGTAGAGTTCCGTGGGTACTGCTAGCAAGGCCACCTAAACCGCCCATAGGGTGGTTCAAGCCTGCAGCATTGAGGCTTTGCCGCTCTGAGAGAGCGCTTGTGGAGAATTGCACAGTCAGGCGGTTGCCATTCGGCAGCACAGAACCGTCCAGAGCCTTCACAGCTGTGACCGCACCTTCTAAGGTTTGGAAGCGGACAAAGCCATATTCCTGTGTGCAGGCAGGATACAGCAGCGAGTCAGAAGGAATGTTCCAAGTAGATACCATCGCACGTGTGTCTAACACTAAAGCAGGATGAAGCAAGTCCTAAGCAGCAGAACACCTTGGGACATTGTTTCCCCACCATCTCCTACTGCATACACACCATCCCACAGTCCTAAGATACATCAGTTGTACCCCTGACGCAGCCCACGCAATGATAAGTCTACCATGACCCACTGGAAAAGCAGACCAGCACTCGTAATACAGCAAGAAGTATGGTAGGCTGGCCCAGTGTAATCCTAATACCATTGAGCCCCTCCCTTAATCTTACGCGGGGGGGCACTTTACACCCCTCCTTGCGTAACGCTCTCTCTCTCTCTCCCTACAGCAAGAAGACGACAGCTGCCAAACACTCATGTACACAATCTGAGAATGCTCTTTATACTGTGCCCATACTCTCACGATACGACTTGTAAGACAATGCTAGCCTGCACCTGGTCTGATAACTGGTACCGCTACTTAAAGCCACAGTGCCCACAACGGTGAGCATATAGACTATACATACAAAGTTTGTCACTCCTACTTTTTAACAACTTTGTACTTAATGTCCACCAATGTGCTGCATCCCTCACCTTATTGCGTGGCTTCCTGACATGCTCCACTGGGGCCACCACACTGAACAGCGTGTGCAAGTTCTCCTCCTGCAGATCAGTCGGCAGCCCACTCACATACACCTGCCTGGAAGCATGCAACGGCAGCCCAGCAGGCAGACCTGCCCCTTCAACTGCCATCCCACCCCAAGCCCCACCGAAACCAGCAGCACCCAAGTCCTGCACCCTGGCAGCTGCTGCGGCCGCTGCTGCAGCTGCTTGATCAGGTGGTAACCCACCAGCTGCCGCAGCAGCTGCAGCAGCTGCTGCTGCCCTACGCATGCTCTCACTCCTGCTGCCAGCGCTGTCCATGCTGCGCCTCAGGCCGCGGGGTGTGTTGGGGTCACCAGCGGCACCCGGGGCCGGGTAACCCGGGTGATCAAATGAGTGACGCAAGGGACTGGCATCAGCTATACCGTCAAGACCTAGCCCTGCAGGGTTCTGCAACATGTCATCTAAGCTAGACCGCAACCGTGCTGCAGCAGCAGCCCCAGGAGTACCCGGCACGCTCCCTCCTCCTCCATTACCCCTAGACCCAATCCCAGACAAACTTCCAGGCATGGGAGAGCCGTTCTCAGACCAAAACCGTGCAGTATTGCTGGTTGTACGTCCAACAGCGGCTGCTTTGGTAGGGTTGACATTCCCACCACCGCCAATACCACCAGTGCTGCCTGTAGCTGCAAAGGTGGTTTTGCGGGCTTGCCTTAGGGCCTGCTGGCGCGCTTTAGCAGTAGCGGAAGTTGAGTAGGCCACATGTATGGCGCCTCCTGCCAGGGGGTAGTTGTTGAACATCAGCATGGCTTGCTCAGCAGCAGAGGGAGAGGAGAAGGTGATGAAGCCGTAACCCTGCAACCAGGAGCAGCAGCAGGCAGAGGCAAGGGCTATCAATAGAGAACAACAATCAAGGCATTTCCAGACATGCAGGGCCTTGGTCGGCTATCCGTGAATGAATAAACTTGTGTCAGGAAAAGTTTATGGTTTTCCGAGAAGTAGAACAGATTTCGTTAGCGGTCGCAAAACCCTTACATGCAACATGAGGTTACTACTAGGAGAATTACTAGGAGAACAATCACTGCGGTATGACTCGACAAAAGAGGAGAGCCGAGTCCAGTTCAAAACCACATCAACCTACAGTAGATTGTCGACCTCAGTACCCCACCGCCAGCGACAGAAAGACTGATCAACCAATCGATTCAAATATCAGAGGGATCAAACCACTTTATTGTGGTGTGATTTTGTTTGGGTATCAATTGCTTGTGTACAAGCACCATAGATCTGCACGTGGCATTCCCCAGCACCTCGAAAGTGTCCACCCACCCACACCCTCCTCACCATGCTCCTCCCTCCATCAGGGATATCCACCTTGGTGACCTCCCCTGCCTGTGAGAACAACTCCCTCAGCTCCTCACGACTCACACCCTCCAGCAAACCACTCACATGCAGGATCTGAGAGAAGAGGGAACAACACAAGGAGCATAGTGAGTGATATACCATGCGTAGTCACTTGTCAAAACGCACACGCAGGAACAGACCGAACAATGTGTAGCAACTTGCTATAACAATTGTGTTGGATACTTGTGCACACCCAAGCGCACAAAGAGCATAAGTCTACCATCCTTCCCCAGAAAGGACTGAGAAGATACAATCACAGCAGGCATGCACACCTTACCTTACCACATACAACGACCTCTCAGCGGAAGCCACCCCACGCCAACTCAACCCACACAGCAGCTTCTGAAACCCCCTCCCACCCTCTTTCCCCACCCCCGCCCCACCCAACTCACCACAGGTCCTTGCTCCTCCGTCACAGCCGCTCCCTCCCCCCCAGCAGCTCCTCCCTCAGCTGACACAGCACTACCACCACTCCCCTGACTCCACACCACACCCTGAGGGGTACCACCCTCTCCACCATCACTACCAGGACCACCAACACCAGCTAACAAACCCTCACCACCAACACCAGCAGCAGCAGCACCCGCACTACCAGTAGCACCAGGAGCAGCAGTGAGAGCAGGACCAGCAGTCCAGGAGGGGTCTAGGGCAAAGCTATGGGGGTGCTGGGGCTGCTGTAGGTAGAAGAGGCGCATGCGGAGGCCGGCTAGAGTCTCTTTGCCGTGAAGACGCTTGATGGCGACACGGGCAGCCTCGCGCGTCTTGAAAAGCACACTGGCACGGCCCTAGAGAAACAAACAGGGGCAACGTAAGTGGCAGTTTCAACTATTGTTATTGTTAGGTATGGAACAGCAGCAGCAGTGTACCAGTAGATATAAACGCAAAACCAGCTATGCCATAAGAACACTCAAGACCAAGCAGTCTTGTCAACCTCCTGACACGGTTCGCATAGATTGCCGACTATAAGAGAGAACCATGACGACAGAGATATGTGCAGAGATACCTGTAGCCTCCATTGTTAGAGTATGCCCTGGGTGCCTGGATGCCCAAACCTTACTCTCTTGCTCCATGACAGCTTTCAAATTACTTTCAAATTACTAATTGTTCCCTGTAAGCCTTCGTCACACAGCACCCACATTGTCATCTCCTGTTTCCCAAAACTGCCATCTATAATTACAAAGCTCCATGCCTGGCTGGCAGCTGGCATGTCCCCCAGCGCACCCCGGCTCTTTCCCACCTCCTTGTTCCTTGTACCTCCCAGCCCCCCACCCAGCACCCACCCACCCTCTTCTCACCTCGCTCTTTCCATCTTCCCTGTAAGCCACCTCCACGGCCTGCACACAGTTGTCCATAGCAGGTGCCTCAGCCTCCACACTGGCTTGGATGAGGGCACGCACATCAGCAGCTGTGTACTCCCATGGCAGACCTAACACCTCAACCTGGGAAATTAGGGACAGCAGCAGCAGCGGCAGCAGCAACATGAACAATAAGAATGAATCAAATATAGCATCCCTTGCAAAAGGGCGACACAGACGTGCACAGACACCAAACAAGCACATCCTCGCAGACTCGACAACCGAAAGACAGTGTTCAAGTGACTGCACACAGGCTGTTGGCCCTCTGTAGAGTTATGAAAGCCCCCGCACTAACACGGGCGAGGCAGTTTTATCTGCCCAATGCACTTGGGAACTACTTTAGACATCTTGTAAGCCACGTGATTTGAGCCAGAATTGCTTACAGAAGGTGATATCAGCTCTTCATCACGCCAGCTGTAGTTGAGAATCCCTGAAATATAGACCTCCCCATCTTCCTTCTGCCACATTTCCAAAGGATGAAATCACATCCCATTCCAGAATTCCAACAGCCACTCACAATGACCCCCCCTGGCTTCCCTTCTCACCTGCCTCCCTGTGAAGCTCATGTGGTTCTCTGGTGACATTAGTGCCATGTCCAGTCTCCTGCCATCAGCCTGAGTGCCTGACAGCTTGCCCACTGCTGCTTGAGCGTTGGCACGGCTGTCAAACAGCACTACACCCACACCCTGAAGGAAGGGGGGCAGCAGAAGATGTTTGCAATGAGTTTCAGATATAAATCGTTACCCTAAAATGCAAATCCACCCTCACCGCTCAGGCGCAGGAGAGAGGATATACGTCTGATGATGGACGAGGAGACACTGGGTGCATAGTCAAAGAGAGTTCAAAAACGCGGAAGCCGAGAGCACCAGGCGGCTACAGTCCAAGAAAGGTCCAAAGCAACATACAAAAGCTTGCGAGCCACCTAATAATAGCTCCACCATGGTAATCTGCAGCTAAACTCCTGTGAGCACTGTATAGGAAAAACTCCCATTGTCATTACCAAAGTCAACACACACTGGTATGCATAGCCCTAGCTTCTACAGGCCTACCCCAGGCGGAGGTAACCCCTGCACCTACCTTGCTCCTGCCATTGTCATGGAAGAGCAGTTGGGCATCCAGGTATCCAGGTTCAGCAGCAAAGAGGCTCTCCAGATCATGATTGCACCACTTGAAGGGGACATTGTGAACAGCTACCTGTGACAGCAGCAGCAGCAAATAGAGTGCGTTCATACTTAGGCCACTTCAGCAGGGCTGTCAAAAGTGCTGCATGCAAATCTCTCGCCAACCAGGGACCTGATAGGTTGAAAAGGCCGCGACAGAGCACACGACATTGCTCCCTAATGCCGAGACGGATAAATGCGTACATCAAACTGCTGCATCCTACAGCAAGCAAAATGCGAATACTCTTACTGAACAGCATGCTTGGCGCTGCCTGGGCTTTCAGCTGCATCTTCTGAGGTATTGCTAGGACAGTAGCAGACACAAACTTGTTGTGGGGGTTGCTAACGTAAGAAATCGGCCATTACCTGAGCATTATCTGGGCTGTCCAGGATCTGCAGTTGCCTCCTAGCAGCAACCACGTCAGCCATGGCACTGCTCAGTTCCCCGTCACTCGGGTGACCACCTAATGGGAGGAGGGAGGGAACAGCAGCAGCAGCAGCAGAACAACGAGTCAGGCCACACACTTCTGAGGATAGCGGAAGCTATAGACATCATCTGTGCAGAGTTCAGGACATAAACCAGAGAAAGGGGACATGCTAAAGTTTTACAAGTGCTAATTGCCCTATGCATACATGCAAGCAGGCATAACGGACTGCAACCGGGTATGCTCACCCACAAACATACGCCACACCAGAATTACTGAAGCAAACAATGACATTGTAGGGCCCAAGTATAGCTTTCCTGCAAAAAGCTAACATCTCACATTCCCATGCATGGCTCTGCTATGATTGACCAGATCCAAAACCCCATCTGCCTGCATCACAGATAATGTGGCGATCCTCTTCAGCTCGACCTGAAACCCCCACAACATTGCACAATCTCCAGAGTGTAAGGAACCCCTTCTTAACAGGACCAGTACTGACCCAGAGTCCTGCCCCCCAAGCATGCACGCCCCCACCTTCCGCAACAATTGCTTGCATTGCCTTCCTAGCCATGTCCTCCTGCTGCCCACTGAAGTGCGCACCAGTCAGATTCTCAGCAGAATCCTCCACATAGCTGGACCCAAGTGAGCCACCAGCACCACCAGCAGAGCTAGCGTAGTGCCTCATGGGTGTGTAGGGAGCAGTACCAGGTTTCAGCGTGGCTAAGCCACTGAGCTGCTCAGCAGCAGCAGGGTTGACCAGGAGGTGCAGGGGGAGGTTGGACAGCCGACGGTGCAGCACTTGATGGGTGATGGAAACCTGACGAGGGCAGGATGGAGGAATTGTCACAGGTTTACTCGAATTTTTAAATACACTCAAAAGGCAATTGAACATAAGTAAGATGACAGGAATGCCAAATTGAACATACAAAGGCAGGCAATTCTTTGAATCTTTTATGCAAGATGTCAAGAATGCCATATTGAACATACCAAAGGTGGAAAGCTTTCCCTTTATATGAGATAGATCACTGCACAGCTTTCGGGCCGTGCAGCACCCGCCACATGACTCCAACCAGTTTATTAGTGTGTGTTGTTAGAAACCGATACTGAGAGCTAAGACGACGAGAGCGGAAACAACCAGACATCAGGAGAACTAGCGGAATTACATAGCTAAGATCAGTACAGACAGCATGCTTTGTGACTGCTTTCCCTTTGCATGCGCATACCAGGACAAATCAAGGCAATCTAATGCAACAAAGGGGTGCTAATGTTCTCAAGTCAGCGCAGGAGGGCTGCAAATGTCTGCAATTCCATTCCCCGTTAAGGGACGGAGCCCATGCGCGACACGTGGCACTAATGTACAAAGCAAAGGACCCAGCTGCCTCACAACTTCCCCAGACAGGCAACGTCTGCTGTGCATGTTGCGAGCAGCTGGCATGCTGGGTGCATGCAGGCACCTCTCCAAGATGTAAACGTGCATAATGCCACCATCCATGCAGACTGCAGATTTGGATCATACAAGCATCCACGCGGACCGCAGAAGGTGGATTGATAGCCTATATCAAGCAACTGCAGCCCCTCAATGCCGACTACCCACACAGCTGAACGTGGATTGCCTATGTCGTGGGCACATGACATGCCTTACCAGCAGGGACTTAACTGTTCCTTAATCACGCCCCAGCCGTCCCTTGTCTGCTCACCTGCTCTGGATTCAATCCCGCAGCCTCCTGCAGTTCTTTCACCAGGTCCCTCACCAGCACTTCACCCAGAGGCAGATCACCACCACCAGCAGGACTGCCACCACCATTGCCGCCACCATTAGCAGTAGCAGGGTTCACCCCGGCAGTAGCAGCTGCGCCCGGCTGAGATACACTCGGATGCTCCAGCTCAGTTTGCAGCTGGTTGATGTTGTTGTTGAAGTTGTTATTGTTTTCTTGATCACGAGAATTGCTCATCATGCCGTTACTGGTGCTATGGTTATCAACATCTGCAGCAGCCCCCATCTGGTGGCCCTTGGATGAGAACAGATTATGCGCCGTCTCAAAGGAGAGGTGGGGGTTGCGAGTGGGAAGGTAGAAGGGGCCTTGGTCAGTGTTGTCACCAATATCTGTATCACGCTCACTAGACAGGGCTTGCACTGGTTGGCCAGAGCCAGAATTGGGCATGTTGCCATTGCTCATGCCGGTAACCTGGCCATAGTCTGGTCCTGCAGAATCGTTCTCGACGGATGCCATGGTATGTTGGTTGATTCGGTTCTGGTCTTGCTTTGTGCTGTCGTCGTCGATCAAAAGGCTCTGCAGCAATCTTGGTTCATCTCCTAAAGGACTCCAGCTTGGCTAATAGGCTGCACGGGAGCAGAGAGGACAGAAGAGGACACAAGATTGGATGCAACAGTCAGCTGGACGTAAGTAGATGCAGATAAGCACTGCTGTCTGTGAGGGGTTAGGCATCATCTATGTGCACCTACAGTTGGGTCTATGCCAAGCTGTAGCAAGCTTAAATCCCACCTTCATCTATGATTTGAGCTGCAATGAAGCCAAGCACAGGATGCTGCCCAATAACCAGCTCTATGCATCCAAGGACAAGCACCATGACACCTGTGCATGTATGCTAACATCCAGATTGGATTGCCGTGTTACAAAGGCTGGATGTACGTTCGTATGAAGCATATACAACCCGCCTACTACGACGGAACGAGTCCAACTAGGCAGTCGCGGGCTTCAGCGCGTCCGTAAGCGGGAACTTCGAGCGCTGGGAGAAGCTCGGCACGGCTAAAACTGCTTCGCTGGTCTTTGAATAAGGCATGAGACTGCAACTGCAAGGATGCATGGCTGCAGAACAACAATCCACTGGCATGATTCCAGTATTGTAGGATCTGCAATCTTTGCCCGCCGACAGGGCGGAACTGTGTGAGGCTGCAGCCAAGGGTGCGAAGCTGCACTCTGCTATGTTTTTGGCATTCTGCTGACGAAGATGACCTGCAAAGGGGCTGTTCGCGCTCCTCAAACGAAATTTCACCTATCCGAGTAGACAATGACAGCTTACCTTCGAAACAGGTACTCCGTTTCAGCAGACTCCTGCTTGCCCCCCGCCTCTTCTGCAGGCAGATTCTTCAACACGCAGGGACGCTTCTCAGGTACACACAGCTTGGAAACAAGGTCCAATAGGCAACTTCAACAGAAGAGAGATGCTTCAACTGACAGGGACCTGGGTGCTGGGCGCACCGGCTGCAACAAACTGAGGTCGGCAGCAGATGCCCAGTGGCTTCAACAGGTACAACAGACAACTACAATAAATGCCTGGGGAGCCTCCATAGGACAACCAGGCGGCAAAAACTCCGCTTCCGGAACGCAACCTTAAATCAATAAGCTTTGTCAGTGCTAACAGAACAGCTCTGAGGGTCGCAAAGAAGGCACACGTTTCAGGACATAGCACAAGGACATCGCCAATCTAGGTGCAGGGCAGCAGGCTTTTACAAGTGGGAAGAGAACCTTCCGAGACTCCTTTGCCCTGCAGAGCCAACTCTTGATCCCAGAATGACATAATAACATCAATGTTGGTCAGCGCCTCGCCCCCAGCCGCCGGTCGGATTACCTTGGATTAATCTGGATTGCCTTGGAATTGTAGATCAGGTAGGCCACGTCAGACTAGTGTGATGCTCACCAGCTCATAACGACCAAGCTACACACACCAGCTCTGGCATTGCACATGCAGACGTACAATGAGGGCACTCCGGGGTCATTGTGGGCTTCTGGGAGCAGTTTGGCGATCAAAGTACGAGGCCGGGGGTCACTGCAGTGTGGTCGTTCAGTTGCTGTCACAGGTGCCCGCCCGAGACTTGGCAACTGCAGCTGAGTGTACACACTTTCTTGTCTGCTTGAGGGCAAGGTCTCTGCTTGCTGTGTCGGTTCACATTTGTGCTGAAATCTACTGCAAATTTTTAGGCAGTTTGACTGCGGCATGGGGGCATCAAGCAGCAAAGCAGCAGGTCGAACGGCCCTGAGAGACCAGGACAGCAGCAGCAGCAGCCGAGGCTCGCAGGGCACCAGCAAAAAGGCGCAGTTCTTCCATGGCAAAAAGCAGCATGCGGCTGATGCCTCTGCCCGCAGTTTGAAGGATGCCATCTTGGGCATTTGTGAGCAGCAGCAGCCGAGGCCGCTTGCCGAAGGCTTACACGACGAACATGAGACATCCACTTGCTGCCCAGGCACAGCCACGCCTGCTTTATCTGATTCTGGGACCTATGAAGACAGCAGCGACGAGGGTAAGCAGCTTTGCATGCATGGAAGGGGAGTTGGTATCTGTCACAGGCGTGCAGAAGCTCTGTGAGCGCGCGGTTGACGTCCTCGATCGTCCATTGCACCACGGATGCTGCAGGTCTCTGCAACCATCCTAGTACAGTCATCCATGATCTCATGGACGAAAGTAGCCTGTTGCATGCAGCTTCTTGCGCCAGCAGCATGATGCGAAGCCTCGCTTCTATTCCAGTTTCGGACCCCACTTATGCTCAACTACAGCTACGGGCTGCTCAATGCCTCGCATGCATACTTTGCATGCGAAGCACTACGTGTAAGGCTATTTGGAGGCAATGTCCGACGAAGCATATATGCTCCCTTTGCATGCTGCAGATCTACAAGGCGATGCTACCACCAGTAGCAAGGACCAGTTGCACCTTGGAAGCTGTTGTAAGCACCACTCAGACATCCATGCAAAGCTGGCCCCATTAGCTGCAGAGAGCAGCAGCACCAACAACAATAGCAGCAGCAGCAGCAATGGGAAGATCACAGGAGATGGCATAGCTACAGTTGCAGCTGTCCGCAAATGTGCAGATCCAGCAGCAGCAGCAGCAGCAGCAGCAGCAACAGCAGGGCACAAAGAGGTACTGCAGCACCAGCGAAGCAGTCCAGATGGAGAGCTACTTGTAGCAGCAGCTTCCAGCACTACTACACCACCAGCTGCTCGCGTTGCCATTCCCACCACTTCAACCAGTGATCCCTCCAGCCCTACAGATCATGTAAAGCATCATAATGTATCGTCAGCTAGCACCTCCCCGCACAATGCAACCATCCCAGCGTCAAAGCAGCAGCAGCAGAATGAGCAGATATCAGTTCGCCTGCAGGCCTTCCCCACAGTCGCCACAGGCAAGCCGCAGCAGCAGGAGCAGCAGATGCAGGTGGTGCACTTGAGTGACGCTCCAAGGTTACTGGTGATAGAGAATGCCTTGGATGCTGAGACGTGTCAGCAGATGATAAACCTGGCAAGACCAAAGCTAGTGAGAAGCAGAGTAGCCTCAGGTGAGCAGGGGTGGAGGGAGGGGGCAGGCGCTGGGGTTGGAAGGATCTGCGGTCATGCACTTTTGTTATTCATTGCTGGCCATATATAGCATGCAGTGAAGAGAGACCGAGGTGTACAGAAGCTTGGGCATCCATGTTGAAGTAAGGCATTCCTGAGCAGCCTTCTAGTAGCAATGGTAGCAGTGGTCTCAAGGCAATGCTGTCCTCAAGGAGAGAGATGGTCTTGCTATCAGGTGCGAGATGCTGAGCAGCAGTGCTGTGTGTTGGTATGGAGCACCTTCCGTCTCGAGAAATGCAAGAAAGCATATGAAAATGCCTCAGGCTATTCGTGCACCAGTTGCATGACTGATAGTATCAGGCAATCTAGGGACTGGTGTAAGTCATCCAGCATGTAGGTTCCCAATTACATAGGTTTTCAAGTGACATATCAGCTTGTCCATGCTCCTTCTGTAATAATTTCTTTGCTCATCCTCCCAGGCAATGAGACCCCCAGTCGCACCAGCTGGAGCTACTTCTTCACCAAGGCAGCAGCAGATCACCCCCTGGTGGTGGCCACTGAGGCGCACATTGAGAAGCTATTCAAACTGACAGAAATACTAGGCCCAAGACCTGAGCTCTTCAAGGCTGAGGCTTTGCAAGGTGGGAAGGATTAGCATGGGGAGCGGGGGAGGAACAGGGGTATTTCAGGGCAAGGCTCCGATGGGGATGGGGTGTGCCTTGTGAGTCAGGGAAGTTCATGTGGCAGAGGTGGGGGTTTGATACCCTACAAGCAATGCCCCAAACACTTGGTGGATGCCGTTACATTTTCTGCTGGCTAGGGTTTTTTTGAGGGATGCGCTCGCTCATAGCCGCATAACCATGATATTCTGTTGGCAATGAGGGTAGGACGTCAGTTGCAGGAATGGTTTACACTATGGAGGTTTTTTTTGGGGGGGGGGGAGTATGTCAGCTGCTAGCAAATGAAAGAGGCAGGCCGTGCCGTTTGTTCATGCAGCTGCCACATCCTTGGGGCAAATTTGCGGCATCAGATTGCAGAATTGATGCGTTTCCATTTGATACATGGCCAGCAAGTTGAAACACCCCCAGATGCTGATTACAGCATTATCATATCGACTGCTGCCCCTGCTGCTCTGAGCCTGTCTTGTGTCCACCTCCTGCCGTCGCGGCCTCCTGCTGCTGCAGTTGTGCGCTACCACACCGGCGAGTTCTACCATGAGCATTATGACAACCGGGTGGGAGGTGCACTCACTCGTGCTGCAACCATCATCATATACCTCTGGTGAGACATGATAGAAGGCTAAGGGCAACTAAGGGTGCTGGTACGGGCCAGAGATTAGGGTAAAGGCCTTGGTGGGTTACATGTACGCACACACCATTTGTGGCGGACTTAGTGAGGACCACCTACCCCAGAGTATGACTCAACCTAGGGGTGCATGTCACTATCCCAGCCAGGCAGTGCACCTCAGCAGATTGAGCAGCATAGATTCGTAATTGAGTACCAAATGCTCAGTTGCCTAGATTGTATTTGATGTTTGGATGGCTGTTGTTGCTGAGTCTGATTGAGGCTTAAGTGATGGGCATGCAGTGTCCATTGAAGGCTGCAATCAGCTATGAAAGGCTGTGCTTTACAGGTCACCTGGAGAGTGTCCTACATACACTGCAAGCAATGTTCCTGAGCTAGACATCTGATGCATAATAGACATCTATCCCATCATGATTTTTTTGCCGCAAACCTTACCAGTATGGTCTATCTGATATGCATTTGCTATGTTACGTTGCAGTGACACTGCTGAGGGTGGTTCTACCTACTTCCCCAAGGCAGAAGTGGACCTAGCCGCCCTCCAAGCATGTCCTGAGCAGCTGCCAAAGAAGATCACAGTGGGTTCTGGTGGCAAGGGGGTGCGGGTGTACCCTGTGCAGGGGCGTGCCGTAGTGTTTTGGTCCAAGCGTCAAGATGGGACTGAGGACATTGCCAGCTTGCATGCTGCTGAGGCGGTGCGAGAGGGGGAGAAGTGGATCGCAACCAGATGGATGAAAGATGCTAAGTGATTGGAGCAAGTATCTAATGTTTAGAGACGAAAGCAAAGTCTACTGAGTTAGTTAGTAGCCTCCTTTTGAGTCAGCAACGTGCACAGCAAGAGACATGGGCCTGTTGAGCACTTGCGATTGCTTAAGACGGGGTCCGAACGCCTCAGCTTCGTGAACTGCAGAACTTTTGGCAGTGACGATGCTTCGGTACAGAGCAAGCTATCCTCTTACGTCATGCAGCTGTCTCGCCTTGGCGTTGGAGCCTGTGGTGTTGCTGAAAGCAGGATACCGGGTAGTGGATGTCATAATGTTACGAAGGACTGGCAGTTGATATGGTCCGGGCTGCCAGAGGGTCAGCCACGGCAACATGGGGTGGGCCTGTTTCTTAACTCGAAGTGGTCCCGTTGCCTAATCGACTGGTCTGCTGTCAGTGAGCGAATCCTGGTAGTCCGTGTGAGAATCAGCAGTGGGATAAACGCCTCAATCGTGGTAGCATATTCGCCGACTGATACCGAGTCCACCCCTGAGGAGGTCAAGGAAGCTTTCTACCTGCAGTTGGAAGCTATCTTGGCAGCGCTGCCTTCCAGGGACATGTTAGTCCTTCTGGGTGACTTCAACGCCCAGGTTGGCACTGATACAGAACCGTATGGGGGTGTTATGGGGCCTCATGGCTTTGGGAAGCAGCAGCCTTCAGGGAATGGTGAGCGACTCTTGCAGCTGGCTGGTGCCTTGAACCTTCGCTTAGCCAACACCTTCTTCAAGCACAGCAATTACCGGACTGCTACTCACAAGATGGTTAATAGAAACAAGCAGGATGTGCTCAGGGTCATCGATTACATAGCTGTCTCCAAGCGGTTCATGTCAAGTGTGACAGACTGCAGGGTCTTTCGCAGCTTTGATACAGGTGGCTCTGATCATAGAATGCTGGTGCTTACGATGCGCCTCCGCTTGTCAGTGGCCAAGCAGCACAGTGCGAAGGGACAGCCAGCACGGCCCTATGACTGCAGCCGGCTGCAAGAATCTGCAGCAACTCAGCAGTGCTTTGAGCTGGCAATGTCTAACCAGTTCAGCCGTCTGGTAGGGGCTCAGTTGCAGAGCGCACAAGACGAATGGACACAGCTAACAGCGGCAGCCAGCCAAGCAGCCCATAAGGCTGGTCTAAACCTCAAGCCTCAGCAGCGGCGCCGAGATTTCGCTATATCCGATGCGACCTTGCAGAAGATTGAGCGGAAACATGCAGCACATGCAGCGGTGCTGTCCTCTCCTAATGATGCTACCAGGGCAGATTACAGGGAGGCCAATAATGCTGCTAGGCGAGCGGTTAAGAAGGATCAGGAGCGGTACTTCAAGCAGCAAGCGCTGTTTGCGGAACATGCTCTAAAAGCTGGTAATCTAGCCGTGTTCCACAAGCATGTCCAGCGGATCTTCAAGGAGCAGCAGGGCAGTAGCTCTGCTGCTCCTACAGCTGTGCTAGGGGGTGCTGATGGCAAGCAGCTGTTCCAAAGCAGGGAGGAGGTGGTGAAGTGCTTTGCTGAGCACTTTGCTGATGTCCTCAACTGCCCTGCCAAGCTCGACCAGCAAATGCAGCAGACCATTGAGGAGTTAGTGCAGAAGATGGAGGCAGGGCAAGGTGCAAACCAGCAGAGTGAAGCAGCAGCTCAGCCACCTACTGTGCAGGAGGTTGAAGAAGCTGTCTTTGCCTGTCGTAATGGGGCAGCTCCTGGGGTTGATGGTATCGCAGCGCCTATGCTAAAGCTCAGTGGGACCATGCTGAAATGGTTGCACAGGGTCATTGTGGCGGTGTGGGAGTCAGGGAAAGCGCCAGTGGAGTGGAAACGTGCACTGTTGGTGGCACTGTATAAAGGCAAAGGAGAGCGCAAAGTGAGAGATAGCTATAGGGGGATAAGCTTGCTAAGTATACCGGGGAAGGTGTATGTCTTGGTCATTTTGGCTAAGATCAGTTCTCATATCGATGCACAACTGCTTGATAACCAGTCTGCTTTTAGGAAGGGGAGGGGCCTCACTGATGCTCTGTTCACCATACGCCAGGTCATCTCTAAGTCTGTAGCATTCGATCAGCCTCTATTCATGGCTTTTGTGGATTTGCGTAAGGCATATGATTCTGTACCGCGAGACACGCTATGGCGCATCCTGCATGTGTACGGGGTACACACAAAGCTGATAGAGTTGCTGATGGACTTGCATACTGGCACACAGGCTGCTGTTAGGATGGATGGGTGGTGTGGTGTCTGAGTGGTTTGATGTGCATGGCGGGGTGCGGCAGGGATGTGTCATTGCTCCCTTGCTGTTCAACATCTACATGGACTTTGTGGTTCGGCAGGCAATGGCTCAGATGCCGGAGGGATGTGGGGTGAAGCTAGCCTATCATGCAGATGGGAAACTTGAGCGTGATGGGTGTGGTAGTGGTGGGTGTGTGGAGCTGTTGTCTGTTCTGCTGTATGCAGATGATATGGTGTTGCTAAGTCCCAGCAGGGAGGAGTTGGTGGTCATGCTGCAGGTGATGGACAAGGTTGCTGCTAGTCTTGGGTTGCGCATCAATGCAAGCAAGACTGAGATCCTGTCCATTGACAAGGATTGGAAGGAGGGGGATGTGCCAGTGCAGCAAGGACCAGAGGTGGTTATCAGTGAGGGTGTGGTAGAAGAGGTGTCACAGTTCAAGTACTTGGGAAGTGTGCTTGTGACTGATGGCAGGTTGGATGTGGAGTTGAATATCAGGAGGGGTAAGGCTGTGGGGAGGTTTAAGCAGTTTGAAAAGATGTGGGGTACCAAGCATCTGTCATTGGCTACGAAGGTGAAGTGTTACAAGGCATATGTGTTGCCAATTCTGCTGTTCGGGAGTGAGTGTTGGTCCCTGACCAAAGTGCAATCGCAAAAGCTTGAGCGGGTGCACTCTAGCTGCCTTAGGAGCATCCTGGGGGTCAGGCTGTCAGATCGGCACACCAATGAGCATATCAGGAAATCATGTGGGGTAGCCACCTTGTCAGCATACATCACAGCAAATAGGCTGAGGTGGCTGGGGCATGTGGGCCGCATGGAGGAGGGCAGGTTGCCGCATATTGCGTTGTTCTCTTCATTACATGGTGACATGACGAGGCCAGTGGGTAGGCCTCGCCATACCTGGGAGAAATGCGTGTGTGCAGATCTGAAGGTGCTTGGTCAAGATGAGGGGAGCTGGGAGGCTTCATGTCAGATTAAGAGTGCTTGGAGGAAGAGGTTGTGGGATCTTACGCACCCTTGGGAAAGCCAACGGTTAGTGAGGTGTAGAAGGCGCACTAAGCAAGCTATTGATAAGCATGTGGAGCGCTATGTGGTGCCTTTCAGTGGCTGGGAGGATGGTGGTTCACCAGTACCTAGGTGGTGGGAGCCACCTCCAGCCCCTACTAGGGTGGTGCTTGATCCTGCTGCCTCCCCGCCACCCATGTGTGATGGAAGTGGAGCAGGTTTTGGGTTTTAGTGGTGGTGTTTGTTTCCCCTTGGTGTGCACGCCGTTGCATCTAGCCTCAGCTTGTGTGTGGCAAATCCACCATCGGTTGTGTGGCTTCGTGATTGTGATCAGGAGCCTTGTGTTTGTGGCCTAGGTTTGTTTGGCCATTGGCATTGCTGGTCTTGCGTTTTGATTGATTGATTGATTGATTTTGAGGTACTTGTTTTGGGGCATGAGTTGCAATGTAGGCAGATGGAAGTGTGTTTTGATTCAAAATGAGGGAGAAATGAAGACGTTCTTGGCTTTTGTCAT